>CM063501.1:131182455-131219955 GCA_032207245.1 Pardosa pseudoannulata
ACGGTAATTTTTATTAATAATATATAAAATTTTGGATACAGCCCCTCATCTTTTTGCTTCGTTTGGAGAACAACGGATTTCGAGCCATGGACGATCATTTTCAGAATTTTCAAGCTGTATTTTTGAGACTTTCACAGAAGTTGATATATACATTTAACTAATACATTATGCACATTATATTGAAAATTTCAACCTTTGTAAATATCGAGGGTGACACGGAGTTTAAAGTGGAATTGGTAATGGATCGGTAAATACACCAAATATTTTCAATTTCTTCACTTGGTCCAGTAATAAAAACTGAATTTGTGATTAACATATGATTTATTACTATTTTGTAAATTACTTAGATCTTTTAAACATCGCTTTTATTTTGCAAAATTTTATTTGTAACGGTAACAAGAATTGTAATAGGTATTGAATATGTACTAACGAATAAATTTGGGTGTGTAATTTTTTTCCAATGCAGCGGGTGATAGAGACAATATCGTAACTCCTTAACAAGGCTGCGAACCTGTTACTCATATAGCACCCTCCGATGAGAACTTGTAGCTTAAGGTATGCTATGGACGCCTGTAACATTACCCCATTTGGGCCCTCTTAATTTGGAAGCAGGGACCAAGCAGAAGACACCCAGCTTGGCCTCCCACTCACAGAGGTATCGTTTGAGAACTTGGAGAACTTGTTGTTGCTGTTTCTGATGCCACTTGCACAAACCAAGCACGATTGAGCTTGCAGGCTCTCTTATTAAGGCCTTTATAAGTGCACCTTTTGTTTTAATGAGAACCATTAAGGTGAAAGAGCGACTTTACTCAAGTAGGTCCTCGTAATTTGGAAGCAGTGACCAAGCAGAAGACACCCAGCTTGGCCTGCCACTCATAGAGGTATCGTTTTAGAACTTGGAGGACTTGTTGTTGTTTCTGATGCCACTTGGACAAAGCAAGCACGATTGAACCTGCAGGCTCTCTTATTAAGGCCTTTATAAGTGCGCCTTTCGTTTTAATGAGCACCATTAAGGTGAAAGAGCGACTTCGCTCAAGTAAGTCCTCGTAATTTTGAAGCAGGGAACAAGCAGAAGACCCACAGACTTGGCCTGCCAACCCCAGATGTATTGATTGAGAACTTGGAGAACATTGTGACCATGAACATATTTTACGTGCCCCACTCACCTTTAACGAACACGGCGGATCTTAGGCCGGCTCGGTTTCCGAACCCGCAACCTTTCAGTTACGAGATCGCTGCCTTTGCGGACTGAGCTACCGAGCTTCTCGTATGTAAAACTAAGCCCCAGAATTTTTCGAATGCAGAGTATCACAAGGGAATAAAATTTTCTCAAATACAACCAGATTTTTAAAAAGTTTGTGACAGTCAAAAACAAACAATTTATTCCATTGATACTGATCATCAAAGTAATTATTTTACTTGGAAATTTCCATTAATAAAAATATTACTTTTACGTCACCTTCATTTTCTTCAAGCATTACCTTCATTTTTATACTGCTTTATATTGTTTATTTTTATCTCTATGCCTAATCAGTGATAAATAATAGGCCCTTAGTTTCTGCTTAAGGGGTCATACGACTGTTAAATCGACAAAAAATCGGACTTTTTATAAAAAATACCCATGAAAAGAAAATTCAGTTCTGAACATTTTAAAGCAATCCGCTTAACAATTTTCCAATATTGATTGGAGTTATGTATAAAAACGTGTCAGTTGTTTACTGGAAACAAACTTGATTTTCCTCAAATTGTGTTTTTTTCATATAGCATGCATGTTATCTCAAATAGTTTTTAATATTTTTTCATGACATTTTTATAGCTTGTATACAATATAGTTTTCATCCAATTGCACCTAATTTTTCTTGTATATTTTCAAAATATATTGTTTTTTTGCAAATATAAATTTTTATTTATGGAAAAAACAAACTGTTAAAAAAATATTTTTAAAATATGTATGTATCTTAAATATATACAATCTTAGGTTTAGTTATTTTGAAATATTTTAGTATGTTTTGAAGCAATAAGTTTGTCTTAAACTTAATTATATTTTTAGTAACCATAGCCTTGATATCATTTGTGTTAACAACAAAGTGAGACTTTTAAAACTTTCTAAAATAATAATTTTTATGTTTCAAAAATGAATGAGGTATGTGTGTAAAGATAACAGTTTGTTCTAACTATGTTTTAAAAGTGTGTTTTTAAGGAACAAAACACACATTTTAAAAAATATTCTTTTCAAAATATATACTTATCTTAAATATATATAAATTTAGGTTCTAAGTTATTTTGAAATATTGTAGTATGTTTTAAAACAATAAGTTTGTCTTAAACTTAATTATATTTTTAGTAATTATATCCTTGATATCATTTGTGTTAAGAACAAAGTGTTTTTTAAAAAACTTTCTAAAATAATATTTTTTATGTTTTAAAAATGAATTAGAAATGTGTGTAAAGATAATAAAAAGTTCTATGTTTAAAAAGTGTGTTTTTAAGAAAAAAACACACTTTAAAAATATTTGTTAAAAATATATATGTACCTTAAATATATACAAATTTAGGTTCTTTAAAATATTGTAGTATGTTTTAAAACAATAAGTTAGTCTTAAACTTAATTATATTTTTAGTAATTATAGCCTTGATATCATTTGTGTCAACAACAAAGTGTTTCTTTTTTAAAACTTTCTAAAATAATATATATTAAGTTTTAAAAAAGAATGAGACATGTGTGTAAAGATAATAATCTGTCCTACGTCTGAAAAGTGTGTTTAAAAAAAAACACACTTTAAAAATATTTTTTAAAAACATATATGTGTTTTAAATATATATAAATTAAGGTTCTAAGTTATTTTGAGATATTGTAGTATGTTTTAAAACAATAAGTTTGTCTTAAACTTAATTATATTTTTAGTAATCATAGCCTTGATACCGTTTTTGTTAACAAGAAAGTGTCTTTTTTATAAAACTTTCTAAAATAATAGTTATTATGTTTTAAAAATGAATAAGATATGTGTGTAAAGATAATTTGTTCTAACGATGTTTAAAAAGTGTGGTTTTAAGGAAAAAAACACACTATAAAAATATTTTTAAGTATATATATATATGTATCTTAAATATATACAAATTTAGGCTCTGAGTTATTTTGAAATATTGTAGTATCTTTTGAAACAACCAGTTTGTCTTAAATTTAATTATATTTTTAGTAATCATAGCCTTGATACAATTTTTGTTAACGATAAAGTGTCTCTTTTTTTAAAAATTTCTAAAATAATATTTTTTATGTTTTAAAAATGAATGAGAGATGTGTGTAAAGATAATAGTTTTTCCTAACTATGTTAAAAAAATTATGTTTCAAAATCTGGTAGTTTTCCAGGTATGAGAAGTCGAAAATTATATTTTTTTCAAACATTTTTTTAACTTTTAAGAGTCGTATGACCTGTTAAGTAATATTCATTCATTGGTCCCACTGCTATGTATTGGGTAAGAAAAGAGTTCAGGGGATAAAAAGTTTAAAAACCTCAGCGCTATGTTGTTTATCAATCTAAATTTGCTTGTTTGAGTAATCCTGTTTAAACACGTGCACACAGCGTCACATGAGGCACTATGAGTATATTTAAATTTTATTTGGAAGAAATTTCTGCCAACGAATTTCTAATTAGAAATAATAAAAATAATTGAATAATTCTGATGAACAGTTCCGGTTAAACGATATAATCGGGTCTGAGCGCGTTATAAAAACAAAAAAACATCATTTCCTCTCTGATTGATTAAGCATATTTTTGAAGACGAAATATCTTTTCATCCTTTTGATATAATGACGGTTAATTAAAATTTGAAAGTAATTACTCTCGCTTTGTCTTTTTATTCGAATATTTATTTCCTAAGTTGGACCGAAAAACTTATAAATAAGAGATTCCCCGGTATGAATGGGATGCCTTAATGAGTGCGCTTATCACGTTTTTTTTTTTTCAATAACTGTGACAGGTTGACATTCCTTTCCTGGTAACATCTTCCCGAACCAGGACTGATTTAAAACTCAAAAGTATAACAAGCGTTGCCATTTCTTCTTTTTGACAACAGGTATTAATTACTGGTATTTTCGAAAATCGGGACTCGCAATTTAGACGTGCCTGTTTTTGAAGGTTGTAATTTATAGCGCTGAATTTTTAAGACGGGCAAGTGTCAAGTTCTGCAACTGTCAGCGATTATAAAGTTGTCGCTAAGTCAGGACTAATTACACAAAGGAATTTTTACCCAGGGTTTTCATTTGTCATAAATTACTCTCCCCCCGAATATGGAACGACTGCTGTTTCGAAAACCAATATGCATTAATAGATGATTTGGTAATTTGATTCCCCTTACGGGGTAAATAATCTCCGTTTCTTTTGTCTCAAAAACCATTAAATGTTGAAGGGATTAATTTATTCGCTTAAGAATTTCGCTCTTGTCTACGTAGCTTGTTTGGATTTTATATGATTTACGGCGCCCCTTGTTGCTTGATAACGGCTCACATTCTTTCATTATGTAAGAAACAAATTATTGGAAGTAGAATTTCCGTCATTTTTCAGTGAAGACATAGGCGTTATTAAATAGCTTCTATTACTTTTTTTTTGGTTCTAATCTTTTTCCTCTAAGCATTAATAATTAATCAAGAGGAGAAAACTTGAAAATAGACTTAGCACCTCTTTAAATAACTAGAGATATATGTTGCACTTTATATTATTGTATAGATAAGGCAGTTCGAGATTTATACAGGAGTATATATATATATATATATATATATATATATATATATATATATGTGTATATATGTATATATGTATATATATGTATATATGTGTATATATGTATATGTGTATATATGTATATATATATGTATATATATATGTATATATATGTGTGTATATATATATGTGTATATATATATATATGTATATATATATGTGTATATATATATATATATATATATATATATATATATATATATGTATATATATATATGTTTATATATATATATGTGTGTATATATATATATGTATATATATGTGTATATATATATATGTATATATATATATATGTATATATATGCATATATATATGCATATATATATATGTGTATATATATATATATGTGTTTATATATATATGTGTATATATATATGTATATATATATGTATGTATATATGTATATATGTGTATATATGTATATGTATATATATATGTGTGTATGTGCGTGTGTATCTATATATAAGTATATATATGTAATATAACAAAATTATTTAACTTTAATATATCCTTAAAAACCTCCCCTCTCCAATTCTAATTTTTTAAAATCTTTTCCCCAGCCTCTAAATGTCTTAACCAAAGGAGCGTCCTCGACTTAAAATACTTGCTATACATTTCCCAAAGCTTTCTGTCCTAGAGATGTAAATTTTCTGTCTACTCAACACGTTTTCCAGCTGTCGCAGGCAGTGTGCACGAGTTGAAAAAAACACAGTAAAATGCATTCAAAATTTTTTATTTTCTTTAAAAACTGTGATATTAAATACAGAGAAGGTACAGTTTTACAAGTTTTAATTGAGATATTTTAATACGGTTTGTTTTAAACGATTCACAAATGTTCAGAAAATTAAAAAGTTAAAGAAAAACGTGTAAGGAAGATGTGTCTTCTTAATATTAAATTAATTTTTGTTGCTTCTGGCAGCATTTTGTTTTATCAGATTTCTTATATTTTGTTTAAACTACGAAAAAATGAGTCGAGTAATTTATCATTGACATTTGTGTTCAGATTTTGTTTATTTTATATCTTTGTTGCAGATTTGATCTTATGTTCTTATTAATTTCAAACATTCCTTCTTTATAACTTAACTTGAGTCTACAGGGTTTTAATGTACTTATTGTGTCATGAAGGACTTGATTGATTTTAAACAAAACTAATATTATACGAAATTGATTAACGATATTTTGATTTTGTTTTGTGTGATTTTTGTATTGTATTTGTTTAAAATTTTTGTGTTTAGCTTAATGTTTAATCATTCAGAAGTTTATTTGTTTAATTATTTATTTACTCAAACTACAGTGTTCATACTTGATTCATGGTAATTTTATACTGACTACCATATATGCTTTCATGATCCCGTCAAAATCTAATAGTTATACTAATTTGTTTAAACACATCCACACTAAATGTTTTATGCATAACATATATTTATCAAAATCTAATTAATATACAATCGTGTTTACATAACCCACACTAAACGTTTCATGTATAAGATGTTTTTACTGAAATCTAATTGGTAAAGAATCGTGTTTACCCACATTCACACTAAGCGTTTTTACGTATAACATGCATTTATTAAACAATAATTAGTAAACAATCGTGTTTACATACATAGTTTCTATGCGACAGTGTTACAATTTGATCTTATGAATTTAAAAATTTTAGACATTTATTTATATTAACTTGTCTGGTTGTGATTTACAGGATGCTAGTCTAATTTGCACTTCCAGATCATATAAAATTTGTTTTGAACAAAATTTCAGTAAAATTACGGTAATATTCCTATTCCTCAATACGATTTCCCTTACACCTTTTATTAAAAGACCAAAATGTTGGGAACAATTTTTTTATCATGTTTAAATATAAGAATTGCAGTTTTTCATAGTTAATGTAAAAAGTCATTCAATCAATATTTTGAGAACAGTTCAAAACAAAAATGTTTTAAATAAAAAAAAAGTCATTACAAAATGGTTTAAGGACATTTATTCATGAAACTCTTTTGGACCAAAAATAATTTTAAACGGTAAGAAGAAAACGAGTATAATAATTACTTTATTACTATGCCTGAAATTTTGAAACTTTTTTTGAATAATTTGTACTTTCAGATCGTATAAAAATTTTTTGAACAAAATTTGAATTACTTTACGGTAACACTCAAATTTCAAAATAGTTTTTTCCCTTACACGTTTTATTAAATGATCAAAAGGTTGGGAACAGTTCTTTTTATGGTAATATATAAAATTTGCAGTTTTTCATAGTTAATGGAAAAAGACATTCATCCAGTATTTTGAGAACAGTTCAAAACAAAAATATATTAAATTAAAAAAAAAATTCTTACTGAATGGTTCAAAGACATTTCCTCATGAAACTCTTTTGGACTAAAAATAATTTGAAACGGTAAGAAAGAAATGATCATAATAATTGCTTTGTTATTTTGAAGCTCTTTCTTTTTTGAATAATTTGCACTTCCAGATCATATAAAATTTGTTTTGAACAAAATTTCAATTAATTTACGGTAATATTCATACGATTTCCCTTTCACCATATATTAAAAAACCAAAAAGTTGAGAACAATTTTTTTTTATCATGGTAAAATATAAGATTTGCTGTTTTTCATAGTTAATGTAAAAACTCATTCATACAATATTTTGAGAACAGTTCAAAACAAAGATATTTTAAATAAAAAGAAAAAAAATTCATTACTGAATGGTTCAAGGAGATTTATTTATTAAACTCTTTAGGACCCATAATAATTTTAAATGGTAAGAAGGAAATGATCATAATAATTACTTTATTACCATGCCTTGAATTTTAAAGCTTTTTCTTTTTTGAATAATTTGCACTTCCAAATCATATAAAATTTGTTTTGAAGAAAATTTCAATTAATTTACGGTAATATTCATATTCCTAAGTACGATTCCCCTTTCACCATATATTAAAAGTCCAAAAAGTTGAGAAATATTTTTTTATCATGGTAAAATATAAGATTTGCTGTTTTTCATAGTTAATGTAAAAAACTCATTCATTCAATATTTTGAGAACAGTTCAAAACAAAGATATTTTAAATAAAAAGAAAAAAAATTCATTACTGAATGGTTCAAGGACATTTATTCATGAAACTCTTTTGGACTAAAAATAATTTTAAGCGGTAAGAAAAAGATGAGTATAATAATTACTTTATTACCATACCTTGAATTTTGAAACTTTTTTTTGAATAATTTGCACTTCCAGATCATATAAAATTTGTTTTGAACAAAATTTCAATTAATTTACGGTAATATTCACATTCCTAAATACTATTTCTATTACCCCTTTTATTAAAAGACTAAAAAGTTGAGAACAATTTTTTTATCATGGTAAAATATAAGATTTGTTGTTTTTCATAGTTAATGAAAAAACTTATTCATCCAGTATTTTGAGAAGTATTTTGAGAACAGTTCAAAACAAAAATATTTTAAATAAAAAGCAAAAAAATTCCTTACTAAACGGTTCAAGGACATTTATTCATGAAAACTTTTGGACTAAAATCATTTTGCAACTGTAAGAAAGAAATGATCATAATAATTGCTTTATTACTATGCCTTAAATTTTGAAACTTCTTTTTTTTGAATAATTTGCACTTCCAGATAATATAAAAAATTTTTTGAACAAAATTTCAGTTAATTTTCGGTAATATTCATATTCCTAAATACGATTTCCCTTTCACCTTATATCAAAAGCCAAAAAGTTGAGAACAATTTTTTTATCAATGTAAAATATAAGATTTGCTGCTTTTCATAGTTAATGCAAAAACTCATTCATCCAATATTTTGAGAACAGTTCAAAACAAAGATATTTTAAATAAAAAGAAAAAAAATAACTACGGAATGTTTCAAGGACATTTATTTATTAAACTCTTTTGGACCCAAAATAATTTTAAATGGTAAGAAGGAAATGATCATAATAATTACTTTATTACCATGCCTTGAATTTTAAAGCTTTTTCCTTTTTGAATAATTTGCACTTCCAGATCATATAAAAATTTTTGAACAAAATTTCAATTTACATACGGTAACATTCATATTTATAAATACTATTTCCCTTACACTTTTTATTAAAAGACTAAAAGATTCGGAACAAATTTTTTTATCATGGTAAAATATAAAATTTACAGTTTTTCATATTTAATGCAAAAAGTCGTCCATCCAATATTTTAAAAACAATCCGAAACAAAAATATTTTAAATAAAAAGAAAAAAAATCATTACTAAACGGTTCAAGGACATTTATTCATGAAACTCTTTTGGACCAAAAATAATTTTAAAAGGTAAGAAGGAAATCAGTATAATAATTATTTTATTACCATTCCTTGAATTTTGAAACTTTTTTTTTTGAATAATTTTCACTTCCACATCAAATAAAAATTTTTTGAACAAAATTTCAGTTAATTTACGGTAATATTCATATTTATAAATGCTGTTTCCCTTTCACGTTTTATTAAAACACCAAAAGGTTGGGAACAATTTTTTTATCATGGCAAAACATAAGATTTGTAGTTTTTTATAGGGAATGCGAAAACTCATGCAATATTTTTAAAACAGTTCAAAACAAAAATATTTTAAATAAAAAGAAATAAAAAGAAAGAAAAAAAACTACTTACTAAATGGTTAAAGGACATTTATTTATGAAACTCTTTTGTATCAAAAATAATTTTAAATGGTAAGAAGGAAATGAGTATAATAATTACTTTATTACCATTCCTTGAATTTTGAAACTTTTTTTGAATAATTTGCATTTCCAGACCATATAAATTTTTTTTGAACAAAGTTCAATGAACTTACGGTAATATTCACATTCCTAAATACTATTTCCCTTTACATCTTTCATTTAAAGACCAAAAGGTTGGGAACAATTTTTTTTTTATCATGGTAAAATATAAGATTTGCTGTTTTTCATAGTGAATGCGAAAACTCATGCAATATTTTTAAAACAGTTCAAAACAAAAATATTTTAAATTAAAAGCAAAAAAATTCCTTACTAAACGATTCAAGGACATTTATTCATGAAACTCTTTTGTACCAAAAATAATTTTAAATGGTAAGAAGGAAATGAGTATAATAATTACTTTATTACCATGCGTTGAAATTTGATACTTTTTTTGAATAATTTGCACTTCCAGATCATATAAAAAATTTTTGACCAAAATTTCAATTATTTTACGGTAATATTCATATTTCTAAATACTATTTCCCTTACACGTTTTAATAAAAGACCAAAAGGTTGGGAAATTTTTTTTTATAGTTAATGTGAAAATTATTTTATCCAATATAATTTTACATTTATACATTTTGGGAATAGTTCAAAAGACAAATATTTAAATATAAAACAGAGAATTTTATAATTAAATAGTTCAAACGTAGCATAAAATATTCAACAGGTATTTTGTTGTTATTTCCAAAGGCAGTCAAGTAAAACTTATCTATCATTTTAGTTAATATCCATTATGTTTTTAAGATGTTTACGCTTTTTATGTCAATTAACAGAAAATTCTTTTGATATAAACTTTTTATGGCATTTCCTTTATTTTCAGCATTCTGCACAAAGTAAAAGAAAAAGGTCTGAAAGAATTGCTTTCTTTATAAAAATTACTTTTTCTGTTTTCTAAGAGATTTTCTCTTTTGTAAATGAAAGGATGGCAACAGCGCTTTCTCCTGTCTTTGTGCTTTATTTATTTTACGCATTTTGTATCCGTGAACGATTGAAGATTTTATTTTGGTAATCGGCTTACATCTAGCAGTAAAAGCATCATCTATTTATTCAAAAAATAAAAGCGCCATTTTTTTTCTTCTTTCACTTTGAAACGTGGAGAAAAACATGTCTTCCATGTTATATGGGTTGTATCCGGGAAAGAAATAGATATCATAAAAGTATTTTGGAACAATTACGGATTGTACTGTAAAGCGTTCTGTTAAGCGTGAATTTTGCACTTCCACAGAAAGCAGAAGAATGATGCTTGACAGTTCCATTTGAATGGTTAAATTGGAGAACTTCTGAGAGTCACTTAAATGCATTATTATTATTATTATTTTCCTTACGGAAGTGTTATTTCCGTTATTTCTCCTTACTGGAAGATTGGGGATAGAATTATATTGATTGAATTGCTCAGTTTCCGTGTTGACGCAGTCTTTGATGTATGTTTACTGCATAAAGATGTATATTTTGAAGTAGATTTCGCCGTAAATATGTTTGGTTAAATTATAGAGAACTCCAGAAAAATAAATAGAGCCTATCTGAACGGTACTCTGCTTTATTATCCCGATTTATTTTCTGCATGGGCCACTTATGAAAGTTTTTGGCAGTTTTAAGCTGAACATATTTATTTATTTTTTTATGCAAATGCATATGGGTGTCAGTTTAATCAGGGAAGCGGCCATATTGGACGTTTCTAGATATATTAGTGAGGATCTATGAGGAAAATATTTTACCCGTGAATAGCTTGTATTAAAATGTTTCTTTAAAGAAATCTTATAGCGTGGCAGGACAGAAAAGTCTCTAGAGAATTATGTTTGACGTGATGTTTTGTATGGCAGATGCATGCAACTCAAAATTATTCTGGTACAATTTTGGTGTTTTTGGCAGTTTTAAGCTGTACATATTTATTTATTTATTTATGCAAATTCATATGGGTGTCAGTTTAATCAGGAAAGCGGCCATATTGGACGTTTCTAGATATATTAGTGAGGATCTGTGAGGAAAATATTTTACCCGTGAATAACTTGCATTAAAATGTTTCTTTAAAGAAATCTTATAGCGTGGCAGGACAGAAAAGTCTCTAGAGAATTATGTTTGACGTGATGTTTTGTATGGCAGATGCATGCAACTCAAAATTATTCTGGTACAATTTTGGTGTTTTTGGCAGTTTTAAGCTGTACATATTTATTTATTTTTTTATGCAAATTCATATGGGTGTCAGTTTAATCAGGGAAGCGGCCATATTGGCGTTTGTAGATATATTAGTGAGGATCTGTGAGGAAAATATTTTACCTGTGAATGGTTTGCATTTAAAGATTTATTTAAAAAAATCTTATAACTTGGCAGGACAGAAAAGTCTCTAGAGGATTATGTTTGACATGATTTTTTGTATGGCAAATGCATGCAACTCAAAATTATTCTGGTACAATTTTGGTGTTTTTGGCAGTTTTAAGTTGTACATATTTATTTATTTTTTTATGCAAATGCATATGGGTGTCAGTTTAATCAGGGAAGCGGCCATATTGGCGTTTGTAGATATGTTAGTGAGGATCTGTGAGGAAAATATTTTACCCGTGAATGGTTTGCATTTAAAGATTTATTTAAAAAAATCTTATAACGTGGCAGGACAGAAAAGTCTCTAGAGGATTATGTTTGACATGATTTTTTTGTATGATAAATGCATAGAACTCAAAATTATTCTGGTACAGTTTTGGTATTTTCTGTACATCTTTCACCTAACTCGGACGATGGCTGAAGTAAAACGAACAGATTTTTTTGCATTGCAATCAACAGGGTGTCATGGATATGAGTGCAATGGACTGCTGTCCTGAACTACATTCTGTTGGTTTAAATTCCAATTTTGTGGAGATAGCGTATAGAATTGTGAGTTCGAGAACTAACTTGAACCCATTTGAAATTGGCATTAAGCTGTAGGTTCTGATGTAGGAACCTACAGCTCTGTAGTCTGTAAGTCCAACTAAATATGTAAACACTATAAAGGGTAATGTATCATTCCCGACAAACAATGTAATTATTTCTATAAGACTTTCTGATCTGATACTCTAAAGCCATATTATAATTCTTCTTATTTACTAAATCTCTCCACGATCACCGCATGGACAGCTCTACTCTTTAATAACAGCTTTCGTGGATTCGAATATCACTGATAGACTGGATGTTCTTAGATGTTCAGGATCGGCTTTAAGCAGTAGGTTCCAGTTTCATCTGCTTTCGTGTAGTAAAAACAATTCACCGTAACTTTCGAACTAAACTAAACCCCCCTAATCCACCTTAGCTGTTCGGATTGGATTGGTGGATCGGTGTGGATCGCTATGGTCTACTCTTTTGCTAAAAGAGGGCTAATGAGACCGATTCCGAACGGCTACGAACATACATGCTATAATGGAACTAGAACCCACGAACTCCGGAACCGAAGGTCAGAGCTCTAACCATTCAGCCATCGTTCGGCCTTAGCTGTTCGGAATCTGCTTTAATTACTTGGTCTCTGTGTATGGGTAAGTCTTCATGTAGCAAAAACAGTTAAACACTGGCATTCCAAATCGACCCCCCATATGATAGTAAAGCAATCAATTATGAACTCTCTGTATTCTTTTGCCTGTTCTGTACATCAAATATGATATACACATATTTATACACTTATGTATAACATGTGATATACAATGAACTATATTTTAAGCTGAAAATAATTTCGTTTAGCTTTTTATATTTAGTTATATATTTCAGTTAGAATCATAATATTTAAAGCTTTACGTTTAATGGGCATCATAACAAAATGTGACAGTTAATAGGTTAAGTAGTCAAATGATGATTATAGACCAAGAGACCAATTTCATTTTTTATATAATCATTATACTATGTTATGGGAATTGCTATTAAAGAAACACGCGATCACGCAACACAGAAATGTGAAGCAATTAACCGAGGTTTGTTGAGGAAATTGGTCTAAATTTTAAAATCAAATGTACACAAAAAAGACCGTTTCGACAAAAATTTTGTATTTAACCAATTAATACTTTAAGATCCATTATAAATTTATTTTTTCTTTATACTTATTTACTAATTCGGCTATCTATACTATTATATTTTATCAATTTCTTCAATTTAATCATACCGTCAAACGCCTGAAATTTGGTTTGGTTTTGGAGTGCTACTGTCTACTTTTTGCACGAGGGCTAATGAAACCGGGACCTATAGCTTAAAGCCGATTCCGAACGGCTACGAACATCCATGCCATAGTGGGATTCTAACCCACAAATTACGGTTCCGAAGGACAGCACCCTAATCATTCGGCCAAGCGCCTGAAATAAGTATCATGACTTCAAGAGATATTCGAATTGCTAACAACAAAATGATGACTGCTTTTGTTGTCTGTCATAGCTGATTAGTCCAGTGAGGTTCTCTCTCCTCATGGCGAAACAGGAAGATATTTGAAGAATTATTTTCCTTAATCTGGAGTAGGGGGTGGCAAATTTAGCCTTGTCTTTTGTAATTAGTCCCGAGTTCATATCGGAAGCTACAGTGTTCAAGTACCCAATGCCCACCAACAGGTTGACATGGAGTTGTATCACTTGTTACATGGTGTAAAGAACTACTACTACCCTTAGACTGTAACTAACTGCTACTTCAATCAGATCAAAAAAATAACTACTACTTCTACTACTCTTGTAGAATGCGTTTGGTTATGATGAATGTTGGGAAAAAAGTTGTTGCTCCGTTCGATGATGAGCCGATGTGAATTGATTAATTTGTACTTAATTAAAGTGTTTAAAAATTTTTTTGTGTAGTTTATGTTTGACTGGTTTGTGGTTTTGCTGGGCAACGCATCTACAATGAAGAGGAAGAACAGTTATTTCACGACAATGGAGTTACATCACTTTTAACCCCAAGTTATAATGACATAAAACGTTTTACTGTATTTTTTTAGTAAAATTTAAAAACACAGATCTACGTCCTTCTGTACTTTGGCTATTTAAGAGACTCATTTAATTCTAGTGGAACTAAATAGCCTTTTACAAAAATACTTTTTCTCTTCATATATGTTGTCCAGCAAAACCACACGCCAGTAGAATATAAAATTACGCAAATATTTTTAAACACTATAATTATGCACAAATTAATCATTTCACATCGGCTCATCATCGAACGGAGCAACAACTTTTTTCACAACACTTATCATAACCTGACATATTCTAAGAGAATAGTAGAAGTAGTAGTTATTTTTTAATCTAGTTGAAGTAGTAGTTATTTTTAAATCTAATTGAAGTAGCAGTTAGTTACAGTGTAAGGGTATTAGTAGTTCTTTACTCAATGTAACACGTGAACTCCATGTCAACCTGTTGGTGGGTATTGAGTACTTGTGAACTGTGCTTTATATTTGAACTCTGGACTAACCACAATAGACAAGGTGAAATTTGCCACTCCCACAACCTATTAAGCAAAATACTTCTTCAGATATCCCCGCCCCACCTTTCGTCATGAGAAGATGGAACCTCGCGGGACTAATCAGCTATGACAGTCAACAAAAGCAGTCATCATTTTGTTTTTAGCTGTTCGAATTTCTCTTGACGCCATGATACTTATTCCAGGCGTTTGACCTATGATTGCTGTCCTAATATTTATAAGAAATTGATAAAATAAAAAACATAGCCAAATTGGTAAATAGGTATAAAGAAAAAATAAATTTGTAATAAAGCTTAACCCCTTAACATATAATGACGTCTGGGAGACTTCAGTCATTTCATGTGCCAAAGTAGACTTTGACGTCTGCATGACTTTAATAGATGTCTTCGGCAGACATCGTGCCTGTTTATATTAACCCTTTCGTGGGCTATTTATTTCTCACACAACGTTTTCAAACTTTCAAAACAGAATTGCTAATTCTATTCAGTTGATCAAACAATAGATGACAGCTCAAAACTGAAGAGGGAATCATTTTCCCATCGTTATAACAACAAGGCCAATATATTTTAAAGGGTTTTACGCATCCCACAAGTGTAATTTGTAAAATCATGTAGGTGGGAAGTAATCTCCCCACGGCCTTCGAAAGGGTTAAATTATTTAATTATTTACTTCTTTTATTCTGTTTTAATTAGACTGTTCAAGATTCATGTGTCCTTAAAAATAATATATGAAACTGATGGACTTAGAGTAATAAATGTCAGTTCCTCTACATATTCAAAAATGATTTGAAATGTTTCACACGTTACAGAAATACTAATTTTACATTATCATTTAATTATTTTTGATTCACATCATATATAAACCTCATTAAATATTACATAGCAATGCAAATTTAAAAATAAAACATTCTTTGTTCAAATCTTGCCCAGAATTTTTCAGTAACGTCAAATCAAATTCTGTTTTATCTGTATGTCAAAGGATTAAAGTCATAATTAGAGTGAAGTTTATTATCCGGCAAGATCTTCATAACTATAATTTCTGTGTTATGTCAACAGGAGGAAAGATTTATGAAATTATAATAAAAGCTAAAATTAACACATTGTATTGGCGTATTGCTCGATTGTGTATAAATAGTAAACACGTGACAAAACAGGACATCGTTGTTCCAGACATACAAATTATTATCAAAATATCATTAAAATCAATTTTAGTTGTTTGTTTATTTGTCACTAAACGCTGAATCTATTTCAATGTAGCCCGGGGTGTTATGAACCTACTCCCTTTTTTTAAAGTCTTCAAATAAATAGAACTCCACGATTTTCGCCTTGGCAAGGATTTGCTACATTTTAAGACACATTTTACCTCAATAGAATGACGAGAAATAAGTACATTTTATGTGTTATGTGAAGAACAGTATAAATTCAATGTCTCTGATGAAAATTCAAAGTAACATATAACTGTATTGCATATTGGTCGATTTCATTTAAACATTTGCTACATTTTAAGACACCTTTTTTCCCCCAATAGCATTGTTTAACGAGAAATTGATAAGTAAATTTCGTGTGATGTAAAGAACAGTATAAATTCAATGTCTCTGATGAAAAATCAAAGTAACACATAACTGTATTACATATTTGTCGATTTCACTTAAACATTTGCTACATTTTAAGACACATTTTACCCCAATAGAATTGTTTGACGAGAAACTGATCAGTAAATTTTGTGTGATGTGAAGAACGGTATAAATTCAACGTCTCTGATGAAAATTCAAAGTAACACATAACTGTATTGCATATTGGTCAATTTCACTTAAAAAGTAAACATTTCCTACAATTTCAGACACATTTTACCTCAATAGAATTGTTTGACGAGAAATTGATAAGTAAATTTTATATGGTATGTGAAGAACAGTATAAATTCAATGTATCTGATGAAAATTCAAAGTAACGTATAACTGTATTGCATATTGGTTGATTTCACTTAAACAGTAAACATTTCTGATAAAATAATACTTTGTTGTGATGTGCAATACTGTTAAAATTTTTGCCATATCATCAATGTTGTTTGTTTATTTCTAACTAAGTATCCATAAAGAACTATTATTTAGTAACAAGTTTAAATTATTAACAGAGGCGTAAGTTAAGTGACTGTAAATATTTTATAAATTACTTCCATTAAAGGCACAGGGCAGCAGGCAGGGTCTTTCCTCACGCGGTGTCGGTCCGGGCTCACGGGACGAGGTGGTGATGTTGAGCTGGGCTGTGTCGGTCCTTCAGTAGGTCCAAATGATCAGACAGGGACTTTCCTCATGTGGTGTCGGTCCGGGCACACGGGACGAGTTGGTGATGACGAGCGGGGCTTAGGACTCTTGTCCCACTTCTCTCGAATCCCCACTTCAGCTCCTCTCCTTAACTTCGTTTCCAAACTCCTCACCTCGGTTGAAACGCCACTTTCTTCTTCCTTTCCAATCGCTTGTTTTCGGGAAATTTTCCCACATCTGCATCCCCTTTCGGCAGTGCAGGTGGGCTCATTAAAGTAGATCCTTTTGTGCAAGCTGAGATTACTTTTTAGCCCCTGCTCCCATAACTCACGGTTACATCTCTGTGCGAGCTTGACCGTTACGCTACCATTCTTTGATGTATACCTTCTCTGCGGGGGTCCCTAAACTAGACGTGCACAATTGGAGTCCTAAATTCATCTAGGAAATCTCTCCCACGGCTGTGCATGCACGCTCAGACCACCGTGGGAAAGTACTTTGGTACACTGGTATTCGGAATTCTAGTAATATAGGTTCGAGTTCAACAGTTTGATTGCCTTGGTGAAGGCAGAAATATTAGAGTCACAGTTGGTGTTATCGTCTTCGGGTTAAATTTCACTGTTGGTACACTAAATAGCTAGGAACTATTGTACTATAGTCAATGGATTCAAGTCCGATATGAGATGTTTTGAAGTAAGCAGAAAAGATAGGGCACTGGAGTTCTGAATAATCGTGTTTAGATTCGATTCTCACTGTCATCTTGTAACATGAGTTACACTGTTGACCGAGGGAAGTGGGCGATATCAGTGACCCTCCCCCCTTTCGACCCCATTGGACAAGAGGGGTTGCTGACACGAATCAGTCGTCTTTGGCCTTGGCAACAGCAGTCTTTGGATTTTTGCTCAGCGGATTTGGAGGCCCCCTTCGTCTACTTCAGAAGAGGCAATTCTTTTATTGTGCATCTGAGGAAAGAGGCATCAGCGGGAGTTTCTTCCATAGTCCAACGGCTCCATATTGAGATTGGATATATTTGTTTCCATATTCCAACAGCTGCATATTGAGATTTAATGTTTTTATGTGCGTCATCAGATTGTAAAGAAAAAATAAAATTATAAATAAAACAAGTCTGTAAAACGGTAAGGCTTCACTCATTTGTAGCTAGTGTTTAAACTCATTGTGTTATCTCAGCATGGCCTGGTATAAGTCATTGGTACGTAATACATCTCTATCAATAATGCTGGCCATACCGAATAGCCAGAAACTGTAATTAGGATTTATGATCTATAGATTCAAGTCCAACTTCTGGCATCGTCGAAAGCAGAAATCATACGGCACTGGAGTTCGAAACCAACGCTTTTATATTTAATTTTCCCTATAGTCTCGATCAACTCTACGGTTTTCATACCGAAGAGCTAAAAACTGTCGTTCAGAACTACAATATATATGTTTAAATCCAACTTTTAGCATATTTTGAAGATGGCAGGAAAGATAGGGTGCTGGAATTTGAAGCCACCATGTTTAAATTTAATTTTAACTGTCTCCATTATGAACAGCAGTAGTCTGGCATTCGAGGTCACAATATCCAAGTTCAAGACAGACTGTGAATCTTAAAGATGTCCAAAAGAAACTAAGATGCTGGAGATTAGAAGAGCTGTTTTTAATTTCAATTCCCATTGTTGACAATTCGAATAGCAATGAACTGTCATTCGGAACCACTAACTGGTAGTTTAAGTCCCGTTATTGGTATTCTATTCTCTGCTGTTTTAAGCTGTAGGTTCTGATAATGTTATTATGTATTTTATACTTCTTCTTCTTGACACCATAGCCTAGAGGCCCCAAGCTATGTCCGTTCCTACTTTGGTTTCGTTTTGGTTTTGGAGCGCTACGGTCTACTTTTTGCAACACGAGGGCTAACGAAACCGGGACCTACAGCTTAAAGCCTATTCCGAATGGCTACGAACATCCATACCATAGTGGGATTCGAACCCACTAACTCCGGTTCCGAAGGCCAGCACCCTAACCATTCGGCCATCGTTCTGCCCGTCCCTACTTTGAATTCTAGTCACGGTAGCTTAGTCAGCAAAGGCAACGATCTTGTAACTGAGGGGCTGCGGGTTCGGAACCCGAGCCGACCTAAGATCCGCCATGTTCATTAAAGGTGACTGGGGCACGTAAAATATGTTCGTGGTCACAATGTCCTCCAAGTTCTCAATCAATACCTCTGGGAGTGGAAGACCAAGTCTATGGGTCTTCTGCTTGGTACCTGCTTCAAAATTACGAGGACCTACTTAATCAAAGTCATTCTTTCCAGTTAATGATACTAATTAAAAACGAAAAGAGCACCCTTAGGCATTAATACCAAAGCCTGCAAGCTCAATCGTACTTGGTTTGTCCAAGTGGCATAAGGAACAACAACAACCTTAGATTTTTGTTTAGATCAGAGGATAACTCCACTTACTATTAACTCTCAACAAACCTGGAGGTCCAAGTAAGCGTTTAAGACAGCTACTCTGATGGCTTGATGATGTTGAAGAATACTTAAGAACATTAAAGGATATTATGTATCACAGAATAGAAAATGCTGACTGTATCGCTTCTAATAACTGACTGAAACGGCGGTAATTGAATTGACACAAGGACAAGTTATGATCTATCACCTCTATGCAAACAAACTAGGTTGTAAATTATAAAGTTATATTCTGCAAAACCGCGGAGATAGAATAGAAATAACTTCAAATATGTTAATTGTGTACTTGTCCTAATAAATGACTATTTTTGCACTTTTGTAACATAACTATGCACATTATATGAATATAAACTGTCATCTTTTTCTCAAAGAGTTTATTGACATATGTTCTTATTTTTCGCAGCTTTGCAGGGAAAAGTTACAAGAAGGATTTACTGCGTAAGTAACATATTTTGATAATGTAAAGTATAAGGTAATTTCTTTTATCGGTTATACATTATTTTAAACTTGAAATTCAGTTGGAAACTTTTGTTTTAGCCTATTATCAAATATATTTTCTTGATATCCTGTCTAGATAATTCTATGAATTTTAATCACAATTTATTACATTTAATGTCTTAGTTTATAATAAGTAATATATGTATATACATATATAATTAATAATAAAAAATGTGCTAGAATTAGCAATGTTTTACATTTTTATATTGGCCCCTAAATAGACTACGATTGAAATTTAAGCAGTGAAGACTATTTACAAAATCAGTCTTCCTTTAAATGTATTTCCCTGAATTAAATTTAAAATATAAATTATGATTTTACCAGCTGTCTTAACTGGGTTCTGGTGAAATCAGAGACTTTTTAGTTCGAACTCGTTATTTTGTTTCCCAATTTACGAAAATGAATAAAATTTCCTGATCTCGAAAAAATGTAACGCTTACTTTTTACTGCCTTATACAAAGTAAAGTATTATAAGTGCGAAAGCTTTTGACTTCAGATTTCAAACGGAAATACCTATTTTGAATGTGCTCCAACCTATTTTGTGAAGTTTCAGCCTTACTTCTATGCCTACCTACAAGGAAACTTTATTTTTGACAATCACATGGAGCTCAGTCGGCAAACGCAGCGATCTCGTAACTAAAGAGATCGAGTCGGCTTAAGATCCTCGTTAAAGGTGACTGGGGCAAGTAAAATTTGTTCGTGGTCACAATGTCCTCCAAGTTGCCGAACAATAAGCTGATCGGTGGGACCAGAGTGCAGGGTTTCGAATCCCACTAGGTCATGATGATCGTAGCTTTACAAAATCGGTTTTAAGCAGTAGGTCCCTGTCTCATTAGCTCTCGTGTTGCAATAAAGTAGACAGTAGCTCTCCAAACCAAACCAAAACAAACCTCCAAGTTTTCAAACGATACCTTTGGGGTAGGTAAGCCGAGGCTGGATGGTCTTCTTCTTTGTATCTTCTTCTAAATTACGAGGTCCCCTTTGAGAAAAAGCGTTCTTTCACCCAAGCGGTGCTCTTAATAAAAAATCGAATCGGGCACCTCTTGCCTTAATCCAGTAAAGCATGTCTTTGGCTTGTCTGAGGGCTATAAGTCTATTCTTACTCTGACCTATCCGAATACATACAGCAACATCAAACTGATGACCAGTACGCCACGACAGCAACCACAACAGCTGTAAAGCTGCTGTTGACCTACGAGAGTTCCGTCATGGTCCGAAATTAATTTTATCAAACCCGGTAAGGAGGAAACTCTAAAAAGGTAAGCTCGAGGCTACCAAGAATAACTGATAACCTAGATCACGAGGGCACCTCGGGCTCGTGTCACCCGTTTATACCTAAAGGAGGTATATCCATTGGGTGTCTCTCACTTAGTAGTACCCAGAATACACGTACGGCTTGAAAGCGTGGCCGCTGACTCGAGAGACGGTTTCCCCCTCTGAGGGTCATAAGTAACAACAACTACAAAAAACAACAACACTATCATATAAATAATATCTCTCTTTTAGCTACGCTATTTCGCTATTTTATGAACTAAATTATCAGCTGTATTTGGAAACCGTATAGTAACAGGAAGTAGCATTTCCGGCTATTGGAAATAACCCACATCTTGATAGAAAATTACAATTTTCATATGATATACGCATTCAAAATTAGGTTTCTCTAACTCAAAACTTACTCGATTTATAGTATTTACATACAGAAAAATACGCACAGACAAACATATTTGATACATAATTAGCAGTATACTAGGTCCAAAACGGAAAAATAAATCAAGGTAACAGGTAGAAATTTTAGACGATTACAATTTTATTTCCATAACTCAGAAAAAGTAAGTTTTACTTAGGTAAAAAGTGAATCAGTGAATGACCTAAAAATAATATCTTTTATAATGCTAGAATACACCAGTATATATTAAAAGCCGACATTTCAACACATCTTCATAATTCTAAACAAAACATGCTTTAATATTATGAATAGATATTTGTTTATACGCAAAATATTATTTAACAATCATTTTATCAGTGTAAATATCTTTATTTAAATGTATAGCGGAAGCACAATTTAAAGCGATTAAAGCAAAATATTTGTTTGACTCTTAATTACGATTCAAACGAGATAAAGCATAAAATACTAGATAGAAAAGCAAAGTGGTGATACCTGGTACAAACATCGGCTATACACCCACTGCTGTTTATTTTGTAACTTTGCGTAACTTACAGAGAGTTTAATTCAAATTTATTTCCACATTCATGAAGCAAATAAAATTACTCAAATAATCTCTCTGCTGACACTCCGCCAGAATTATTAAAGTGGAAAACAGCGTTAGATAAATTCCGAGCATAACCTTGCGTCAAACGGCAGTTAAAATCCAAGGCTCTTATTCTATTTACATTCAATTCCGAGCTCCGAAACCATTTGTTTTAAAATTTGAAGCTAGTAATGATGTCGGTGTCTCATATTTCAACTTTTTGTTTACTGCTTTATTAATAGATGGCAGCACGAGTTCTAAAATCTCCCCGTGTTTATAATTATGAAAGAAATTCTCATTTACGCAATCTCGTAAATTTTGTATCCTTGTTAGCAAATGAGACGTACTTTTAAAACGGAGAACCCATTACTCGTATCGTTAGCGAAATTTTTAATGACGCTATCTTGTGTTGTAGGCAGAGTTAAAAATGATCTGGGGATTCTCTTAATTGCGAGGAAAATATGTTCTCTGTTTTAGGATATGGATATTGATTTATGATCTCTCTGGATTATACGCGAGGAGGCGATTGTTCATGAAAAATGAACGTTTATTATGTAATTAATTGCATTATCAGCTGAAGGGCTCCTAGAAAACTTCCTTAAAATTGATTTCATAAAATATGATGGGGCCACAATTGCTTGGGATGAAAATCTGCTTTCTTTTGTGCTGTGTGCAACGATATATTTGCGCTTTTGGTACTGCACTATGCTCCAGTTATTTTTAGAAATGAAATTAATAGATATTATAACTGAAGAGATTGGATTAGCAAATATTCTCTTCTTCTGGTATTCAGTTATCATTAAATTTTAATTATTAAAATAAAAAAAATATCTGCCATAGTTACTTAAACAAAATTTGATATTTGAAAGATATATTTTAAATTATGCTGTAATGAATAAGTAAGATAAATTTTACTTTGAAAGCAAATTTAAAATTTCGCTGTAAAATTTACATTTTACGTCAAGATAGGTGGTTTCTTTTTTTTCTTTAAATGTTAACAAACGTTTTCTTATGATCCCTCTAAATTATATGCAAGGAGTCGATTGTTTATGAAAAATGAACATTTATTATGCAATTAATTGCATTATCAGCTGAAAGGCTCCTAAAAAATTTCTTTAAAATTTATTTCATAAAATATGATAGGGCCACAATTGCTCAGGATGAAAATCTAATTTCTTTTGTGCGTGTGCAACGAGATATTTGCGCTTTGGTACTGCACTGTGTTCCAGTTATTTTTAGAAATTAAATTATTGGATATTACAGATAATTATGAAGAGGCTGGATTAGAAAATATTATTTTCTTGTAGTATTCAATTATCATAGAACTTTACTTATTAAAATTGAAAAACATTATATCTGTGAGTTATTTGAAACAAAACTTAACATGTGAAGGATATACTTTAAATTATACTGTAATGAATAAGCAATATTAAATTTTGCTTTAAAGACGAAGTTTAAAATTCCTCTGTAAAATTTACATTTTATGTAAAGAAAGATGGTTTCTCTTTTTTATTTAAATGTAAGCAATCTTTTTCTTATCCCTCTGAATTATATGCGAGGAGTAGATTGTTTATGAAAAATGAACATTTATTATGAGCTTAATTGCATTATCAGATAAAAGGCTTCTAGCAAACATCCTTAAAATTGATTTCATAAAATAGGATAGGACCACAATTGCTGGGAATGAAATTCTGATTTCTTTTGTGCCGTGTGCAACGAGATATTTGTGCTTTGATACTCCACTTTGTTCCAGTTGTTTTTAGAAATGAAATTATTAGATATTATAGCCAATTGTAAAGAGGTTGGATTAAGAAATATTCTCTCCTCCTATCCAGTGATCATTAAACATTAGTTATAAAAATAAAAAAAAAATCTTTCATAGTTATTTAAACAAAACTTAATATGTGAAAGATATATTTCAAATTATGCTGTTATGAATAAGTAAGATGAGTTTTACTTTAAAGAGAAAGTTTAAAATTTCCCCTGTATAATTTACATTATATGTAAAGAGAGATGGTTTCTCGTTTTTTTTTTTTTAAATATAAGAAATATTTTCAGTATGATCCCTCTGAATTATATGCGAGGAGTAGATTGTTTATGAAAAATGAACATTTATTATGAGCTTAATTGCATTATCAGATAAAAGGCTTCTAGCAAACATCCTTAAAATTGATTTCATAAAATAGGATAGGACCACAATTGCTGGGAATGAAATTCTGATTTATTTTGTGCCGTGTTCAACGAGATATTTCCGCTTTGGTACTGAAATATACTCCAGTTATTTTTAGAAATGAAATTATTAGATATTATAACTGAAGACTTTGGATTAGCAAATATTTTCTTCTTGTCGTTTTCAGTGATCATAGAACTTTAATTATCAAAATTAAAAAAAAATATCTGTCAGTGTTCTGAAACAAAACTTAACATGTGAAAGATATACTTTAAATTAGACTCTAATGAATAAGTAATATTAAATTTTACTTTAAAGAACAAGTATAAAATTTCTCTGTATAATTAACGTTTTATGTAAAGAGAGATGATTTCTCTTTTTTTTTTTTAAATGTAAGAAATCTTTTTCGTATGACCCCTCTAAATTATATGCGAGGAGTTGATTGTTTCTTGAAAATGAACATTTATTAAGAACTTAATTGCATTATCACATAAAAGGGTTCTAGCAAACTTAAAATTGATTTCATGAAATATGATGAGGCCACAATTGCCCAGGATGAAAATCTGCTGTCTTTTGTGCCGTATGCAACGAGATATTTGCGCTTTGGTACTGCACTATGTTCAGTTATTTTTAGAAATGAAATTATTGGATATTACAGATAATTATGAAGAGGCTGGATTAGAAAATATTATCTTCTTGTCGTATTCAGTTATCACAGAACTTTAATTATTAAAATTGAAAAAAATTATATCTCTGAGTTATTTGAAACAAAACTTAACATGTGAAGGATATACTTTAAATTATACTGTAATGAATAAGCAATATTAAATTTTGCTTTAAAGACGAAGCTTAAAATTTCTCTGTAAAATTTACATTTTATGTAAAGAAAGATGGTTTCTCTTTTTTATTTAAATACAAGCAATCTCTTATCCCTCTGAATCTTTCTTATCCCTCTGAAGTATATTCGAGGAGTAGATTGTTTATGAAAAATGAACATTTATTATGAGTTTAATTGTATTATCAGATAAAAGGCTTTTAGCAAACTTACTTACAATTGATTTCATAAAATAGGATAGGGCCATAATTGCTGAAAATGAAAATCTGCTTTCTTTTGTGCCGTGTGCAACGAGATATTTGCGCTTTGATACTGCACTTTGTTCCAGTTATTTTTAGAAACGAAATTATTAGATAGTATATCTAATTGTAAAGAGGTTGGATTAACAAATATTCTCTCCTCCTATCCAGTGATCATTAAACATTAGTTATAAAAATAAAAAAAAAATCTTTCATAGTTATTTAAACAAAACTTAATATGTGAAAGATATATTTCAAATTATGCTGTTATGAATAAGTAAGATGAGTTTTACTTTAAAGAGAAAGTTTAAAATTTCCCCTGTATAATTTACATTATATGTAAAGAGAGATGGTTTCTCGTTTTTTTTAAATATAGGAAATCTTTTCCTTATGATCCCTCTGAATTATATGCGCGGAGTCGATTGTTTATGAAAAATGAACATTTATTATGAAATGAATTGCATTATCAAATAAAAGGTTTCTAGCAAACTTCCTTAGAATTGATTTCATAAAATAGGATAGGACCATAATTGCTGAGAATGAAAATCTGCTTTCTTTTGTGCTGTGTGCAACGATATATTTGCGCTTTAATACTGCACTATGTTCCAGTTATTTTTAGAAATGAAATTATTAGATAGTATAAATGAAGAGATTGGATTATTGGATATTCTCTTCTTGTCGTATTCAATGATTATAAAACTTTAACTGTTAAAATTAAAAGTTTTTTTATCAATCATAATTGTTTGAAATAAACACGTGAAAGGTATGTTTTAAATTATGCTGAAATGAATAAGTAATATTAAATTTTACTTTATACAGAAAGTTTAAAATATAGCTGCAAAATTTACTTTTTACGTAAAGATAGATTTCTATTTTTTTATTTAAATGTAAAAATTATTTTTCTTATGATCTCTCTGGATTATATGAGAGGAATCGATTGGTTTTGAAAAATGAAACTTTATTATGAGCTTAATTGCCTTATCAGATAAAAGGCTTCTATCAAATTTCATTAAAATTGATTTCATAAAATGGAATAGGACCACAATTGCTGGGAATTAAAATCTGCTTTCTTTTGTGTCGTGTGCAACGAGATATTTGAGCTTTTGGTACTGCACTATGTCCCAGTTATTTTTAGAAATGAAATTATTAGATATTATAACTGAAGAGATTGGATTAGCAGACATTTTCTTCTTGTCGGATTCAGTGATCACAGAACTTTAATTACTAAAATTAAAAAAAATTATATCTGTCAGTTATTTGAAACAAAACTTAATATGTGAAATGTGAAAGATATACTTTAAATTATACTGTAATGAATAGGTAAAATTAAATTTTATTTTAAAGAGGATGTTTAAAATTCCTCCGTAAAATTTACATTTTATGTAAAGATAGATGGTTTCTCTTTTTCTTTAAATGTAAAAAAATCTTTTTCTTATGATCCCTCTGAATTCTATGCGAAGAGTCGATTGTTTATGAAAAGTGAACATTTATTTTGAACTTAATTGCATTATCAGAGAAAAGGCATCTAGCAAACTACATTAAAATTTATTTCATAAAATAGGATGGGGCCACAATTTCTGGGAATGAAAATTTGCTTTGTTTTGTGCTTTGTGCAAAGAGATATTTGCTCTTTGATACTGCACTATGCTCCAGTTATTTTTAGAAATGAAATTATTAGATATTATAACTGAAGAGATTGGATTAGCAAATATTCTCTTCTTGTTGTATTCAGTTCTCATAGAACTCTAATTATTAAAATTAAAAAAAAAATTATATCTCTCATAGCTATTAAAAAATTTAACACGTGAGAGATATATTTTAAATTACGCTGTAATGAATAACTAAAATGAATTTTACTTTAAAAGCAAATTTAAAATTTTTCTGTAAAATTTACATTTTACTTAAAGATAGATGGTTTCTTTTTTTTTCTTTAAATGTAAAAAAGTCTTTTGCTTGTGATATCTCTGAATTATATTCGAAGAGGTGATTGTTCATAGAATATGAACGTTTATTATGAAAGAAATTGCATTATCTAATAAAGGACTCCCAGAAAACCTCTTTAAAATTAATTCCATAAAATGTGATGGGGGCCACAATTGCTTGGAATGAAAATCTGGTTTCTTTTGGGCCATGTGCAACGAAATATTTGCTCTTTGTTACTGCACTATGCTCCAGTTATTTTTAGAAATGAAATTATCATATATTATAATTGAAGAGATTGAATTAGCAAATACTTTCTTTTTGTTTTATTCAGTTATCATAGAATTTTAGTTATTAAAATTAAAAAAAATCATATCTGTCATAGCTATTTGAAAAAAAAACTTAACACGGCAAATATATATTTTAAGTTATGTTGTAATGAATAAGCAATTTTAAATTTTACTTTAAACAGAAAGTTTAAAATTTCACTGTAAAATTTACATTTTATGTAAAAGTAGATGGTTTCTGTTTTTTATTTAAATGTAAAAAATCCTTTCCTTATGATCTTTCTGCATTATATGCTAGGAGCGAATGTTCATATAAAATGAACGTTTGTTATATAATTAATTGCATTATCAGCTAAAGAGTTCCTAGCAAACTTCCTTAAAATTGATTTCATAAAATATGATGGGTCACAATTGCTCAGAATGAAAATCTGTTTTCTTTTGCATCTTGTACAGCAATATATTTGCGTTTTGATACTGCACTATGTTCTAGTTATTTTTAGGAATGAAATTATTAGATATTAAATCTAATTGAAGAGATTGGATTAGTAAATATTCTTTTCTTATCGTATTCAGTGATTATTAAATTTTAATTATTAAAATAAAAAATGTCTGCCATAACTATTTAAACAAAATTTAATATTTGAAAGATATATTTAAATTATGATGTAATGAATAAGTAAGATGAATTTTACTTTAAAAGTAAATTTAAAATTTCGCTGTGAAATTTACATTTTATGTAAATATAGATTGTTTCTCTTTTTCTTTAAATGTAAAAAATGTTTTATTTATGATCGCTCTGAATTATATGCGAGGAGGCAATTGTTCATGGAAAATGAACGTGTATTATGAAATTAATTGCATTATCTGATAAAGGGATCCTAGCAAACTTCCTTAAAATTAATTTCATAAAATATGATGGGGCCACAATTGCTCGGAATGAAAATCTGCTTTCTTTTGTGCCGTGTGCAACGAGATATTTGTGCTTTGATCAGCATGCTCTCTTGTTATTTTTAGAAATAAAATTATTAAGTATAATAACGAATTGCAGATATTGCGTTACCCAATATTCCATTCTTGTGTTAAATGTACATAAAATTTTAATCATTTATGATAAAGCATTTCCATAACTGTCATAATATGTTTGAAAGAAAACATTAGTAGGCAAAAGATATATTTTAAATTGTGTTTTATTGAAAAATTTTAAAAGATTAAATTTTACTTTAAAGCACTAGGTTTAAAATTTCCTTTTGAACTTTACCTTTTTATGTAAAGATAACTAGTTTCTATTTTTTATGTAAATATAAAGAATCTTTTTCTTATGCAGTCTCTGTATAATATGTGATTAAATGATTGCTCATGTAAAGGGGACATTTGTTTTGTAATTAATTGCATTACCAACTGAAGGACTTCTAGCAAACTTCCTTAAAATAGGTTTCATAACATATAATGTTTGTTTTGATACAGAAGTATGTTCCCATGTTATTTTTAATATGAAATTATTAGATAGTATAACAAATGGTAGAGATTGCCTCACCCAATATTCACTTCTTCTGTTAAATGCACATAGAAATTTAACTCTGCACATGTATTCTAAACAGGTAGATTCCTCGTTGGGAACACATAAAAACTGCCCAAAGAAGCGTTACTGTACGATCCATAGTTTACGAGAAAAATACGAAAAATAAAGCATGACGTCACTGCCGGTGCAAGAAAAAAAAACACTTTATTGGACATATCAACAATAGTATTTGCATATCTTTTCAGACAATAATGTTTAAAACTTTCGCCGAGCATATTGCGTCATGGATGCGCGTGCGCCATGGAGTGACGTTAAGCCGCCTTTGAACTGGTATTTAAAAGGCTGCATCTTGCAATTACCGGGAGTCTTCGTATGGTGGCCATGTATTCCGATCGTGATTACTGCGACATGTATGTGATGTACGGCCGATGTAATGGAAATGCCTTACGATCTGTTAGAGAGTATGCCTGTGTATATACTGCTGTTGATATGTTCAATAAAGTGTTTTTTCTTGCAACGGAAGTGACGACATATTTTGTTTTTCGTATTTTCGTTTTTCGTACAGGAACGCTTCTTTGGGCAGTTTTTATGTACTCCCAACGAGGAATCTATCTGTGCAGAGTTTATGCGGTCTTTTTGGGATACCCTGTATATATCATAAGCTGTTTTAAATAAAAAATAACAAGTGAAAGATATATTTTAAATTGTGCTTTATTGAAAAAGTTTTAAAAATTAAGTTTTACTTGAGTAAGTGTAAAAGTTCGCCTTGAACTTTACTTTTTTTCCTTAAAGATAACTCGTTTCTCTCTTTTTTTTAAGTGTAAAAATATTTTCTTTTTATGGTCTCTCTGGGTTATGTAGGAGTAGGTGATTGTTCGTGAAAAAGGACCATTTATGATGTAATTAATTGCATTATCAACTGAAGGGCTTCTAGCAAACTTCCTAAATTTGATTTCATAAAAAAAGGGAACAATTGATCGAGATGAAAATCTGCTTTCTTTTGCACCTTGTGCAACGAAATATTTGTGCTTAAATGCTGCAGTATCTACCCGAGTTATTTTTAGTAATGAAATTATTAGATACTGTAACGAATTGTTAAGATTGCATTAACGAATATTCACTTACTGTCTTGTTGTGTGTTTAGAAAATTTTAAACATTTAAGACAAAAAAATATTTTACATTATGCTGTAATGAATAAGTATTAAAACAATAAATTCTACTGCAAAGAGTAAGTTTAATATTTCGCTTTGAACTTTATCTTTTTCCGTAAAGGTAACTTATTTCTCTTTTTTTTTTCTAAGTGTAAAATTTTTTTATGGTCTTTATGGATTATGTGTGTATAGGTGATCGTTCGTGAATAAGGAACATTTATTGTGTACTTAATTGCATTATCAGCTGAATGGCTCCTAGCAATCTTCCTTAAAATTAATTTCATACAATATGATGGGCTACAATTGCTCGGGATGAAAATCTGTTTTCTTTTACACCTTGTGCAACGAAATATTTGAGCTTAGATACTTCCCGAGTTATTTTTAGTAATGAAATTATTAGATATTGTAACGAATTGTTAAGATTGCATTAGCGAATATTCACTTATTGCCTTGTTCAGCGTTTAGAAAATTTTAATAATTTAAGACAAAAAATTCTGTATCTGCATAGTTATTTGAAACAAAACTGAACACTTGAAAGATATATTTTACATTATGCTGTAATGAATAACTATTAAAACACTAAATTTTACTTTAAAGAGTAAGCTTAAAATTTAGCTTTGAAATTTCCTTTTAATTTAAAGATAGCAAACGTCTCTCTTTTTTTAAGTCTAAATGTAAATAATCTTTTCCTTATCAACTTTCTGGATTATTCATGAGTAGGCGATTATATTTATAATGTTAAATATTTATTTAAAAGATCAACTAAATCTTTGAAATCATCGAAAAGATAATCGATTTTTAAAATTTTCATTTGAATGTTTATGTGGGAAATTTCCAATTTTACAGGAGAAGCTAATAAAGATTTGTTACAGATTTGTTTGAGTCGATCTGATTTAACCAAAATATTTATAAACTTCTTTTAAGTAATGGGAAAGATAATAGAAAAGACATAGTGTCTGTAAACATATGAAAACTAGCATATAGCCCGTCATATGACGGGATCAGTGAAATTTTTAATTTTCCAGAATTGTAAAGTGCCCTATGAGAAAGGTAAAAAAAAGTTTGTTTTTTGGCTGAGATTTATCTTGAAACAAAAAATAATCAATGATTAAACTTATTACAGAATTATCACATATGTAAAATATATTTAGAATTATCACATATGTAAAAAAACAAACAAAAAAAAAAAAAAAACAAGGGCCTTGGGGTGCGAAGCATATGTTCCGATTAGGTGTCAACCTTACGCTGAGCCCCCAGTATTTTTCGCCGGAGAATCCCTAGGAGGAGGAAACGGGCAGAAGTTCGACTTGCGGCTGTTGGTTTTTTTTAGAGGTTTTCTCCAGCTTCAAGGTGAAAAGTACTGCATGTATGTAGTCGAAGAAAATCATCTGGGAATATACAAGAGAAATGACGATGTAATTCAAAGGTTAATGCAGACTGACGTAATTTGGTTTGAATTTTATTATTCCATTAAAAATGTCATTGTTATTTAACAAACAAATTAAAAACATGATATACTTGTATGAGAGAGACAGTGTCCTTCTTAATTCATTTTTTTAAATAATCATCTAACTTTTTAAACCACTGTTACCTCTTTGATCTCATTCTTTATAATGATTCTAAGTTTCCCAATATCCACTTTTACTTCAATACAGTTTCTATTTTGTTGAAATTTCTAAACGAATGCTTAAATAGTAAAGAGAAACGAAAAAGAGAATAGTTTTAGTTTATATGTCAATGGAAATGCAATCATTCGGATCTCTACACATTTGAACACAATTTTGCCTGAATGCCATTTCCAATTTACTGCTTTAAAAAAATAACTGTTATTTCATCAGTGAGTAGTATCTGTCAGATGTTTTGTTTTTCAATTTTCTGAATTCCTTTACCCATTCAGAGCTAATTAAATGATCACATCTTTGCACCTCTCTCTTTTTAATAATCCTCAGGTAGTTAACAGTACTCTGTCATAATCCTCTTAAACCTTTCACTGCGGGTGATTTCCTTGATTGGTTTTGAGACTCCTCTTGTGCACTGGATTTCCTAATTTTAAATGTAAAGACCTTTAACAATTTAGAACTTTTCATCGAGACTCCCCAGTATTGGAAATGGTGCACGAAATGATTTTATTTCATATGTCTTTTTTTCATTCCTTATTTTTTGAATGATATGAGTATTTTTAGTAAATAATAATAGAATTACTATGGATATTTAACACAAATTTCTCAGCTTTTCAAATTCTATTTAAATGCACCCATGTTGTACTACAACTTTTTTAATAATCCTCAAGTAGTTAGCAGTATTCTGACATAATCCTCTTAAATATTTCCCTACAGCTGATTTGCTTGATGGGTTTCAGACACCATTTGTTCCCTGGCTTACCTATTTTAAATGCAAAGACCATTAATAATTAGGAATTGTTGAGAATAATTTTGTTCACGCTAATCGTCGAATAACACAATTTCATTGCTTCCTTTTTGTTATTTTATTCTTTATTTTACTGAATGGTATTGCGATGAATTTTAAATACACTGTTTACCAATAAGTATTTAGATACCTGTGATAGAAAAGAAAAACTAAATTTATTCAAAATCAATAGATGGTAGAGCCTCCACTAGAGGCAATTACAGCGTGAACCCTCCGGGGCACTCAGCTTGGAGTAGACATAGAAGTTCCTTCACCGATTGTGGAGGGTAGTGCACCCCTTAATTCGGCCATCCAACTCGTGCCAGAGGTTCTCGATAGGATTCAAGTCTGGGTTTTGGGCAAGGTAGTCCATTTGATGAACTCCATTGGCACCATACCAAGCCTTGGTTAACCTCGAAACATGACAACTGGCATTATCGTCCTGAAAGTAACAAGGTCCAACCCGCAAAACTGCTACAACGTAGGAAGCACATTGTCATCCAAAATAGTGCAGTAGGCATTGGCTTTGAGCTGACCTCGAATGGGGAACCAAGGGTCCCAGTCCATACCAGGAGAAACATCCCCAGACCATAATTCCACCTCCACCGAAATTGACTTTTGGTACAATGCATTCTGGCAGATGTTCTCCAAGCAGAAGCCAGACCCAGATCCTGCCATCCAAATGGTAAAGGGTGAACATTGATTCGTCGCTCCAAAGAACCGGTTTCCACTGATCTACGGTCCAATTTCGATGTGCTTTGCATCTCATTAACCGAGCAGCTCGGTTGGAATTTGTGATCCCTATACTTAAATTAAAGATGGTACTTTACCAGTACTGATACAGTTGGAAACGCTGAAAAAGTAATGTAATTTAAAATCGATGTGCAAATAGAAAAACAAATACAACTCCTTAATTAATGATTAATTATTAAAATTTATCGAAATGGCTTGTAATATCGTTCTGAGAAATAAGGGAGGTATTAATGAAAACATGAGAAATTAAATAGTCATGAGGAACTTTTCCAGAATCGAGAAGTTACGCTGAACAATCGTAAATTATTTAAGGTCACTTAATTTAAAAAGGAGAAAAGCCGTTAAACAAGAGGCGTGTTAAACCCAATCAAACATATCACCTGCAGTGAAAGTTTTAAGATGGATATGATCCTTGCGGATTATTAAAAAGATGGAGGTGCAAAGATGGGTACGTTAAGTGAACTTAGAATATGGGGTAAAATATGAAAATAAAAGGTCCAAAATACAACTAATTAAAATGGCAGTTATTGAGGAATTGCTTGGAAAGCTTGGAAGTGTCTTTAATTATCACATTACATGCTGGAACGGGAGATTGCTCACTTGGCGTGCGAATCGTTATCTGCTGGAGCGAGTAATCTCCCTTTTTTGTGCAGAGTATGTGGTATTGGCGGGAAAGGGAGATCACCACTATTTCTTTTTGGTATTGCACATATGGTTGTAATTTGATCCCCGTGTTTTTATGCCTGGCTGTTTTCTTGCCAGTTGAATCCGATAGCTCTGTGCTTGCACAGCTCTAGGATTCTGACTTGTGTTCTCTGCTGCTTGTCTCTTTTTCTGTGTTAAAAAATAAATAAATAAATAAATAAAAATAAAAATAATCTGTATTATGCGTTGGACAAACGTACACTAACCACGTTTTCTGCTTAATCACTCTCAGTGTACCTGCAACTATTAATTTTGTTGATCTTGTTTTCATCTTTCCCCCCTCCTGTCGAAACTCATGCATCCCTGTCCCATCCCATATACCTTTTTTTTCTCTATGTTATGCCAACACAATTTCATAGTTTTCAACATTACCATAAATAGTATTCCAGCACTAGAGGGCTTGGCCCAGGCAGTGCTGTAGCCAACTCTTTCTGTGTGAGCTGTGTGTTTTTATGCGGAATTTCTTTGCTCCAAATTTATTTCAGTTTCGTTTGGTAAATCCTTCATTACGGTTGTCCTTTTTTGCCAAAATAAAAGCCTAAATAAAATTAATCTAAAAATGGATTTACACGATACTGACTCTGTTGAAGACGAAATATTTGCTGATTCCTCGTCACAGTATTCATGCAGTGATCGTGATACTGATAGCGATTTATCAGATGATGATGATAGTGATGTGTTCCCTGTGATCAGAGGACAGTCCACGTGTATTGTTAGTGATTCAGAGAGCTTCAGGTGCTTTTTGGAGACCCCCCCCCAAAAAAAACACAAGCTCCAGAAAATTCGAATAACGGGGGAAAATATCCCACTAGGATTTGGAAAGTGTGTTCCTCCCATAAAATAAAAGGTTATACTAGATACATGTGCGGATACTACAATGTTGCTCATCATAAAGGGGATTGTTTCGAACGTTTTCAATCTTTTGTAAAGTATTGACTGCTAATGAATTGCATTTATAATGTTCCTCGAATAATGCAAATTTCGTCCGATTCCCCCGCTAAGAGCGTATTACCGCATTCGCGAAGTCCGCATATAAAGTGTTAACATAGATAAAGAAAAGGCTAAAGTAAAATACACAACAAGAACTATTAGCTGAATATAATGGTTTTAGGGAGAAATGAAGGAAATTGAAAGGAATGTCATTCCGAGAAAATTGTGTTTCGAGGTGAAGATATGTTTACCTTTCTGAAGAGATACAAGCAGAAGAGATAATTTTGTTTAGTCTACTCCACGCACCAGAAATATTGGTGTAGATGGCGCCAAAGAGAAATAGTGTTAAAGAAATTTATTTTAAATTACTTTTAAGCCTTAGATTTGTATGTAAGACGTAAATCATTATGATGAAAGGAGAAAAGAATTATACTTTGAGAAAATTAGTTGATTAAATGATATATTAGATGGTTGGATTAGTAAATTAAATAAGAAGAAATTTTTGGAACAGATGCACCTAGCACTCCTGTCCCTGAAGCCATATATTTTTTGTTTTAGCGATTGCCATTATTTGGTGTTTTTTGTTGATCACCAAATAATAAAATGGTGGAAATGACGTATTTCTCATAAAGCTATAGAAATCTAACATTTTATAACTTTTTTTTTTGCAGATGAAAATGTATAGAAAAAATACATTTAATACTATTTAAAAGTTGCTATTTAAATTTGCAGATGAAAATACAAAGAAATATTTTATATTAAACAATTTTAAACGCCAATAAACACTTCTTTAGCAAGATTTACGAATTTCAATTATTTCTATATTAAATTATCTCAATTCACACAGAAGCTATAAGCTTCTTGACCCAACTAAGTTAAAAACAATCTGAAAATTTGGTGAGAAAAAAAATCAGTGTGATAGGTGCATCTTTACGGACTTTATATAATGAGTGTACAATATATAACAGGAGTGGCCAACCTGCTGTTCGTGAGCCACATGCGGCTCTTTGAAGGATTATATGTGGCTCTCGATAAATGTACCCGAGTTCCCTTTTCTATTTCGTGTTATTATATTTTAAAAAAATATTACAACTCATGGAGCTAAAAAATTGATGGAGGTAAAAAAATCGGTCTTATTCAGCTTTTAAGAGATGATTCTCAAATTTTGCAATTCATATCGATTCACTGCATAATTCACCGAGAACATCACGTTACAAAATATTTAAAATATCCTCATGTTATGAAAATAGTGTAACACACTGTAAATTATATTCTCACGAAAGCAAAAAATCATCGACAATTCAAAAATTTCTTTGGAAAATTAAAGGACGAAGAACTTCCAAATGACATACAATAAATATAATTTCTGTAAAAAAATTTTTAATACCTTTTTTTGCATACCTTTTAAATGCGTACTCGAAAAATTACAAATGTTGATAAATGGCTCGGACTATCAAAGAGCTTTGCTACCCCTCGATATATAGTTTATTTATGAATATGTATATATATTGTATGTAAATTAACCAACGTAATTATGTTTATCTTCAACTAATTTTCTGTTTCAATTCTATATTCTCTGGTATCCCTTTCCAGCAACTATAGCGAATGTCTTTCCTTCCCTTGCGGATTCCTTCCAGTTTCATAACTAAAAATAATTAGTGACACTTAAACTACGTCATCGACATCACCCCCCGTAACTTGTAAGTAAACTGTGATTGGTTGGCCCAAACAACTATTTAGCCACGATGTACAGGTTTTGTGAACAGTCGTTCGTGAGAGTTGATGCCCGAATGAACTACGTCAGTTTGATCAAAGCATTCCATTTCGTTTTCGCTCGTCTACGATTCTAGGATTGTTGTCTGACTTATTAGCTTTGAACTCCCTTTAAGATGAGACAAAAACATCATCTCAGGTATATAGGTATATTTTTGAGGAAGTCTACTTCCGGTAACCTCTTATTGACCAGAATTCATTGTACTATGATAATTTGAAACTTGTTGAAGCATAATAAATAGTCACAGATCGCAAACACCTTTTATTTAAAACACCAAAATAATCAACAAATAGAGGTACATTGGGCTTTTATAGTTTTGAGAAGATTCTGCTCCCAGCCAACCAAGTTTCTGGCACAAACAAAACTAATTAAACACAGCCAATCAAAACACAAAAGGATCAACTAAAGAAAACA
>CM063501.1:131227455-131239955 GCA_032207245.1 Pardosa pseudoannulata
ATATACATATATATATATATATACATGGATATATATTTATATATGTATATATATATATATATATATATATATATATATATATATACATGGATATATATACATATATATATATATATATATACATGTATATATATATATATATATATACATATATATATATATATATATACATGTATATATATGTATATATATATGTATATATATATATATATATATATATATATATATATATATATATATATATATATATATACATGTATATATATGTATATATATATACATGTATATATATGTATATATATATGTATATATGTATATATATATGTATATATATATATATATATATATATATATATTATATATATGTTTGTATATATATTTGTATTTATATGTATATATTTGTTTATTTGTCTATATATTTGTTTATATATTTCAATATAAAATACGAAAAATTGGTTAAAAAATTAAATAATTTTCGATCTATTGAGATTTAACTGAATAACTAAATTTACGCTCAAAACGCCCGCTCCCGGTACAATTCCGCTGCGAAATGTGTTAATAGATTAATTTTTCTTCTTTAAATACTAAAGAAATTAACATCATGTGTAATTATTGAAGTAATTCGGAGACATGTGTTTCTAAGTTTCCTTTATGATATTGTAAGGAATTAACTCTATTACAAACTAATTTCTACCAATAGCTACTATTTTAGCCTATATTCTATCAAGAATATAGGCTAAATTCTATGTAATTTCTTCCGTTTTGGAGAATTTGGATAGGGAGTGGAAAGTATTTGAAGATATGTCTCAAACAGATGTAAATGTTGGCACGTTTCAACTTGTTTCAACTTGGATCTCCACATATTTAAAATATCATTGTAAAGATGATTTAAGTAATATTTATTTTCTCACATTTTACAAATTAACCGCTATATTTTATGTGGGAATTATTCTAATTTACCATAACTTTTAATACTATGCCTTTCTTAAAATTTATAGTATTATTACTTTATCTGTTATTACATACAAAAATAAAATTCGCATAGATTATTCTATTATTCTATTATACGTTATCTTTCTATTTAAACAAAATTACTATAAAGTATGAAACCAAAAAAATTCCATTAGCATATCTAATTACCGTAATGAAGTTTTCTTTTACAAAATAACCCCTATAACTAAGTTGTATAAAATCTTTTGTGTTCGAAATACTAAAAGTTAATTTATTATATTTCTAAGAGAAAAATTGTGGCCATGATTTGCATCTAAGTCTCAAGAGAATGACGCTATATTCACTTTCAGTGAATGGACAGCATTTAATTAGACTCGATTAAAGGAGTAGAGGTATCCTTGATACTAACCAGGGCTTTTACGAATTAAATCAAGAGTTTGATTTTGCTTCCCGCTGACATCTGTTGGCGAAGAGATAACGTAAGTTGTTAGAGGAGTAGGGATAGCTGCCAGGAAAGATTTTAAGTGTTTGGTAGGATTCGGTTATAGAGAGACAATTAAGTTAAGATCATCCATGTTGACAGGCAATTAAACATTTATTTTGTTAAAATTTAAACATTGCAGATTAGACTGATTTGTTTAGTATGAGTTGTTTAGAAACACTATACCACGAGGAATGATTTTGAAGGAAATATTTTGAAGAAAAATTTCTATCTTTCTATAAAATTTTCATCAATATATATTAGGTTGGGGAAAAAGAAATCCATTATTGTTTTCGGTAGATGGCTGTAGTGATCTATATCTCTTAACCCTCCGAGTGGAACACATCTAAAAAAATATTCTACAAAATACGCTAATGTCGAGGCCAAAGAGTTCTATGACTTTTACCTTCACCCTTTGTCAACTAGAATGGAATATGGAAAACCCAACCTCGTTATTGCCCTTTTACTTCCGGTTATATATTGATATATAAATAGATATTATACATTGTTAATTTGTAATACACATAAAGCTCGCCAAGTCTCGAATATTATCCCATAAGAAATAATGGATTCTAAAAGTACAAATAAAAATATTCTTTGAGAGACTTATTTATATTTTTTTACGAAAGTCATCCAAGATATTTAAGGGGTGCAATTAGAGATACATCTGTTACCGCAAACGAAATACTTCGAAATAGAGATTTAGAAAGCCATGAAAATCTAGCAGCTTCTTTGTTTCTCAGAGGGTAGGGTTGCATCCCTCAAGAAATGTCAGTGAAAGAGGGATGCAGTTCCTAAACAATCGACCTGACCCTAATACCTCAAAACTCCATGGGGGAAAGCACTGGCAAAATTGTACATTACATCCATTTTCGGAGCGTTTTTGGAGGTCGAAAATTGTACGTTTCGAAGTCATCATCGGTTTGGCGGAATTGTACGTGCGAACCGCTTAGAGGGTTAAAGTATCAATCAAACAATCTCAAATTTATGCTCTTTGTTAAGGTGATATTCCCCATTAAAATATTTTATATTGTTTTTTTATTTGGTATATTCCGTTGTGAGTTCCATTGTGACAGGGTGTTAAAAACGGAAGTCAACAAAGAGAAAATTCGGTACATTTTACAGTTTTCATTTGATAAAGGCGAAAATGAAAGCCAGGCAGCTGATATTGTGAATGGTGTTTATGGTGCCGATACTGTAACAGCTAATTACGTGCAATTTTGGTTTCGTCGATTCCGTTCAGGCATTTTTGATGTTAAAGATGCACCTCGCACAGGCAGGCCCGCCGTCTAAAATGTTGATAAAATCATAGAAATAATCTAAGTTAGTATTCGTAGCATCGCCCAGGAGCTAAAGATGGACCATAAAATAGTGTTAAACCATTTGCGTAAAGTTGATTAAAAAAGCAGCTCGATGTTTGGGTGCCACATTTTTATAAATATATTATCATTATATATATATATATATATATATATATATATATATATATATATAATATAAAAAATGATTTATTTTTTCGCTAAGAAATATCTGGTACGTGCTCAAGAATTTGGTTTCTTCATACTCTTCTACTCTCCCAATTCTCTGAATGCAGTTTACAATCACGTTGAATTAATTTAGAAAGATAATTCAAAGTTTTCTTAGCTATATTTAAATTATCGATCGGTTCTTCCCAATTTGTTGCCAAACTAATTAATGGAAGTAAAGGAATGAAACGATCATAGCCACTACACCCTGGAGGTAGATAGAATTTGTTGTTAATACCTGTGATAGAATTTTCATTGCAACAAAAAATAATCGATGATTAAATTTAAGATTATCGCATACGTACCTAATCTATAATTTAAGAGAAATAAAGAAAATTATTTACTTAACATCTAAGTTCAGTGATAGCGCATATGAAAGAAATGCAGACGATATTTAAATAATATAAAATAAGAAATGATTATTTGAGATGGTTAAAGGAATGACGTCATAATGATAGAAAAAATTGTTATTTTTTCTTTTTATTATGTGACAAATTATTAAATTTAATCCCCTAATATTAACCGGAAAAATAGAGCATGAAATAATGGCATTAAATGCTAGAAAGGAAGGAGAAGGTGTGGCTAACCCTAACTCATCAAGAATCCAATATGGTTGCCTCTATCCATTTGATGTACAACCACTTCATAAATTCGAGGATAGACGGATAGATAATTCAGGCTATTATTATATAAGGGATATATATTGGAGAAAAACGTGTAAAGCTATTATTAGTAAAATTTTCCTATGTTTTTAGAGTCATTATTGTATTAATTAACGATGTAAAGATAATTTTCCCATGCCTAGTTCTGAATGTAAATTATGTAAATGATTAATTACTAAGCTTAATTCCCAACCAAAGTTAGGGCAACAAATATTAAAATAAAATACTAAATGCTGAAATTTCGCTTCTTATTTTATCGCTTTATCTTTAAAAAGTTCGTATAAGTAGTAGTAAACCTCTGTTTTGAAGTTTCCTGTCTAGACATGAACTAGAAATATCAAAATACAGTAAGTTTCAAAAGCTAATGGCGTGTAAGATGCATATCTTACTCTTGACTAAACTCTATGGAAACTCAAAATTTCCTGAGCCAGTTAGCTCTTTTCTGCAAGACGTCTAACAGATATACTAGCTATTAAAAGTTTTAGATAAGACTATTTGGAAAGTTCAGTAGTTTGTCGGCCGTTGAGTATAGCGGTATACGTTATGCAATATATTTATCGTATATCAAATGTTCTGACCCATGAAATTAGTCGCTCAAAAGATATGCCTGTTTGTTTACCAGAGAAGAGTTTTCTTCGGTTTAAAATATAAACCCACTTAGCGTGGTTAGGGTTTCACGTTATTTGGTAAAATTTTCATAAATCTATAAGGGATGATATTGTTAGAAATATTTTCGGAACTTTACCTAAATATAATATAATATTTTAAGCGAAAAATTTTAATAAGTGCTTAGAAGATTGTTGAAAATAACTAAATTGTTTATCTAGTTTATTTTGTGAACTAAATAATATGCTTTATAAGGAATACCAGTAAATGTTTTTATCAGGTACAGTGAAAAATATGCTCGAATAGAATGAAATATTAGATGTAAACATGGAGAGAATGTTACGAAGTTTCTACTATTATTGAGGAACATTAACAAATCTTTTAAGCTGAAAACACAATTAATTTTATTCTTGTATAATATAGGCTCCAGATTACATAATAGGGCGCAATAAAGGGAATATTTTATTCATTTCCAAAATAATATGATTTTACTTAATCCATTAAGGCTTATGTATATAATCAGTTGTTTAATAAAGGACGGAATTATTTATAGTACAAGCTATTCTTTATAAAAAATAACTAATACTGTCAATCCGGAACATATGGACAATTGTTTTTATTAGCATTCTTTCTTTGCACAGTTTCTATTGATTACATTTTTCTCTCATAGTTTTCTTTTTTGGATTTAAGAAGAAATCATACGACTCATAAATTTGTTGTTAATATCAGTGATAAAATTTTTATTGCAACAAAAATAATCGATAATTAAATTTAAAATTATCACATATGTACCTAATCTATTATTTAGCAAAATATAAAAGAAAATTATTTACGTAATATCTAACTTCAGTGATAGCACGTATGAAAATAAAGCAGACGATATTTAAATAATTTATAATAAGAAAGTATTAATTGAGATGTTTAAAGGAATGACATCATAATGCTAGAAAAAATTGTTATTTTTATCTTTTTATTATGTGACAAATTGATAAATTTAAACGCCTACTATTAACTGGGAAATATAGGACTTAAAATGCTGGCAGTAAAGAAGGGCTGATTTCGAACGTTGCTAACCCTAACTCATCAAGAATTCAATATGGATGACTCCATCCATTCCAGGTAAAATCGCTTCATGAATTCGAGGACAGACGGTGATACAACTTAAGTTATTATTATATAGGGGATATATGTTTGGGAAAAACGTGTAAAGCTATTATTAGTGAAAATTTGCTATGCTTTTAGGGTAATTGTTGTCTTAATTAACGATGTAAACATTATAAAACTTTATTTTCTCATGCCTAGTTCTGGATGTAAATTAGGTAGATGATTAATTACTAAGCTTAATTCCGAACCAAAGCTAGGGCAACAAATATTAAAATAAAAAAACTAAATGCTGAAATTTGAAGTAGAAATATCAAAATACAGTAAGTTTTAAAAGCTAATGGCGTGTAAGATGCATATCTTACTCTTGACTAAACTCTATGGAAACTCCGAATTTCCTGAGCCAGTTAGCACTTTTCTACAAGACGTCTAACAGATATACTAGCTATTAAAAGTTTTAGATAAGACTATTTGGAAAGTTCAGTAGTTTGTCGGCCGTTGAGTATAGCGGTATACGTTATGCAATATATGTATCGTATATCAAATGTTCTGACCCATGAAATTAGTCGCTCAAAAGATATGCCTGTTTGTTTACCAGAGAAGAGTTTTCTTCGGTTTAAAATATAAACCCACTTAGTGTGGTTAGGGTTTCACCTTATTTGGTTGAAATTTTCATAAATATATAAGGGTTGATATTGTTAGAAATATTTTCGAAACTTTACTCAAATATAATATAATATTTTAAGCGAAAGGTTTTAATAAGTACTCAGAAGATTGTTGAAAATAACTAAATTTTTGATGTAGTTTATTTTGTGAATTAAATAGTATGCTTTATAAGGAATGCCAGGAAATTTTTTTATCATGTACAGCGAAGTATATGCTCGAAAGGAATGAACTAATAGAACTAAACATGGGGATGTAACGAAGTTTCTACTATTATTGAGGAACATTAACAAATCTCTTAAGCTGAAAACACAATTAATTTTATTCTTGTATAATATAGGCTCCAGGTTACATAAGAGGGTGCAATCAAGGAAATATTTTATTCATTTCCAAAATAATATGATTTTGTTTAATCCATTAAGGCTTATGTATATAATCAGTTGTTAACTAAAGGATGGAATTATTTATAGTAAAAGGTAATCTTTATAAAAAATAACTACTACTGCCAATCCGGAACATCTGGAAAATTGTTTTTATTAGCATTCATTCTTTGCACTGTTTCTATGGATTACATTCTTCTTTTATAGTTTTCTTTTTTGGATTTAAGAAGAAATCATACGACTCATAAATTTGTTGTTAATATCACTGATAAAATTTTTATTGCAACAAAAAATAATCGATGATTAAATTTAAAATTATCACATATGTACTTAATCTATTATTTAAGCCAAATATAAAAGAAAATTATTTACGTAAAATCTAAATTCAGTGATTGCACGTAAGAAAATAATGTAGACGATATTTAAATAATTTAAAATAAGAAATGATTAATTGAGATGGTTAAAGGAATGACGTCATAATGCTAGAAAAAATTGTTATTTTTATCTTTTTATTATGTGACAAATTGATTAATTTAATCGCCTACTATTAACCGGAAAAAATAGGGGTTGAAATGATGGCAGTATAGATGGTGTAGATTTCGAACGTTGCTAACCCTAACTCATCAAAAACCATAATGGATGCCTCTATCCATTCCAATTGAAGGCGTTCCAATTGATTCATACATTCGAGGACAGACGAAGAGATAATTTAGGCTATTATGATATAAGGGATATATGTTTGAGAAAAACGTGTAAAGCTATTATTAGTAAAATTTTGCTATGTTTTTAGGGTAATTATTGTATTAATTAACGATGTAAACATTATAAGATTTTTTTCTCACGACTAGTTCTGAATGTAAATTATGTAGAGGATTAATTAGTAAGCTTAATTCCCAACCAAAGTCAGGGCAACAAATATTAAAATAAAATACTAAATGCTGAAATTTCGCTTCTTATTTTATAGCTTTATCTATAAAAAGTTCGTATAAGTAGTAGTAAACCTCTGTTTTGAAGTTTCCTGTCTAGACATGAACTAGAAAGATCAAAATACAGTAAGTTTCAAAAGCTAATGGCGTGTAAGATGCATATCTTACTCTTGACTAAACTCCATGGAAACTCCGAATTTCCTGAGCCAGTTAGCACTTTTCTGCAAGACGTCTAACAGATATACTAGCTATTAAAAGTTTTAGATAAGACTATTTGGAAAGTTCAGTAGTTTGTCGGCCGTTGAGTATAGCGGTATACGTTATGCAATATATTTATCATATATCAAATGTTCTGACCCATGAAATTAGTCGCTCAAAAGATATGCCTGTTTGTTTAACCAGAGAAGAGTTTTCTTCGGTTTAAAATATAAACCCACTTAGTGTGGTTAGGGTTTCACGTTATTTGGGGGAAATTTTCATAAATCTATAAGGAATGATATTGTTAGAAATATTTTCGGAACTCTACTAAAATATAATATAATTTTTTAAATGAAAGTTTTTAATAAGTACTCAGAAGATTGTTGAAAATGACTATATTGTTTATCTAGTTTATTTTGTGAATTAAATAATATGCTTTATACGGAGTGCCATGAAATTTTTTTATCATGTACAGCGAAGGTTATGCTCGAAATGAATGAAATAATAGAAGTAAACATGGGGAGAGAGGATGTAACGAAGTTTCTACTATTATTGAGGAACATTAACAAATCTCTTAAGCTGAAAACACAATTAATTTTATTCTTGCATAATATAATCTCCAGTTTACATAAGAGGGTGCAATCAAGGAAATATTTTATTCATTTCCAAAATAATATGATTTTGTTTAACCCAGTAAGGCTTATGTATATAATAAGTTGTTTACTAAAGGACGGAGTTATATATAGTAAAAGGTAATCTTTACAAAAAATAACCAATACTACCAATCCGGAACATCTGGAAAATTGTCTTTATTAGCATTCTTTCTTTGTACAGTTTCTGTTGATTACATTTTTCTCGTATAGCTTTCTTTTTTGGATTTAAGAAATCATAAGACTCATAAATGTATTGTTAATACCTGTGATAAAATTTTTATTACAACAAAAATAATCGATGATTAAATTTAAAATTATCACATATGTACCTAATATATTATTTAAGATAAATATAAAAGAAAATTATTTAGGTAATATCTAAGTTCAGTGATAGCACGCATGAAAATAATGCAGGCTATATTTAAATAATTTAAAATAAGAAAATATTAATTGAGATGGTTAAAGGAATGACGTCATAATGCTAGAAAAAATTGTTATTTTAATCTTTTTATTATGCAACAAATTAATAAATTTAATCGCCTACTATTAACCAGGTAAAATAGGGATTGAAATGATTGCAGTGAAGAAGGGGTAGATTTCGAATGTTGCTAACCCTAACTCATCAAGTATCCAATATGGATGCCTCTATCCCTTAAAGGTACAACCACTTCATAAATTCGAGGACAGATGGACAGATAATTTAAGGTATTATTATATGTTTGGGATATATGTTTGAGAAAAACGTGTACAGCTATTATTAGTAAAAATTTGCTGTTTTTAGGATAATTATTGTATTAATTAACGATGTAAACATAATAAAACCATTTATTTCTAATGTCTAGTTCTGAATGTAAATTATGTAAATGATTAATTAATAAGCTTAATTCAGAACCAAAGTTAGGGCAACAAATATTAAAATAAAAAACTAAATCCTGAAATTTGGCTTCTTATTTTATTGCTTTATCTTTAAAAAGTTCGAATAAGTAGTAGTAAACCTCTGTTTTGAAGTTTTCTGTCTAGACATGAAACAGAAAGATCAAAATACAGTAAGTTTCAAAAGCTAATGGCGTGTAAGATGCATATCTTACTCTTGACTAAACTCTATGGAAACTCCGAATTTTCTGAGCCAGTTAGCACTTTTCTGCAAGACGTCTAACAGATATACTAGCTATTAAAAGTTTTAGATAAGACTATTTGGAAAGTTCAGTAGTTTGTCGGCCGTTGAGTATAGTGGTATACGTTATGCAATATATTTATCGTATATCAAATGTTCTCACCCATGAAATTAGTCGCTCAAAAGATATGCCTGTTTGTTTAACCAGAGAAGAGTTTTCTTCGGTTTAAAATATAAACCCACTTAGTGTGGTTAGGTTTTCACGTTATTTGGGGGAAATTTTCATAAATCTATAAGGAATGATATTGTTAGAAATATTTTCCGAACTTTACCTAAATATAATATAATATTTTAAGCGAAAGTTTTTAATAAGTACTCAGAAGATTGTTGAAAATAACTAAATAGTTGATCTAGTTTATTTTGTGAATTAAATAATATGATTTATAAGGAATGCCAAGAAATTTTTTTTATCATGCACAGCGAAATATATGCTCAAAAGGAATGAACTAATAGAAGTAAACATGGGGATGTAACGAAGTTTATACTATTATTGAGGTACATTAACAAATCTCTTAAACTGAAAACACAATTAATTTTATTTTTGCATAATATAATCTCTATGTTACACAAGAGAGCGAAGACAATGAAATATTTTATTCATTTCCAAAATAATATGATTTTGTTCAATCCATTAAGGCTTATGTATATAATCAGTTGTTTGCTAAAGGAATGAGTTATTTGTAGTAAAAGGCAATCTTTATAAAAAATAACTAATATTGCCAATCAGAAACATCTGGAATTTTTTTTTTCATTCTTTCTTTGCATTGTTTCTATGGATTTCATTTTCTGTAATAGTTTTCTTTTTGGATTTAAGAAATCATACGACGCATAAGTGTAAAAAAATAAAATAATTATCATTTTTGATTTCTAATATCTTGAAAACAATCAAATTTACAAACATAATTGTTTTAACATTTTTAGAGCAAATTATTATCTTTACACACATATTTCATTCATGTTTTCAACATAAAATGTAAGTTTGTTAGAAAGTTTTACAAAAGGACATTTTGTTGTTACCAAAAATGATATCAAGGCTAACGTGCATGATTACTAAATATATAATTAAAATATTATAAAAATATAATTTTTTTTATATTTTTTATAATTATTAAATAATTATAAAAAATAACTAATACTGTCAATCCGAAACACCTGAAAAATTGCTTTTATTAGGATTCTTTTTTTTTCACAGTTTCTATGGATTACATTTTTCTTTTATAGTTTTCTTTTTTGGATTTAATAAATAGCACGATTCTTAAAAGGAAAAACATAAAATAATTCTCATTTTCAATTTCTATTATCTTGAAAGCAACCAGATTTACAAACGTAATTCTTTTTACACAGTTAGAACAAATCATTATCTTTACACACTTATCTCATTCATGCTCTTAATATAACAAGTATTTTTGTTAGAAAGTTTTAAATAAGAGACAGTTTCTTGTTAACAAAAATGACATCAAGGCTAACCGGCATGATTACTAAATATATAATTAATTTTATGCAAATTCTTGTTTAAAAACATACTACAATAGCTCAAAATAACTTTGAATCTAAATTTGTATATACTTAAGATACATATATGTTTTTAAAAATTATTTTTGAAAAAGTTAATTTTTATCCTTAATTAAAAATATATCATTGCGAAATAAAAAGCATATTTTGGAAAATATACAAGAAAATTTTATTTTCTTGTTTTGTTGAAAATAACTAAATTGTTGATCTAGTTTATTTTCTGAACTAAATGATATGCTTTATAAGGAGTGCCAGGAAATTTTTTTATCAGGTACAGTGAAAGATATTCTCGAAAGGAATGAAATAATAGAAGTAAACATGGGAGAAAGGATGTAACAAAGTTTCTACTATTATTGAGGAACATTGACAAATCTCTGAAGCTGAAAACTCAATTAATTTTAATCTTGCATAATATAGGCTCCAGGTTACATAAGAGGGCTCAATTAAGGAAATATTTTATTAATTATCAAAATAATATGAATTTGTTCAATCCATTAAGACTTATGTATATAATCAGTTGTTTGCTAAAAGAAAGAGTTATTTATAGTAAAAGGTAATCTTTATAAAAATAATTAATACTGCGAATCCGGAACATCTGGAAATTTTTTTTATTAGCAATTTTTCTTTGCCCAGTTTCTATGGATTACATTTTTCTTTTATAGTTTTCTTTTTTGGATTGAAGATATCATACTACTCTTAAAAGTAAAATAAAGAAATAAAATAATTATCCTTTTTGGTTTCTAATATCTTGAAAACAATCAAATTTACAAACATAATTCTTTTAACATTTTTAGAGCAAATTATTATCTTTACACACATATTTCATCCATGTTCTCAACATAAAAAGTAAGTTTGTTAGAAAGTTTTACAAAAGGACATTTTGTCCTATGAAAAGAATGCCTGTCTTTGCACAGTTTCTATGGATTACAATTTTCTTTTATTGTTTTCTTTTTTGGATTTAAGAAATCATACGACTCATAAGTGTAAATAAATAAAATAATTATCATTTTTGATTTCTAATATCTTGAAAACAATCGGATTTACAAACATAATTCTTTTAACATAGATAGAACAAATTATTATCTTTACACACATATTTCATTCATGTTCTCAACATAAAAAGTAGTTTTGTTAGAAAGTTTTACAAAAGGACATTTTGTTATTAACAAAAATGATATCAAGGCTAACGGACATGATTACTAAATATATAATTCAATTATTATAAAAAATTATAAATTTTTTATATTTTTATAATTATTAAATAATTATAAAAATAACTAATACTGTCAATCCGGAACATTCGGAGAATTATTTTTATTAGCATTCTTTCTTTGCAGAGTTTCTATGGATTACATTTTTCTTTTATAGTTTACTTTTTTGGATTTAAGAAATCGTACGAGTCTTAAAACGAAAAAAATTATCATTTTCAATTTCTATTATCTTGAAAGCAACCAGATTTACAAACGTAATTCTTTTAACACAGTTAGAACATATTATTATCTTTACACACATATCTCGTTCATGTTCTTAATTTAAAAAGTAATATTGTTAGAAAGTTTTAAATATGAGACAGTTTGTTTTTAACAAAAATGACATCAAGACTAACTGTCATGATTACTAAATATATAATTAATTTAAGACAAATTCTTGTTTAAAAACATGCTACA
>CM063501.1:131244955-131262455 GCA_032207245.1 Pardosa pseudoannulata
GCCATGCCCGAAACGGAAAATCCAAACTAAATGAAGAAGTGTTTTTACTACGAAGGACTAATTATTCCATTCGCCTTAACACTCGACCATCATATATATATATATATCTATATATCTATATATATATATATATATTTATCTATATGCAGACACACATATTTGTATATGTTTGTGTGAGCACCCATGATGTGTAACCAAGTGTTACTAGGACTATCTTGAATAATACACCATTCCTAAATGAAAATTGGCCGAATAGTAGAGTGCTACTCTTCGGTACTGGAGTTCGTGGGTTCGAATCCTTCTTATGGCAGGGATGTTCGTAGCCTTTCGAATTCGGCTTTAAGAAGTAGGTCCCGGTCTCATTAGCCTTTGTGTTGCGAAACATGAAGCCGTAGCGCGCCGAACCTAATTTAACCTAACCTAATAGGAAATTGGTCACAGATGCTCAGTTGTTTCTAAGCAAAGATGGTCGTGTGGCCCCGCTGAATTAAATAGTACTTCTTTTACGAATGTATGAAGTTCTGCATGTTCCGAAGATGAAATATTAAACTAAGCTTCTAAATTTCCCCCCCCCACCAATAACAAAATTTTATAACATAACATTTCCATAACTCTTAACAAAAAAAAAGTAAGCATGAAATAACATAAATAAAGCCTCCAAAATACTTATTGGAAGATAAGCACAAAATAGTTTTAAATTTGCAATATTGAGGATTTTTTTTAAATCAACGGTCGACACATGGAAAAAATTTAATTAACATATTTTTCAAGCACATTGATTCTATGAACAAAACAAATTAAGAATGAAAGTACATTGTCTCCGTAAAATATCTCAAAGAGTGAAGCCACTTTTTACAGAAAGTCAGAAGTAATACATTTTGTCACTTGTATATATCCTGGAAAGAGAAGTCTGTCTTGACTTCTTTTAAGAATTATCATAAATGAATCCAAATTTAAAATTTGCAAGAATGAAGTGAATGATGTGACGATAAAAAAAAACAACACTTGTCGAACTTATCTGAAACATTTATACATATTCTATGTAGGTTAACTAAGTTTATTCCCCATGACATCATCTGACACCGGAAAAGTAAAACGATGACTGTTACAGATTGCGCAGGAGAAATAACAAAAAGATCCGGTGAATTTCTGGAGAGCTAAATTTTAAATTCTTTGAGTGTTTGACTGCCACTACGTGTACTGATTTTTTGCTTCTTTATGGGGAAATTTTGTCTTTTATAAACGTGTCTGAAGTATTAATGTCATTGTAAAGAAAAAAAGGTATGTGTTCATTAGAGATAATTTTATCTCTGAGGATATTTCAATCTTGAGAATTTAGTCTTGGAATTCCGTCAGTGACCTGGATTTCCTTTTTTCACTTCCTGCCACTGGAAATGTTTAGAATTTAAATTGTTTATTGTTTTGTTACTTCTAAGAAATTTGGAAAGTAAAATGCAAAATTACTTGAATGACATGAGTAATGTTTGGCCATTTTCTTACTTTGGAGTTGTTGAGGCTTTAATTTGCCACTGTTTTTACATTTCGGGGCAAAATTAAGATTATTAGTTTTCTGATTGAAGTTACATTTGTGCATTTCCTTGTTTTGAAATGAAAAAGTTAAATTGTCATCACTACTTTAGCAAATTCTGGTTTTAAGCGGTTTGAATTATGCGAGATTCGTTTATGAATACCGTTTTTTTAAATCATTTAGATGTTATTTCTATCATAAATAAAGTTCTGAACTGGTAGGTTGGTTAACTAGTGTCTATCGTTTTTCTACACGAGGGCTAATGTGACTGGGACCTCATGCTTGAAGCAGATTCCGAATTGCTATGAGTATCCATGCAGAAGTAGGATTCGAACCCATGAACTTCAGTATCAGCAGCACTCTACCCATTTGGCCATCGTTGGGATTTTTTCTCTCAGAGCTTGTCCTTTTGCTTTTTCTTACTGCAAGCAGATATGTTGCGATCATTATTGTTAGAATGTTACATGATCTACCGACGGCTTCACGCGCTGGTAGATACTTAACTCACATCATCATTGTTAGGTTTTCTGAAACGTTCGGTGAGCGAACTCGCTAATCATACCATAAAAATGATCCTACTCGACTGTTGGAATTATATGAGTGAAACTCGCGCATTTACACTTTTGGTATAGTAAGATCATTGTTGTCAACATTTATAATTAAAAAATTGAGTTTCTGAATGACTTGACTGACGTAATATCTTGTTACCCATATCATCCGTTTGGAACCGTTTAGTCTTTAAGTCACCTCTCTTTCTTTATTTCAGGAAAAAATTAAGGCTCTGAATTACTTAATTAATGAAAGTTATAATTGAGCATTTTTGGAATGCTCAATAATCTTTTTTGTTTTGGGAATCATTTCGCCTTTAAATGTTTTTTTGTAAAATTAACGTTTTGAACTGTTTCAATGACCTGAAAGGTAATTGTCAGTTTCTGCACTTTTACCATTTAGACATTTACCCATTAATGCTCGAGTAATTTCTATCTAATATATATCGATGAATATCATGAAACTTAATTTTTATGGATTGCACAAAGTAAACAAAAATGAAATTTTAACAATTCTAAGTATTAAAGTCTCCCTTATGATGAGCTGTCATTTGAGATATTAGAGGATGCCATTTATAAAAAACGACAAATTTCGTGATAAGAGATTTTTGATATCCCACTCAAAAACTGTAATATTAAACTTTATAATTCTTAGAGTCGTTACTGTTGGTATCCTCTTGGTTCATCAGGGCTCAAAGGTTAAATGTCTATTCGCCCCAACTGATCTACGCAGTTGTCTGTCACCTCTGCCATCGATGGCCGTGGTGCACCACATTTGCCACGTCGCTTATTTTGGAGAGTGTCATTTTGCCATGCATGGTATACTTTTGCCACGGTATCTTGAGAAGAGTTTACAAAATTTTCGGAAATATTTCCACCTTTCGCCCGAAAGACAATGATCATGTCCTTTTGTACATCAGATAAATCGCTGATTTTCTGCATGATTTCAAGAACTGAAATGCTTACTGTACGCCTACTACACACTTCATATATCCTCCAAATTTGCTGATGACACGTGCCTTCTGTGATTGGTTATTTAACGTTGATGTCAAAGTAGGTGGTGGTTACATTAATATGACTGGACTATGTATAATGCTTTACATTAACATTTGTAGCACTATTCCTGATAATTATTCATTAATATTTACTGTTGCCATATAGGAAGCTGGAAAGAATACCTTTTACAAACTCAGTGAACTTAAGGTAAAAAGTAAACTCCAAATTTAGGTCTTATATGGCTTTTCATTAATATATGACCTGATAATCACTGATTAATAGTCATTGTTACCGTATCGGGAGTTGTAAGGAATGCTCTTAAACTGAGTGATATTACAAACAAGAAATGAACTACAAAGAATTCAGTATTCTTTGCAATATAATGATGTATATTAATATCTGTCTCCCTATTCCTGATAATCATTGATTAATGGTCATTGTTACGATTTCAGAAGCTGTAAAGAATACAATTTTCAATTTCAATACATTTTCAGGTGAATGCTTCAAAGAATGAAATATTCAGGAAATAAAATGTTTTCCATTACTATTCGTCGCACTATTCCTCATAATCATTGATCAAATCTCGCTTTATTTTCCTTAAATTTACCTAATCAAATTGAAAACAAGATTTATGCCACAAAACTTGCACATTAAAACTATTCACGAAAACATTCTCTCCGCAAAAGAAGAAGGAAAAAATATCTGAAACGCATAATGAATTTTATGAAATAATATTAGTTTCCAAATAGAAAATATTTCAAAGCGGGAAGTTTTAATTCTTTTGTAAAGCCTACGGAAGCGCTGAGAGTTTCGCAAGCTATTGCGTGTTCTGCGAATTCTGCTGCAGTTAATAAAATTTCACTGTCTTGAGACTCAGAAACGCTGATTGTTCCTAATAGCAGGTGGAAGAAATAATTTATCAAAAATATTATTTTAAACAAGAAATTGCAAATCGCGTTAAAGGCAATTGCATGTTAGCACGGTAACACGCAAAGGTTTTTTTTATTCTGTGTTTATTACTCTTTATTTTCATAGGTATTTTAAATAAAAATTTCTGTGCAGAGAAATTGTTAGAAGCGTCACAAATGAATCTACACGTTGCTCTTGGACTACGGTCGGTTAAAAAATGGAACATTTATAGTTCCGTGTAATAGTTCACTGGTAGTTTAAAGGGTCTAGTACATTTTAAAAGCTGGAAAAGCTCAAAGTTTATTACATTTAGTCATGCGTGGATTTAAAGATATTTTATTTAGAAAAATATAATTTTTTTCGTAAGTTAAACTATCTTTCTCTATCATTATATGGCTTTAAAACTCTCGTAAATGAAACAATTTTTTTTAAAAGTTTTTAAAACATACAATATTGTTTTCCATTTATGTAATCGCGCTCAATAAACAGCAAACGTACTAAATAAAACACTTTGATTTATTTATTTTAAAATTAAGAAATATTATACATCATTAAAAAGATGTATTTTGTGTTATTTTTATGATATAAATTTAGAATGTACCTAAATTGACGAAAAATAAATTTGAAATTTCAAAAATTGCAAAATTATATATTTTTTTTTGTGAAATGATTTCACGATTGTTTGATTAGAAGACTTAAACGATATCTCTTTAAATGTCTTATTACTCCTCGTGTTGTAAAAAAAGGGAGACCATATTGCTTGATGTAAATGCACTCCGCTTAAAAAAATAGACGTCGTACTCTAATGGACAGTAATTTATTCAGTACGTTAGATGTCTTGGCATTAAAGTGCAGGCTTGACAAATAACACAATATACACAATAACACAATATGAAATTTAAGTAAAACCGCTCACTAATAAAATTTCATAAACTTTAAAACATGAAATATGAACTTGATAACTTGAATAAAACTCGGTAAAGAATAAAACTCAGTAAAAGAACAATCTCAGCCTTTCAGAACAGCACTCTATCATCACGTTAACTCAGAAGGCTGAAAATCAGCATGTAAGCCAGTTGCTGTCACTTCAAAACACCGCTTGAAATGCAACCCCACTGCTTGAAATGCCAACCACCATGTTGGCATAATCACTGACCTCTTTCGCTGCACCCCAGAAAACTTGAACAGTATCGCCATCTATAGAAAAAAAAAACTAAACAATACTTGCACACTCCTCTAATCTAACCAAATAACTCTAACTCATTTTAACCATAAATGATAGCTTTTCAAATTAACAAGATATAATTGACTGTGTGTGATTTATTAGATTAACTGTGCATGGATGTATATATTAAGGTAAAGGGTTGCTGAAATTTTAAGAACTTGAATTTGTTCTGATGAAGTGAAGAAAAAAAGGTTTTGAGTAAATACACATGAAAAAGAAAGATTGGAAAGCAAACTAATTTTGGTAACGATAGGGACCATTTTACCCATTTGGTGATCTACTATGTTTACCCATTGTACATTGTCAATGAAAACTGAGTGAAAGACTTTCATGATGTTACGGAGAATATCCACATTGTTGATTATACTTATGAAAGAGAGATTTCTCCCAACCCCATAGCTTCTTCCATCTGACAATTTCGAATGGAAAACATTCAGTCTAACAGATTTATCCCTTCAATTCTCAGCATGTCTACAAGGGGATTTGTCAAGGTCAAGCCAGACACTCCAGGAATCTCCCCATAATATTTATTCATAGATTCATTCGTCTCATAGATTTATTTTTTCTATTCTCTAAATGCATACAAGGAGATTCCCCAAGCTCTAACCTGACACTCCAGGAATCTTCTCATAGTAATGATTCATAAATTCCTTCACCCCACAGATACTGTTTATTCTCAATGTATACAAGGAGATTTGCTAAGCTCAAAACCTGGTATTCCCGGAATTTCTCCATACAAATTATTCATAAATTCGTTCTTCCCACAGTTTTATCCTTTCTATTCTCTGAATTTATATTGAGAGATTCAACAAGCTTGAAAATGATATTCCAGGAATCTCCTTACAGTAATGATTCATAAATTCGTTCACCCCCACAGATTTATCCTGTTTATTCTCCGAATGTATACAGGGAGATTTGCCAAACACAAAACCCCGCTCTCAAGGAATCTCCCCATACAAGTGATTCATAAATTCGTTCGTCCCAAGCTTTATCCTTTTTATTCTCTGAATTTATATTGGGAGATTCACCAAGCTTGAAACTGACAAATAATCTCCTCATAATTTTTTTGATTTATTTGGGGAAATCTGGGAAATTTGGATTTATACTTTCATTCTATGCATGTATACAGGGAAATTTGCCAAGCTCGATCTTACACTCCAGGAATCTCTAATCATTCATGGATTAACCTAATAATTAATTTGATAATTCTGTCTAATATTCATGGAATCTAATAATTATTCATGGATTCGTCTGCTTCTCAGATTTATCCTATTCATTCTATGCATGTATACACAAAAGTTTGAAAAACTCAAACCTGACACTTTAGCCATCTCATCACGCTATTCATTTATGGATTCATTCGCTCCATACTCACGATTCTGTATAATAAACTAGTGGGTTTCCTACGGCAAGCTTATGCGGGAATAATAGTAAAAAATAATAAAAAATTCTTCCAAACAATTTCATTCATCGCATTATGAAAAATAAGTTTTAAATTTGCCCATTTCCCCCTCCGTTTCTATATTTTTCTATAATTTTATTATTTGTATATCAACTAAAATCAGTATCTTGATGTGTCTGAAATATATGCATGTATACACGAAAGTTTGAAAAACTCAAACCTGACACATCAGTGGTCACATCACACTATTCATTCATGGATTCATTCGCCCCATACTCACGATTCATGGAACTGTATAATAAACTCGTGGGTTTCATAGGACAAGCTTATACGGGAATAATAGTAAAAAATAATAAAAAAGTCTTCCAATCAATTTGATTCATCGCATTATGAAAAATGTTTTAAATTTGCACCTTTCCTCCTCCTTTTCCAATTTTACTATAATTTTATTACTTTTATGTCAACTTAAACCAGTATGTTAATGTGTCCGAAATGTATGGATGTGTACACGAAAGTTTGAAAAACTCAAACTTGACACTTTAGCGATCTCCTCACAGTATTCATTCATGGATTCATTCACCACATACTCACGATTTATGGAATTGTTTAATAAACTAGTGGGTTTCATACGGCGAGCTTATGCGGGAATAATAGTAAAAAATAAAAAAAATCTTCTAATCAATTTCTTTCATCACATTATGAAAAATATGTTTTAAATTTGCACATTTCCTCCTCCTTTTCCATTTTTACTATAATTTTATTACTTTTATGTCAACTAAAACCAGTATGTTAATGTTTTCGAAATGGATGTGTACACGAAAGTTTGAAAAACTCAAACTTGACACTTTGGCGATCTCATCACACTTTTCATTCATGGATTTATTCACTCCATATTTTCGACTTATGGAACTGTATAATAAATTCGTAGGTTTCATACAGCAAGCTGTGGCAATAATAATAAATATGATGAAAAATTCTTCCAATCAATTTTATTCATCGCATTATAAGAAATAAGTTTTAAATTTGCACATTTCCTCCCTCCTTTTCCATTTTTTACTGTAATTTTATTATTTTTATGTCAAATAAAACCAGTGTCTTAATGTGTGTACGACATGTATGCATGTATACACGAAAGTTTGAAAAACTCAAACCTGACACTTTAGCGATCTCATCAAACTATTCATTCATGGATTCATTCGCCCCATACTTACAATTTATGGAACTGTATAATAAACTCGTAGGTTTCATACAGCAAGTTGCGGCAATAATAATATTGATATATAATGAAAAACTCAAACCTGACACTTTAGAGATCTCATTACACTATTCATTCATGGATTCATTCACTCCATACTTGCGACTTATGGAACTGTATAATAAACTCATGGGTTTATTATACAGTTCCATAAGTCAGTAATAATAAAAATGATTAACATTTTTCCAAACAATTTCATTCATCGCGTTATGCAAAATAAGCTTCAAATTTACACGTTTCCCTCTTCCTTTCCCATTTTTTATTATAATTTTATTATTTTTATGTAAACTAAAACCAGTATCTTAATTCCTTCAGGTATGATTTAATAATGAAAAACTGTGCATGAAATAACCATTTAATTTAAAAAAAAACTTGTTTCATTTTATAATTCTTACATATTCTTAATTAAAATCCACTTTTTACATAGTGTTAAATAATATCAGAAACAATAAAATTAAGAAAATATCAAAGGAAAACATTAATAAGGTATACAGATAATAGTCTTCAAGCTAGTGGTACTTTTCAAATCAAAGTGCAAAGGACATTGTTTACACCGCCAAGTAGTCTCACTTTTAATATGATTCTTGTAACACACACGGCATTTCTTAGTAGGTTTTCTTTTATTCTGACTCATTAATTTGGCAATGACTTGTACAAAGTAAACAATATGCAATAGTGACTTGTGATTTTCACAAGTGATAAAAGTGTTGCCAAATTCAGTACACTAGAAATTTTAAACTAAATTAATTATCATATTTAACAGTAACTTTAATCGCATGACGAGTGTAGCTCGTCATTGTGCGGTATGGAATGAAAAACTAATGACGAGCTAGACTCGTCATTTTACAGGAAGGGGTTAATGTGCCCGACATGTCTTAATAAATACTTAGCTGTTGTTGCTGTATTATGCCACTTGGTCAAACCAAGCTAGATTTGAACAGGAGGTTTGGTTTGGAGTGCTACAGTCTACTTTTTTGCAACACGAGGTGTAATGAGACCGGGACCTACAGCTTAAAGCCGATTCCGAACGGCTACGAACATCCGTGCAACTGCGGGATTCGAACCCATTCTCCGGTACCGAAGGCCAGCACCCTAGCCAATCGGCCATCGCTCGGCTTTGAACAGGAGGCTATTTGATTTAAGACAAAGGGGTGCGACTTTCGTTTCAACGAGCACCTCAAGGGGGAAAGTAAGACTTATATTCAAGTGGGTCCTCATAAGTTTGAAGCAGGAACCAAGCAGAACACTCATAGACTTGGACTGCCACCCCCAGAGGTGTTGATTGAGAACATGGAGGACATTGTGATTACGAACATATTTTACGTGCCCCAGCCACCTCTAGCGAACTTACTCCGCGGATCTTAGTCCGGCTCGAGTTCCGAACCCGCAACTTCTCAATAACGAGATCGTTACCCTTGCCGACTGAGCTACCGCTGCTCTCTTAATATATACTTCCGTGGATAAGGAACTGTTGTTCTGTGGTACCTCACCACTATGTTTATATCTATGGCTAATAACCTAACATCTAACTAAACACTACAGTAAAAAAACAATCTTTTAAATTACTTCAAATAAACGTAAAAGCTATTATAAAGTCTATTATATCCTGGAAGGTAGTTTAAATTAGGCGTCAACATATTCCCGCTGTCTATCTGGTCGATTAGATTTAAAAATATGTCGTATCCAAAATGCAGGTCGTTCTAAAATAATTTAGCCACCAAAAATCGGCGCAATTAGTTCCAAGTGATGTAGAAGGGAAAACTGGTCCAAAACATTTTCGCAAAAACAAATTGTCCGCAGATTACAGGAAAGCGAGAGAGCAAATGAAACGAGAATTTATGAAAGCTTCAACTTTAATTAACGTAATGTTATGATAGCAGGAAATGGATAGAGTGATTAGTGCTACAGTAATTTTTCACGCTGCATTTCACGCACATTCGCATGTGTAGGTCAGATGAGGACTCTGATAACCTACATGCGCTTTTCAAAAAGGATGAATGATACACTTAGAGGGAAAGATAATTGATTATTCAGATTTGACACTTCGTTGCTAGTTTGTTCTTCCCACGGTAGCTAAATTTGCGAAATAAAAGGTTTTCGGGTTGTAATTAATCTGCCAAAGTTAAAATTTGTAAGTTAATTTATATTTGCGATTCATTGCAGTGCAGAAGCAGATCACCTGGATTGTGGTATTTATGAACTTTTATGGATTAATTATTTTTAATTATTTCAATTTAATTATTTAGTGATTTATTATCAAGTTTCTAATAGCCTGTCGAAACAGACGAGATTTTTGAGCTAGAAATATTTTAGAATTAGGATCATATTTTATTTACTTGGACCGCAGCAACGGGATGTATAAATGATGGGTGAATAATGGTTGGTACTTAATATTTAGGCTATTTTAAAGTGTATCATATTTCTGTTAAAATTTAGTCTGATATTGAATTGACGCTTGCAGTCGCACACTGTAATTTCTTAGTAATATTTGTAAGAGTTGATAGTTAATATTTTATGAAAAACTGAAACATTACACTTTCTTTTAAACTGTTTAAAATTAAGATAAAAGTCTGAAGTGATTTAGTAATTAACACTAGTAACCCAGGATGCTCTATTCTGGAGGTTTTCAATTTTTACGTTTTTTTGCACCATTTCCTTTTAAGACAAAAAACTACTTTTCATTTTCTTTTAAGGATAAAACCCACTAACTACCATTACCTCCAAATTTACTTTTTTTGCACACCATTCCCTTTTCAGACAAAAACTACTTTTCATCTTCTTTTAAGGATAAAACCCACTAACTACCATTAACCACAAATTTATCTTTTTTGCACACCATTCCCTTTTAAGACAAAATCTACTTTTCATGTTCTATTAAGGGTAAAACCTACTAACTACCATTAACCCTAAATTTTCCCAATGTTAAACTCCTTATTCAGTTTTCTGTTAAACAATAATCGAATGGGCAGGATGCTGCTTTGCAGTACCGGAGTTATGCTTTCAATTCCACTGCTGGCATGATTTTTTTTAACGATTTGGAATCAGCTTTAAACAGTAGATCCCGTTTTCATTAGCCCTTGTGTAGCAGAACAGTAGAGTGTTGCGGTTCAAACCAACTTTTTTTTTTCCTAATAACAATTCGCTAATACTTCTCTATTGAGGTCATGTATATTATTATAGATTGCAAAACAAGAGTATATTTTTAAAATTGTTAAAAATATGAACAAAATAGCGCATTGATCAAAGTTTGACTACCACATGTATTTGGCAAAATTAACATATTATTAGTTATAAGTTTGGTTACAGAGTAAAATCCCCAGTACGTTGTTGCAAGTATTGTCAAGGGAGGTTGTCTACAATACCCTATCACCTCTCAAAATTTCCTACAAATCCCTTAGGCTATCCGAATTCCGCCTCGAAGTGTAACTAGCAAAATTCGTCAGCATATAAGATTAGGTCTCTTTTTGGTTCACGTGGTTTGCGCCACTCCGGCGTCAAGAACCATCTAGAGTATCCAATTGTCTTCCAAATTCCTCTAACAACCACTACTCTGCTGCTTTTACTCGCCAGTGGCACGGCGGCACGGCAGGCAGGCACCGGGCCTTTTGAAGGGAACTGGTAGGGTGTGGTGGCCCTATACTTGAGATCTGCACACCACTGCAGGGACAAGCCTGGAACGCCTCACTGCCATGGGTGCCCGGATTGGTGCTAGAGTGTCCACAACACTCAATAAATTTGGATTGTGGAGAGAAAACATGTGGTATGGTTGCGTAGGTGGTTTATATAACACTGACTCCAATTAAATTAAAACATAATTTTATTTTAAGTAAGGCCTGCTTCAGCTCGATAGCACGTGCACACTCTGGTTCACCTCACTACCAATTCAAGTTTTTGAGTACTTGTGTACTCGCTCAGTGTGGGTTTGGTTTGGTTTGGAGTTTTACGGTCTACTTTTTGCAACACGAGGGCTAATGAGACCGGGACCTACAGCTTAAAGCCGATTCCGAACGGCTACGAACATCCATGCCTCAGTGGGATTCGAACCCACGAACTCCTGTTCCGAAGGCCAGCACCCTAACCAATCGACTATCGTTCGGCTACTCGCTCAGTTGAAGTAGCAGTGGAAGTGATATTTGATTTGCATAAAGTTCACCATGGAGTATGGATACATTACTATAAACACATACAAACAAACAAAAAGAACGCCTTAGATTTCTTTAACAACCACAGTTTCGTAGAATTGTTCTCTTTGAGAACCATTTCTCTAGCCTAAAAGGAAAGGAAAACAACTCCCTTGACAAACGTAGCATATGATTCACAAATCTGAGGTATCCAAAATTTCTCAGTCTGTTTTATTGACTGGTGGAATAAAGGTACATATTCAAGAAAAACTTTCCAATTTTAGGATGGTCAAAATTGTGAAAAAGCGAGTTAGTTAGTCTGAAGGGCTATGGTTTATTGATTTTGCTCGAGAGCTAAAGTTGTGGGCAAATGCAAATGAGACTTTTACTTTTGCAGTGTCTTTTGTTTTCAAAATAAATGGAAATTACCATACCTATCTTCCTAACTTCATGATTCTTAGAACTGTTGATTAAACCATAGTTCTATACTCTATAGGCTATAAACTCACATATTCCGTTAGAAAATATAATTCAATAATTTATCCTTCAGTATGATTCAGATATTATACAAAATATAGATTTTAGACAGATGATTGCCTCTAATGAAAGCAAACAGTATTTATAATATGTAAATTGTGAAAATTTTTAAAACAGTTTGCATGGAGATCCTCCAAAATTGTTTTATTTATGCATGAGAATCATAAAATAATAGGAAAAATGTTTTATGGAAGTAGGCTGTTTACATACGTAAATTTTATTCCTAATAACTAAACAATAAAATCATATAATGTAGATGTGGTGTCCACAAATTATAATTTTGTTACCGCTAATTATTTGTACTTTCATTTGGTATGCAAAGCTTTCACAAGCGGCAGATCTGCGTGCGCAGACGCGTACTTCACAGCGACCGGCCGCCTTATAAGTTGAAGCCAGGCGAGAACGAACTAGGAGTGCAAGACGCGGCGTAACTAAGTCGTTTCTGAAGAAGAGAGCATTCTCACACGGCTGTGGGAATCCGACGTATTTCGCCCTCGGAAGCACTTCTGATCCAGCTTGCTTCACAAGAACGTTCGCCTTCAATTGCATGCTGAAAGCATAGTATCGACCCTTATTTGCTTTGTTTCTTCCATTATTATTTTTATTGTCAGTCTCAAATTAAAAGAATTTTAACGAAAGCTTATTTTTTTTTGAGTTATTTTTTGATTAGCTACAGCATTAGCATTACAGTGGTGGAAACACCACTACATAGATAAGTCTATTTAAATATATACTGTATATACCTATAATTTATATTAATATTGTAATCATAATTATATTCATATAGAACAGACGTTTTCATATTGCTGCTCACATTTGCAAAACTGGAATTTAGTTGTAGAACAAACTTTTATCGAAAGTAAATGTTAAAGCTGATAATAATACATAAATAAACATTTTATAATTAAAGTGAGGATTTTTCACTAAATAGAAGTAAAAATGGAATTAGAAAATTAAATTAACTAATTATATTTCTACACTTATTACTATCTTACTAAACTTACTATAGTCTTCCTACACTATACTTTTACTTACAAAATTTCTACACTTACTGTATTTTTTTAGCGTTACTTATATAAAGCTCTCTAGGTAAGTCTGACATTTCAATGTCTGCAATCGCTTACATGGATAATGTAGCTCATTCTTCGAAACAACTGTTTGCTTTCAATCTTTTTCAGTTTAAGTCCTATGGTGATATTTATGAATATATTCAGGAGTAAACATTTTATTATCTGATTTATAATTTTCTGCATTTATGAAAATAAATAGTTTAAGGGGTCATACGACTCTTAAAAGTCGAAAAAATATAAAATAATTATCATTTTCGATTTCTTTTACTTAGAAAACTAACAATCTTACAAACATATTTTTTAAACATAATTAGTGCAAATTATTATCTTTACACACATATTTTATTCATTTTTAAAACATAAAAATAATTTTGTTAGAAAGTTTTTAGTAAGAGACACGACACTTTCTTGTTATCCAAAATAATATCAAGGCTAACGTTCATAATTACGAACTATATAATTAAGTTTAAGGCAAACTTATTGTTTTAAAACATACTACAATATTTCAAAATAACATTGTACCTAAATTTTTATAGGGTCTGGTTGGGTGAAATGGGTAGTTTTTATAATTTACTTAAAATACACATCATAACTTTTAACAATTATATTTTAGCTTTGTAATACATTTTTAGACATTTGTTGGCAACATTTATTTTAAAAAGTTTTATATTTTGCATCAGTCAACATACATTGCCTTGTTTGTAAGTCAGGAATACATTCTTCTTTCCTAAGGTCTTAAAAACTGATGAATATAATATTTTATTTCTTCCATCTTCAGTATTTTTTAAATAACCAATTGCAAGGGATTCTGAACACAACAGTTTTTCAAACACAGGCAAAAAATATTTTAAATATTTTATGTTTAATGATTATTTTTGTATGATGGATTAAAATGGGTATTGGTTAGGCTTAGCAATTTATTATAACGTTCTAAAGTTTTAGGTGTAATGATTTAAACCAGTCCTTTAATTTTAGTGTAAATAATATTAAATAGTAATTTTTAAAACTTATTTACTGTGGTATAGAGAAAATAATACAATAATAGTAAAAATGAGCTTAAAAGCCTAAAAATACATGTGCTTACATTGATGTTTTGTACACCTGTGACAAGAAATTTTTTCCACCATTCACTGTGTACAAAAGTCTAAATTATACGAAATTTGGACCAAAGGTAGACTATCTGGTGCATTAACCATAGACCATATGCATCTAGACCATATGCTGTACAGAATCAGGTTGGATGCTTGATACCATGTTTAAATCTTGGATGGGACATTTTGACAAACATATGGAACACCTGGATAAACCCATTCTTTTGATATTCGATGGTCACTTGACTTATAAAAAAGTAAAACAATCGGTGGACAATACAATCACCATTCACTGCTTCCCATCAAACTCAAGCCATGCCCTGCAACCTTTGGATGTCGAAGTATTTGCCCCTATGAAATGTGCCTGGAGAAAGAAAATGTAGTACACTGAGAGCTGTCTTTAAAAAGTGTCCAAGGCGACATTCCCTAACCTTCCAAAACAATTATTTGACTCCATGAATAAAAAAGGCTGTTAAACGCAAAATAGTGTTAACTGAAAAAGATGGAGAAATAACTGTAAACAATGTGCCACAGACTTCAACAACAGCTACTATAGAAGCTCTTTCTACGAAAACTTCCAGTTCAACCATTTCGAATTTTGCCATTTCTTGTCCATATAAGGATTTAAAAATGGCTATTTTTACAAATCCTTTCATCACTGCAGTTGTCAGAAAAAAAGCCTTAGAAAATGCCAGACGAAAAAGAAAGCGGGTACAAACTAAGGCCGGAGAAGTGATGACTGTTTCTAATGTATCAGAATTAGCGTAGCCTAATTTAATAACTGTGACCATTACAGTTTTTAATATAAATTGTAATTATGTCACAGGCAAATGTGTTTATGGCAAAAAATAAAGTTTTTATTAAAATTTCCTTAATTGATAACATTTTTTAATCAATACCTATTTTACCCCACCTCTGGGTTAAAATGGGTATAAAAGAACTAAAAAAATTATAAATTTGCAATTTATAAAATGTATAAAACTATTTTAACAATAATGGTAATGAAACTATTGCTTGAATACATGCAAAAATTGCTTGTTTTTATTTTTTTTTAAGTGAATCAGAGTGCTGAATGAGAAAAGCTTTATCTACCCATTTACCAAACCAGACTCTATATTTAAGATACACATATATTTCTAAAATTGTTTGTAAAAAATGAATTTTGCTCCTTAAAAATTAAAAAAACATTATAATTGAAAAAAAAAGTATTTTGGGAAATGTACAATGAAATTTAGGTTCAAATGGATGAAAATTATATTGTTTGCAACATGTAAAAAATTCGTGAAAAAAAAGTTAAAACGTTTTGAGATAATGCGCGTTACAGGAAAAAAAGCACAATTTGAGAAAAACCAAGTTAAAGTTTTTTTTTAAGTTTAAATTTGTTTACAGTAAACAGTTGACAAGATTTTATTCATAACTCTTCTCAATATCAGAATTTTTTAAATGTATTGGCTTAAAATTTTCAGAACTGAATTTCGATACCCACATATATGTTTTCTGAAAAATCGATTTTTTTGTCGATTTAACAATCGTATGATCTCTTAAGGAAACAATATAATCTTTTCAAATTTTAATTTTATTTTTTTAAAGAGTAAGTTTTAAAAATGAAGCACCCATTTTCAATTATCTGTGTTCGTTAACTTTATGTGCTTGTGTCCAGAATGGAGATTTAAAAGAAAGCAAGTAACCCATTTAAAATCAATTAATAGACACAAAAACATTCAATTGTTGTACACAAAGTTATTACAAAATTAATAATTGTAGAATTATATCATCTAATTTCCTTCAGAATGTTAATACTGTGTTTAGAAAAGAGAATTTATGACGTTTAGATTTAGCCCAAAACAAGCAGAAGATTAATAGCCTGTCATACCCCGAAATACTGGTTTAAAATTTTATGAAAGGACTGTCACAATTTGTTATTCACAAGCAACTTTTGAGATGCCGTAATTCTTCATTTAGCCATTTAGGTTTTTTTCCTCAATGAAATACGTTTTAGGGTTTGATAGACTGAATTTCACATTTTTGACAGTTTTTGATTACATTTCAGAGTGTGTTTTCTACAGAAACTTAATAACCCTGATGCATTCAATAACACAGTGCAATTTGTATAAGCAAAATAGCGTGATATATAACCCTGATTGCTTTAAGAAATTTGCCTGCTTTTCTAGCATTTTGTAACATTTCCTTCTTAATTTTATTTTAATTAGTCTTTTGTTGCTGAATTATATGATAAGTTTCGAATACAGCTTGTAACATGTCTTTTACTAAATTTGTCTTCATGGTGATTATATTATATACGAATTAAGGATTAAAATAATATTGATGCCTGAAAAATAATTCTGCTTTGAATTTAACGATTTAGAGGGAAAAGTAAACATTTTGCTATACGATGTAATCCTTTTATGAATGGATTGAAATATACTTAAAAGGAGTAAAATAAGTTTTAATGTGTAACCAAACATATATAAATTAGAATGGTAGTGTTTTTATGTTCAAATGAGGATTTTGTTTCGAACGACAGGTTGAGTTGTTAATGGTGAATTGAAGACATTGTAGCAACAATAACAGTTTAACAAGACACCGATAAAGGAAAAATTAAGTTTCAGTTAATATAATAAAATTATGTGAAATCGATTGTCGTCGTGTAGTTTTGATATTTGTTGCTGAACTTACAGCCGTGATAAAGAACCAATAAATGTAATTAACTCATTAGTGCCCGCGGCATGTCTATCGAATATTTATATATATATATATATATATATATATATATATATATATATATATATATATATGACATAGACAAGTGGTTAAGTCA
>CM063501.1:131264955-131337455 GCA_032207245.1 Pardosa pseudoannulata
CTTTTTGCGAAATCTCCCGCGTAATCGGTGAGAGATGTTTTCACTGATTTCATATATATGGATGAATATGTGAAAATCTAGGTTATTACGAACTGCAAAGAGTGAAGCTAGTATGGAGCTTAACCCTCCGAGTGGAACACACAGAGGAAAAAAAGTCTCAGAAAAATACGCTAAAGATTTATTCTGTCAGTGGCCAATGCATTCTATTTTTTTTACTTAACCCTTTGTCGACTAGAATGGAATACGGGAAACCCACCCTCGTTATTGTCCCGTTACATCCGGTTATAAATAGATATATAAATAGATATTATATATTGTTAATTTTTAATGCATATAAAGCTCGTCAAGTCTCTAAGATCATCCCATAAGAACTCGAACTCGAACCCGCTAAATGCCATTAAAGTGTAAAATGAAGGTGTGTGCCATCTTATTAGCCTTTGGATTATGGTTGAAAACCTAGACACCAAGGATTGTGTTTCATCTCTGGAACTGTGGGGTCTATAGATATTATACAGGGAAAAAAACTGTGTAGTACTTTCAAAATAAATTCCCACCCGCCACCAACTGAAGAAACAATAGCATTGTAAGCTAGAATGCAACTAGACAGCTGGAGGAGAATTTACAACCCAACCGCCCTTCTAGGTGTAGTCGCTTTTATACATTTTCTGTGCTCCAAGCCCTCTAGCGGCCAGAAACAGCGCCACCTATTGGTCATTCATGGCAAACTGAAGAAACAATAGCATTGTAAGCTAGAATGCAACTAGACAGCTGGAGGAGAATTTACAACCCAACCGCCCTTCTAGGTGTAGTCGCTTTTATACATTTTCTGTGCTCCAAGCCCTCTAGCGGCCAGAAAAAAGCCGGAAACAGCGCCACCTATTGGCCATTTATGGCAAACTGCAGAAACAATAGCATTGCAAGCTAGATCGCAACTAGATAACTGGAAGAGACCTAAAAAAAAACCTTAAAATTTTTATCTAAATGATACATTTATAAATAACAGTAGAGACTCGAAAATTTGGGAAATTATTCATAGAACCGTCATCTAGTTTCTCTAAACAGGAAAACTCGTTCTTATTAAACATTAAGTTTTTACAGAATATGTGTGATGGATTTGATTGTATCGAACTTAAAAGAAGGTGGCAACCTAATGTGTATGTTTGTATGTAATGTGTACGTTGTGTTAACCTAATGTGTAATGTGCAATGTGTATGTTCCTGCAATTTTTTAAACACGTCAGCAGACGTTGAACACGGAAAGATAGAAAAGAGAGGAAGAGAAACTGAGTCAGTTTTTTAATCTGAACCAAGGCTGATACAAAGAGGAGTGAAGTTGAGGATTGCGATGGCGTTTCACAAGTGTCAACTCCTCTGCATGTGTGTTAATCATACATGAACTAGGAAAACAAAGTTTGTTACGAATTTCAAGCTTAGTTCACTACACTCAAGTTCGCTCCGTAGCCAGTGACCATACGCCTTTAAGTTTGTCTATTAATAAGAAATTTCTAATGAAATGTATCGTGATATAACATAAGTACTTCAATATTAATTTTCTTATACTTTTTATTGGTTTTTAACTGTGGTAATTGCAAAACATTGGAATAGATCTTAATTATATGACAGATTTTTGTATAATTCTCTTAAGTTATAAAAATCAATCCTATAATCTATCAAATCAGACACGTTTTCAGCATTCAGTAAAAATCATTTATGAAGGTATGAGGTTCTATAAAAGAACATTTTTATTTGCAGCTTTTCATTCATTTCTGCCATTGAACCGGCTTAACCCTAAAAACAATCGTGCTATTTAGAATTTTCCTGCGTTCCTCTCATGCTCAAAAATGGAAGTAATTTGACTTATGATGTCGATATACTTATTTCTAGAGAAAAACCAAAAGATTAATCAAGTCCTTATTACATGTTTCCAGTCTCTGGCTAAATTGTTTTCTTAGGAAAGATTTTTAAACTGAACCAAGGTTGAATCAAAGTGGAGTAAAGCTGAGGATTGCGAGGGAGTTACACAAGCTTTAACTCATCTGCATGTATGTTGGCCTTACATGAACTGGCAACCACGGTTTGTAACGAATTGCAAGAGCAGTCCACTACTCTCAAGTTCGCTTCCTAGCTAGTGACCATACGCCTCTAAGTTTGTCTATTATTTAGAAATTTGTAATGAAACGTATCGTGATATAATAGAAGTACTTCAATATTATTTTTCTTATACTTTTTATTGTTTTTTAATTGTGGTAATTACAAAAAATTGGAATAGGTCTTAAATATATGACAGATTTTTATATAATCCTCTTAAGTAATAAATATCCTATATTTTATCAAATCAGATACGTTTTCAGCATTCAGTAAAAATCATTCATATGAAGGTATGAGGCTCTATAAAATAGGCATTTTTATTTATCATTCTGCCATCGAGCCAGCTTCCACTTAAAAACAATCGTATTATTCAGCATTTTCCAGTGTTCTTCTCATGCCCAAACATGGAAGTAATTAGACTCGTGATGTCGATTTACTTATTTCTAACATAGGTTTTTTCATGGTAGAGAAAACCAAAAGATTAATCAAGTCCGTATTACGTGTTTCCAGTCGCTGGCTAAATTGCTTTGTTAGGAAAGATTTTCGCCATTTCACTATAAGCTGAACTTTTTTAAAGACTTCCCAGTTGACGATCTGCCAAAAGTGCTGTAAAGTTCTTTTTTACGGTAGAGTTGCTTTATTTAGGTTGTTTGCTTAACTCACGATAGTCCCATTTAGTCCTCAAATTTAATCGAAATTGTTTTTCAAGTAGAATTTAATATCCTTTTTAGTTTTCCTTCATTAAGTCCTTTTACTATATCTATCTATCTATTTATATGTACATATACCTATATATATGTATTATATTTTTATATATTACACACACACACACACACACACACATATATATATATAATGTATGTAGATATATATACATGTACATATATACATATCTACATACATATTGTAATGATTTGAGAGTGAAAATTACAGCAAAGAAACAAAATCATAGTTTCTTAAAAATATTTCTTGGAATTATGTAGGAAGGTATTTACAGCTACAAATGTACTTATTTACAAATTCATCCTTTCAATAAACAAAGGTTCTGAGCATAAACGAGAATTGGAGAAAACTAATGCTGTCACCAGTGATCTTGAGAAAACCGTTGAGCAGTAAAGCAAGAAAAAAGATTATTTAAGTTTCAAAACAGTCGGACGCTGCCGCTTATCAATAAAGTCAATCTGTCATCTCTAGCGTCTTCAAAAAACCTCACTATATTTCCTTAGTACCAGTCCATTTTTAAACTTAATTAGAGGGATAGTTCTCAAAACGCCTTCCATAATTAATTCACCGCAGCTGCTGCAAAGGGTGGTCTTGGTTTCATCTCATTCCCTCTAAATGGTCCAGTAATTATCCTGTTCTTGACTAGGTCTAACACTGGGGAATTTTCCGGTTAGAAATGTTAGAGGGGCTCAAAAACATTTGAACATTTGCTTTATACAAATTTACAAGAAGTATGGAAAATATGACATGTCGAAACGTTCTTTTCAAAATTCATCAGTAACTGTCCGTTAGCCTTTTATCGCCTTCCTGGAAGTGATAGGGTGTGTCTTACCGTCTGTAGATACATGCATTGAGTGGTATAGTGATGGAAGTGCATGTGGTGTCGTTGTTAATCCCATACACCCATACATATACACACACACACACACACACATATATATATATATATATATATATATATATATATATATATATATATATATATATATATATATATACACACACCTATAAGTCTAGACCTAAAACTTATATTAACGTCACCAGTGAGCAAGAAGGCAAACTTGTTTTCAAATTTATTATGTCCTTCTAATATACAGTTCGATGAATTAGATATCGTAGATATTTGGATATAAATAGAATAACTAAAATGTGGTAATAGAATAATGATAGAATATGATATTATATATACTTACACACATACACACATCTGAGCAGTTCATATATATATATATATATATATATATATATATATATATATATATATATATATATATATATATATATATATATATATATATATATATATATATATATATATATATATATATATATATATATAATATATAAACTATATATATATATATATATATATGATAACTATATATACTATAGATATACTATTATATTATATATAGCATAGTATACTATATATATACAAAACAGCCATTATACTATGACCACTCTATTAATAGCATGCAGTGCACCTTTAGGTTTCAAAACCGATAGAACACGGCTTTGCATTAATTCCACAAGAAACTGGTATGTAGTCTGAGGCAACCAGTACCAACAGTTCATCAACTGGTCTTGCAATTCCCTCACATTGTGATGGGGTAGCGTGGCAACATGAATTTGGTTTTCCAACACCACACATGCTCTATTGGATTAATATCAGGTGAATATGGAGGCGAAGACATGGCTTAAAAATCCCTGATATGTTTTTCGAACCTGGCGATTCGACCCTTATGATGTGGTACATTACGGTGCTGGTACACATCTGCCGCCGAAAATATTGTTGTCATGAATGGATGAATCTAATCTGCAACGATGTTTACGTAGCTCACATACGTCAAGCATTGTTCTATTAGAATAATGGGTCCTAATGTGTTCCATGAAAACATTGCCCACACAGTAATATTCCTGGCACCGGCTTGTCTCGTCCAACTGTGTATTCGAGAGCCAGGGTTTCCTTTCAAAATCGATGTATTTGAAATTCTCTTTCATTCTTGTAATGTCCAATTCCGATGTTTCTTATCCCAATGCAGACGCAGCTGGAAATAACGTGCGGTCAGTGCAGGGACATGCTTCGGCGTCTAGCTGCGTAGGCTCATACAAACCAACGTAATCTGCACATTGTGTTGAGATACACTGTCTGAGTCGCCACTGCTGAAGCAGTTGGTGATTTCGGCTGCAGTAGCTCTTCGGTCATGCCGAACAATGCCTAGCAATATACGCTCTCCTCTGGAATCAATGCATCGTGGACGATTCACCGATGGCCGGTAAAGTGAAGTTTCACCATTCATACATCACTTCCAATATGTGCTCACAATAACTGCACGTGAACAGCCCACTAAACGTGCTATTTCTTATATTGATGATCCCTCCTAGCCATAACGATTTGACCTTTATCGAAGTTCGATAAATCAGCTGCTTCTGCCATTATGTCACTAATAGTGCAATGTTTGGAAAGACAATGTATAGCATCTTTATAAACTCCAACATCAGCCGCTCACGAGCAGTGGTTTTGTTCCTGGGTAAGCCCATTGTTATAAATGGGAGGTGGTCATAATATAATGGCTCTTCAGTATGTAATATATATATATATATATTATATATATATACTATATAGTATATAATATATATATATATATATATATATATATATATATATACATACATGTATGTATTACAACTTAATAAAATAATTAATAAAGTAAAATAATTTAATTATTAATACCTTTTTAAGTTTTGAACTCTGAATATTCAAAACTTATATTATCTTCCGAACTTAATTTCCAATATGATTTACAAATAAATAATTCATGCTTAGATTTTAAATGATGTATACTATAAAAAAATATTGTTATTAATTATAATAATGAAAAAATGTATTATGGATGCAAAATATTTTCTAATATTTTGCACCCAAGATATTAACTTTTGGATTCAAATACAAATGGTAAAAAGCATATCATAAAATTAATACTTTTTTCAAATAATAAACTTAATATATTTTAAAATGAAAACTAGATAGGTCAATATATATAGAGGACAAAAATACCAGTTGAAAATTAAGAAATAAATCCCGATAAAATAAATTTCCATTAATCTTTTGACTTATTAATAGATACTAGCATATAGCCCGTCATATGACAGGACCAGTAAAATTTTTAATTTTCCAAAATTGTAAAGTACGCTATGAGGCAGGTAAAAAAATGGTTTGTTTTTTGGCTGAGAATTATCTTGCAACAAAAAATAACCGATGATTCAATTTAAAATTATCACATATGTACCTAATCTATTATTGAAGCCAAATATAAAAGAAAATTATTTACGTCATATCTAAGTTCAAAGATAAAACGTATGAAAATAAGGCATAATTTAAATAATTTAAAATAGGAAATGATTCAATAAGGCGATTTCACGCAGTAGGGCAAATTCTCAAATTATGACAATTTTGGCTTTAGTTTCAAACGGAAGGGCAGTTTATATTGTTTATCTATAGGCTGTTGTAAACATGAAAATGAAGGGCATTATTGTAATTCGTGACGTTGCGACAAATTGCCTTATGAGATGGTTAAAGGAATGACGTCATAATGATAAAAAAATGTTATTTTTACCTATTTATTATGGGATAAATTGATAAATTTAATCGCCTGCTCTTAACCTGAGAAAGTAGGGCTTGAAATAATGTCATTAAAAGCTCTAAAAGGGAGGTAAGGGGTGGATTTCGAACGTTTAAAAGACAACAGTATTTTTCGTTGTGATATAAAGCATATTTATATTAATTTATTCTAGAATTGGATCGATAATTTAGGAGAAGATAAACAGTATTTTGAATTTTATTAACTATGGATGCCTCTATCCATTCCAGGTCCAACCACTTCATAAAATCAGGGACAGACGTACAGATAACTTAAGCTATTATTATATAGGGGATTTTCAAGTCGTAGTGTATTTAAGTGATTTGTATGAAAAAATTAAAAGAAGAATTGGTATTAATATACAGTTTTTTATTTAGATTTAAAGCCAAAGTAGGTCAAAATATAGAAGATGACAAAAGAAGGCTGAAAATCATACGGCAGGAAATTGGAAATGATAATTTGCTGGTAATTAGTTAATTTTTCTATACTAAACAATTTTTATCATTCCTCAATGAATTTCAGCTAGATCCAAAGAGTGAATATTCCATTCATAGGGTGCCGAACGATGAACGATTGGTTAGGGTGCTGGCTTGTGTACCCGAGTTCGTGGGTTCGAATTCCAAAGTGGCATGGATATTCGTAGCCGTTCAGAATCGGCTTTAAGATGTGGGTCCCGGTCTCATTAGCCCTCGTGTTGTAAAAAGTATACCGTAGCACTCGAAATCAAATCTACTCATAGTGCTTTTCTTCCACGCTTTTTCTTTTTTATTTTACTTTTAAATTATATTTTGTAAACGAAGTGAAATTTGGATATTTTTGAATTGTTTTCGCTTCACTATTATGTTTTAATTTTTCTGTCAAATATGTTCTAAAAAAGGCTTTTTAAAATGTAATTTTAAATCTGCTATTTCCGAAATCTCGAAATTTTGGAAAATGGTGTATAAAAATTCGAAATTCAATTAGCTAGTGCAGTTGTAGTAGTCTTTTTCGATTTTTTTTAATGAAATGTGTACAAGTATGAATAAAACATAAGTCCATTCATGTGTCTTAAAATAATCCATGTGAAAATGGATGTATGAGAATGAATTTAATACAATATGAATATTTTTAAAAATATATTTAGCTTGAAATGTATTTTTTCAAAGACATATTATATTTTATAAATTAATTTACTAATGGTATTCTACCTCCAAAGTAATTGAGTTTTTAACAAAATTTGCATTTTGCATGCTAATTTTTTTAATTCCAGTAATATTAATTCAAAAATAAGTAATTTGAAGTTATTATTATGAAAATTAATAAACAAATTTGATGTAAAAACTTCATGACTTTCATGTACGTCTATTAAATTATACACTTTTCTCTTTTGATTGTATGATGCATCATCACAATTAAAAGGAATTTCTCTTTAATTTAATCCTCTTGTATATATTCAAACAGCATAACATCCACGTCTTTATACATATATGTAGGATTGGGTGATATATTGGTGTATCGCGAAATATCAATAAAACATGCTGCATCATTACACCAATTTCTAAATTTTTAGTTTGGCGATTTATCAAGATGAGGAATAAAGGTAGATATACACTGTCTATCAATAAGTATTTGAACACATATGCAAATGACGATGTCTGCGGTCCTGAGGTACGTCACGGCCTCCACCGGTATACATCGTGTAGAAAAAATCATCGGCATTAGTCGCAAGATGCAGCGCAGTTCGGAGCTCTCTGATTTCGAGAAAGGTATAATTATCGGCTATGACAAAGGTGACCGTTTCTTAAAGGATATATCTAGCGATCTGAAGTACCTAAATCGACAGTGGCCTAAGAAGTGGAAGGTGAGCGGTGATTGTCGGAATGTACCCCGAGTGGGCAGACCAAGGAAACTGGGAGATAGAGACCAACGAGTACTGTCCAGAGAAATTCCGAAGAACAACACGCAACCAATGGCCCTCATTTGCGAGGAGTTTCAACAGGCATCCGGAAGTATTTTTACAATGAATACCATCCGTAAGGAAGTATATCTGCTTGGTTTTCATAGACGTGCTGCTGCTCATACGCCTTTGATCACAAAGTCCAACCGCGCTGCTTGGTTAATGTGGTGCAAAGCACATCGAAATTGAACCTTAGATCAATGGAAACGGGTTGTTTAGAGCAACGAATCAAAGTTCACCCTTTATCGTTCGGATGGCAGGGTCTGGGTTTGGCGTCTGCCTGGAGAACGTCTCCTGCCAGAATGTATTGTGTCAACATTCAAGTTCGTGGATGTGGAATTATGGTCTGGAGGTGGTTATCCTGGTATGGAATAGGACCCTTGGTCCCCATTCATGGGAAGCTCAACGCCAATGCCTACTGCACTGTTTTGGATGACAATGTGCTTCCTACGTTGTGGCAGTTTTACGGGTTGGAACCCTGTTACTTTCAAGACGACAATGCCAGTTGTCATGCTTCGAGGTTAACCAAGGCTTGGTATGGTGCCAATGGTGTTCATTGAAGGACTGGCCTGTCCAAAACCCAGACCTGAATCCTACCGAGAACCTCTGTTACGAGTTGTATCTCCAAATTAAGGGGTGCACTACCCGTCCAAAATCAGTGATGGAAATTGTATGTCTACTCTAAGCGGAGTGGAAGACAATACCACTAGGTGTAATAGAAAGTCTTCTGGAAAGTATGGTCCGGAGGGTTCACGCAGTAATTGCCTCTCGTGGAGGCTCTGCCAACTATTGATTTTTAATAAAGTTAATTTTTCTTTTCTATCACAGGTGTCCAAATACTTATTGGTAGACAGTGTAGTTAAACCAATTGAAGCTTATCTTCGATATAATACTGTCTTTCTGATACCCTGAGAGTAAAAGTGCATGATCGATATAGCTTTCTCAAAGGTTCTCTCCCAATATCCTCCGTCTTAGACTTGATATTCCTAATTAGTAAAGCCGTAAAGTGCAGAAAGACATGTTTACTGAAGAGAAAAACATACATCCATTTTTGTGTATCACATATCATACATCATAATTTTTTTCCTTTTGTTTGACATGACGACGGACGTATGAAATTCAGTATACCATTATTGTTGCACTAAGCGGTAATCTAAATTCTGACTTACGATATAAAAAGATGGAATACAAACCATATCAATTATAATAGAGTTTATTACAATTGATATGGTCAAATATTTAAAAATAATTCACCCTTTTACATTTTGTTACAAGTCATTAATTATATAAACACATTGTAGAAATTATAACTCTCATAAGTTAACTTTATACAAGGCACTGTAAGTTTAAGATATGAACTTTTGATGCACTGATGTAGTTAATGCATATGGATTTATCCCACAATATATGAATACTGAAGGAAGGTCATCATCCAATCTCCTTACAGCACGGACCTCGCTCTAAGCGACTTTCACCTCTTTCTTTTGTTAAAGGAATGTTTAGGAGTCCGAAGATTCACTTCTGGTGAAGAAGTGAAAGATGTGAAATATTTCTTAACTCAAACTCATTACATGAAAGGATAAGTGCCTAAAACGTTTTGAAGACTATTTCGAACAATTACATCATATTTGCATATCTGGCTGTATTTGTTCTATGAAAAACTATATACACATTTCTACTTTTAACTTGTAATCTTACTTGTAGTCTTACTTTTGGATTACCCTCAGAAATATAAACCGTGATTAAAAAACGAGACGAAATACTTTTTACTGAGGAAAGTTAATCAACAAAACAATTTCCTTTACAATGTTTTAATATTTTTTAGTTATCTTGTTCATGCTTACTTAACTATTACCCTTTTAAAAATGCACTAAATTATAAAAATGCACTAAGAGACACAAAATAGTTTTTATATTAATTACAAAAGATGTCAATAACACCTTTTGTAAAATGAATTTCGTTCCATTGTTTATTTAGTTAAATTTGTCATTATTTATTTCATTGTAGATTTTTCCGGAACATGCTAAATTAGCCATGCATTTATTATTAAATTCTGCTTTAAATAAGTAATATAATTAGTCATACACAATGAAGTAAGTAATAAACTATAAAGCATTATAATTTTATAATGATAACTTACAATACAAGATTAAACTTGTATCAGGAAATTATTAATATTGAAATATATTTATTAAAAATAAGCATATTTGAAGAATATATAGGAAAATATAAATATCAACAGGAATTAAAACTACAACAGTATAAAGGAATTTCACAGTAGAGATTTCATATCCTTTTAATATAGTTTAATATACTATACTATATCTTTAAAACTCTGTGTTATTAAACGGCTAATTCAACCTTAATAAATCATTATAATTTTATAATGACAACTTACAATACAATATTATACTTGTAACAGGATATTATTAATATTGAAATATATTTATTAAAATTAAAAAATTTTGAGGAATATGTAAGGAAATATAAATATCAACAGGAATTAAAACTACAACAGTACAAAGGAATTTTACAGTAGAGATTTCATATCCTTTTAGTATAGTTTAATATACTATACTATATCTTTAAAACTCTGTGTTTATTTAAACAGCTAATTCAACCTTAATAAATCATTATAATTTTATAATTACAACTTACAATACAAGATTATACTTGTATCAGGAAATTATTAATATTGAAATATATTTATTAAAAATAGATATATTTGAGGAATATATAAGAAAATATAAATATCAACAGGAATTAAAACTACAACAGTACAAAGATTTTACAGTAGAGATTTTATATCCTTTTAGTATACAGTTTAATATACTATACTATACCTTTAACACTTTGTGTTTATTTAAACAGTTAATTCCTCCTTAATAAATAATTATAATTTTATAATGACAACTTACAATACAAGATTATACTTGTATCAGGAAATTATTAATATTGAAATATATTTATTAAAAATAAATATATTTTAGGAATATATAAGAAAATATAAATATCAACAGGAATCAAAACTACAACAGTACAAAGATTTTACAGTAGAGATTTTATATCCTTTTAGTATAGTTTAATATACTATATTACATCTTTAAAACTCTGTGTTTATTTAAACAGCTAATTCATCCTTAATAAATAATTATAATTTTATAATAACAACTTACAATACAAGATTATACTTGTATCAGGAAATTATTAATATTGAAATATATTTATTAAAAATAAATATATTTGAGGAATATGTAAGGAAATATAAATATCAACAGGAATTAAAACTACAACAGTACAAAGGAATTTTACAGTAGAGATTTCATATCCTTTTAGTATAGTTTAATATACTATACTATATCTTTAAAACTCTGTGTTTATTTAAACAGCTAATTCATTCTTAATAAATCATTATAATTTTATAATGACAACTTACAATACAAGATTATACTTGTATCAGGAAATTATTAATATTGAAATATATTTATTAAAAATAAATATATTTGAGGAATATATAAGAAAATATAAATATCAACAGGAATTAAAACTTCAACAAAGAAATTTTAAAGGAGAGATTTCATATCCTTTTAACATAGTTTAATTTACTATATTATATCTTTAAAACTCTATTTAAACAACTAATTCATCCTTAATACATCATTATAATTTTATAATGATAACTTACAATACAAGATTATATTTGTATCAGGAAATTATTAATATTGGAATATATTTATTAAAATAAACGTATTTCAGGAATATATAAGGAAATATAACTATCAAGAGGAACTAAAACTACAACAGTACAAAGGAATTTTACAGTAGAGATTTCATATCCTTTTAGTGTATAGTGTAATTTACTATATTATATCTTTAAAACTCTGTGTTTATTTAAACAGTTAAATCATCCTTAATAAATCATTATAACTTTATAATGACAACTTACAATACAAGATTATACTTGTATCAGGAAATTATTAAAATTGAAATATATTTATTAAAAATAAATATATTTGAGGAATATATAAGAAAATATAAATATCAACAGCAATTAAAACTACAACAGTACAAAAATTTTACAGTAGAGATTTCATATCCTTTTAGTATAGTTTAATATACTATATTACATCTTTAAAACTTTGTGTTTATTTAAACAGCTAATTTATCCTTAAAAATAAAACTAATATCCTCATGCTGTCACTTTCTCCGGCCAGAAATCATTAAATACATTGTTTATAAAAGTAACTATCTTATACGAAACATTTAGATTTAATATTGAGTTACAAAAAGAAATGCGATAAGATTGCTTTCTCATTTTTGCACAAAGAGATCATTTAATCAAGCTTATTCCATTATTCGATACTTTATAACCTCTTTTTCATACCCCTCAGGGAACACTTCTTTTGATAGAATATCAATATCTGAATACCCTTTAGGGTATTTAACCAAGTGAAATATCAGATAACTAGCGCTTTGCTTCCGAAAATGTCGATAAGTAAGGTATAGTATATTTCAGTTCTTTTTACCCAATTTTAGATGGTGGATGCAAATCAGAAATGGGACGTTAACGAAGCTATTGAATGGATGAAACATTTAGCTATTTTTAAACCGCTGTGGATAGAGGAGCCAACAAGTCCAGATGATATCCTAGGGCATGCAACTATATCTAAGGTAATGTTTTATAAGTATCCATTAGAAAGTGAGAGATAATCTAGTGCATGGGGGCAGACGTTCTCAACCTTTTTTAGGCTGCCACCCTGTACAACAAGAAAAAAAGATTCGAATGCTTCATTTTTCATAATAGTTAAAATACCATTAAAATATTATTGCAATTTATATATACTCATTTCATTTGTCGGTTTATGTATTAAGAATTACAATTTAGAAATAAATTAAACAACCATTAAATATAATAAAAAAATTATTAAGATTTTATAGAGGTTCCCAACCTTTTCTAGGTCCCCACCCCTTTACAAAAAGAAAAAAATTCTAACTCCACATTTATCATTATAGCTAATTTACGAAACATTAAAACATTATTGCGTTTTATGTATACCTATTTTATTTGTCGGTTTATCTGTTAAGAATTACAATTTAGAAATTAATTAAACAACCAATAAATCTAGTAAAACAATTATTAAAATTTTACAGAGGTTCCCAACCTTTTCTGGGTCACCACCCCTTTACAACAAGAAAAAAAATATTCTAACGCCACATTTATCATTATAGCTAATATACGAAATATTATTACGTTTTATGTATACATATTTTATTTGTTGGTTTATCTGTTAAGAATTACAAAATATAAATTAATTAAACAACCATTAAATGCAGTAAAAAATTATTAAGATTTTACAGAAGTTCCCAAACTTTTTTAGGTCACCACCCCTTTATAACGAGAAAAACAAGATTCTAAAGCCACATTTTTCATTATAGTTAATATACGAAACATTAAAACATTATTGCGTTTTATATATACCTATTTTATTTGTCAGTTTATCTATTAAGAATTACAATTTAGAAATTAATTAAACAACCATTAAATATAGTAAAAAAATTATTAAGATTTTACATAGGTTCCCAACCTTTTCTATATCACTACTCCTTTACAACAAGAAAAAAAAAGATTCTAACGCCGCATTTATCATTATAGCTAATATACAAAATATTATTGCGTTTTATGTATACCTATTTCATTTGTCTGTTTATCTATTAAGAATTACAATTTAGAAATTAATTAAACAACCATCAAGCATAGTAAAAAAAATATTAAGATTTTATAGTGGTTCCCAACCTTTTTAGGTCACCACTCCTTTACAACAAGAAAAAAAATTTTGACGCCACATTTATCATTATAGCTAGTATACGAAACATTATTGCGTTTTATGTATACCTAGTTTATTTGTCTGTTTATCTATTAAGAATTACAATTTAGAAATTAATTAAACAACCATCAAGCGTAGTAAAAAAATATTAAGATTTTACAGTGGTTCCCAACCTTTTCTAGGTCACCACTCCTTTACAAAACAAGAAAAAAAGATTCTAACTCCACATTTATCATTATAGCTAATATACGAAACATTATTGCTTTTTAAATATACCTATTTTATTTGAAGGTTTATCTGTTAAGAATTAGAAAATAGAAATTAATTAAACAGCCATTAAATATAGTAAAAAAATTATTAAGATTTTACATAGGTTCCCAACCTTTTCTAGATCACCACTCGTCTGCAATAAGAAAAAAAAAGATTCTAACGCCGCATTTATCATTATAGCTAATATACGAAATATTATTGCGTTTTATGTATATCTATTTCATTTGCCTGTTTATCTATTAAGAATTACAATTTCGAAATTAATTAAACAACCATCAAGCATAGTAAAAAAATATTAAGATTTTAGAGGTTCCCAACCTTTTCTAGGTCACCACTCCTTTACAACAAGTAAAAAAATATTCTAAAGCCATATTTTTCATTATAGCTAATATACGAAACATTAAAACATTATTACGTTTTATGTATACCTATTTTATTTGTCAGTTTATCTGTTAAGAATTACAGTTTAGAAATTAATTAAAACAACCATCAAATTTAGTAAAAAATTATTAAAGTTTTAAAATTAACTTCAAAATCAATAAAAAATAAAAGAAAATTAATGAGATTGTTGAGGTTATTAAAGTTTTACCAGTTTGTTAATTAAGATAGCTGAATAAAATTTTTAGATAGCCATGTAAAATGAACATTTATAAAATAGAAAGTATTACTAAATAGATAGGTTCCTGGATAGATAGGTAATTTCCTAAATAGATGGTTAAGCTACTACTGCACACTAAGACTGCCATAACGTTCGTCGTTTGCCTATGAACCCTCTATAGCCCACTGAAAAGCTCCAGCCCCCTCTGTGTGTATGTGTGTGTGGAGATAGCCCCCTTTGGGAATCTATGCTATAGTGTTTTTATTTTTAGCATAATGTTTAGAAGTATGTTTTATAATTTTAATCAAATAACGATGTATTTTGACAGCATCTCTCCTCCGACCACAAACTCTAAATAAAAATGCAAAAGTGTATGCGCGTGCTAATATAAATACAAAATATAAATGCAATAGTGTATGCGCAAAAGTGCTAAATATAAATGCAAAAATTCTAAATATAAATGCAAAAGTGCTAAATGTAAATGCAAAAATGCTAAATATTGTTACGAATTTCGCAAATTGGCATGTATTTTTGCCGTATACTGTGTATTATAATGGGTAAATCATGTATTTGGCGAGATATTGGCTCGTAGGCGATGTTTTAGGCGAATAATTTTTGGCGCCAAGTTTGGCGATTTATCGCCAAATTTGGCGACTTGGTGACTTTCTTGGCGACCGTTTGTACCTAGTACTTTCTAGAATATTCCAGTTTCTCCCGAGGATATAAATACCGGGGGCCGATCCTGATCGAGGTTTAGTTAGCTGAGAAATTTGTAGAGGTAAAGACCTACGTTGTTTTGAAAGAGTTTTAGTGAACTATCGCCTGTGCTAGCCAGTTCTCGCGGTGTTGGCTGCTGTATTCGTGTTTTCCCTGCATTACAAATAAGTGCTGTTATATTTGCTGTCTTAATTCAAACTCTACTCAATCCACGAACGCTATGTTTCATAAATTGGTAACAATATAAATGCAAAAGTGTATGCGCGTGCGTTGGGTCTCTGGATCCTAAATTAAAAGTATCTCTTTCTAAAAAACAATCAGAGAAAATTAAGGAAATGCATGTTATTGGGGTCCAGAAGATCTGTAAAACAACTACTAAAATTTTAGGAAGTTTATTTCTATTGGTTGATTTTGTGTGGAATGTTTTTACAACTATTTGGGCGTCTTCGTCGGTTAAGGGCTTTCATTACTTTTGAGGACAAGACCGAAGAACAAATTTAAACGGCTTTTGGTTTGTACAGCTCCAAAATTTGGATTAAAGCCATAAATTTCTTTCATAATGTATTGAATTCACAGGAGTTAAAATATTAGTGAAATTTTATACAAATTATACACCAATTTTTAGAGTTAGAATTTAAAACATTGTAGCTTTACGCTATTGTAACTTTATACTGAAGTACGATTGCAAAATATCTTATGTAAAATATATTTATGTATCTTTAGTGGCAGCTTGAACCTCAAATATATTATTTTAATAGTTTTCATATATTAAAATAACAGATATCTAATACGATAAAAAACAGTCAATTTCAACTACTTGATTAGACATGCAAATTGTTCTTTTGTACCCAAATGCTTAGACTTTCAATTCAGTTTCAATTCAGAATTTCAGCTTCCATTGGAGCTATTATATGATTTTCCATTTTGTAGAAAATTATAAAAATACATGCAGTAGTTAGTGAGCAAATGTAATCACAAGGGTGAAAAGTCATTTCTTGAGAAAAAAGTACTTTAAAGATTTCTTTTACCATGTATTTTTAGTGAATCAGCTGATGGATTTTAGTATGATACTCATTAACTTACGGGAATTTTTTATAACATTTTTTAAAAATTGTGTAAAAGTAACAATGTTCTTACGTATGTTTCATCTAAAAATAGGATATTTCAAGAATTTTAGGAGAGTAAACCCTTTATTATGTATGATATGTATGAAAACAAATAACATTTGTTATAAGTATTATTGGCTCAAAATTCATATCTTCAAAAACCAGCCTAACCGAAGGTTTGATAGGATTTCACCACCGGAATTTAATCTCCGAATAGTGCTCTTAACTCGAGTGTTAAATCAAATCCTATTAAATCTACATGCATGCAAACATTCTTAGATTTTCGAATCTTGAAAGGTTTCAGTGTATTCGACTGGTAGTCTTGTTTTTTCCTCCCCAGTACAATCATTCGTTCTCTTTTCCTTACATTCCACAATCTTCTCTTGCAATTCTCTAATCTTTGCTGAAGGAATTAAATGAGATTCGATGCAATACAAAGACGGATTTCATTTTTCAACTTACCGAAGAATATATATTAAATTAATATTAAAAGATAAAGATTTAATGCAAATATTATATAGAAGGCTTAAAGGAATTTGTTTCTTATGATAAAATTATTAAAGTTATTGGAAAACAATTGACAAAACAATGAGATATATGCAGATTAAAATATAATTGAATTGTCTGATTAATCTTTTGTAATGAATCAGGAGCTTATTTTTTGATTCTTCATGAGTTTTCGTAGTACAGATTAGTTTAGTACTGCATTTAGATTTGTAGATTATTTTAGTACTCTAATAAAAATGTAGAAAAAAACATTTTTTACATAATGTGTTCGCAGTTTTGAAATATAAATGATAAATAAGAATTTTTAATACTTTCAATAAATATAATTTTATATTTAATAAATTTTTAATACTTTTGATAAATACAAATTTTAATATATTTGATTAATATAAATTTTTAATACGTTTATGTTAGAACATATCAATACGATATTACAGTTGAGTTGTATTACGTTATACTATGTTTATTATTTACAAGAAAATACTGTAATAGCACAGTATAACTAACATGCACCTTGTATAGTATAAAAGAAAAATTAATATACTTACCTGTCCTTAGATAAACATTTGGGCACACTTTTAGTTTTTTATTATGTATCCAGTGTAGTTGATGTAGGGTATATTGAAATTTTTCGTTGTATACATACGGAAATCCTAAATACAGAATTTCAATATTCTATAGCTCAGGTATGGGCTTATGAGTTGTATACATACACATACAGAGATACATACACATATGAGCAATTTTTTTTAAAAATATTTCTACTATGGGTGCCTTTATTCTTTAACTTCATCATATATCTTTACGCCAATAGATGGCACTATAAGTAAAATGTAGTATGTTCTTAAAGCCTAAAGCGTTATCATTTGTTTCATTCACTCCTGACCTGTGCTAAAGATTCAATTAGTATTTATTAAGGATGTAACTAGAAACAAAGAATATACATGTTTAGAAAACAGCATTAAAATGTCTTTTGTTTATACTTGGCCCAACATGATTTTATATAAATTTTATCAAAGAGCACATGCAAGATTGTGTTATGTAAATTGAAAGAGGAAATTTATTTTACGTATACATTGGATATTTTGAATACTGTATTTATCCCAGGATAAAAAAATTAGATAAATAATTCAAATTTAGTTCCAAATTCAAAGATTAAGGTTTTCAGCTTTAACTAGATATTTAAATTTTATCGTCTAAATTTGAATTTAATCTAGTAAAACGGAAATCCTTTGAACATACTTCATCTTTATAAATTACTTAACTTCAGAATCTAAGAGCACTGTTTTTACTACAATATACTCTCGTTTAATTGTTTAAGTGATAGATAAAAATAGTTGGTTGGAGTTTATTCGCGCAGAATCCAAGTTGGGATATTCTGCGCCAAACAAAAAAGCACATATAACAACATAGTTATATAAATTAAGGTAAGCATTATATATATCTTAACACATTACCTGATCACAAATATATGTATGGAAAAATATATATTGTAAAAAATATTGCAGTACATGGTTAATTGACTAGCTAATGTAACCATATCAATTAAATTAAATTGAATTTCGAGGAATGCGCTTAAATTGGATTCTGAAATACAAACGAATTATAGCCTTTAATGTAATATTTAAAATAAAAATATTTTGAAATATTACCACGCCTGCTTAAGACCATTTTAATTCACATAGTCCAGAAAACATATAATGCAAATATTGTTTTTGTAGATTATTTTAGTACTTTAATAAAAATGAAGAAAAGAACATTTTTTACAAAATATGTTCATAATTTTAAAAAATAAATGATAAATATAAATTTTGAATAGTTTCAATAATTATAATATTTAATGTGTTTAATAAATATAAATTTTTAATACATTTTATAAATACAAATTTTAATATATTTGATAAAGATAAATTTTTAATGCATTTATGTTAGAACAGATCAATATGATATTACAGTTAAGTTACATTTCGTTATACTATGTTTGCCATTTACAAGAAAATACTGCAATAGCAAAGTATAACTAACGTGCACCATGTATAGTATAAACGAAAAATCATAGAGATGAAGGCAATATAGTTATCTGTCCTGAGCTAAACATTTGGGCACACTTGGATTTTCTGTGGTTTTTTATTATGTATTCAATGTAGTTAATGTAGTTGATGTAGGTTGTACTGAAATTTTCGTTTTATACATACAGAAATCCTAAATACAGAATTTCAACATTCTACAGTTCATATATGAGCATATGAGTTGTATATATACTCATACACAGGTACATACACATATGAGAAATTTTCTTTTAAAATATTTCTACTATGGTCACCTTTATTCTTTAACGTCATGATTTATCTTTACGCCAATAGATGGCACTGTAAGTAAAATGTGATATGTCTGTCAAGCATAAAACGTTATTATTTGTCGCAATTGCTCCTGAGCTGTGCTAAAGATTCAATTAGTATATCTTAAGTATGTAATAGAAACAAAGAATATAAATATTTAGAAAACGGCCTTAAAGTGTCTTTTGTTTATACTTGGGCTAAAATGATTTTACACAAATTTTCATCAAAGCGTGCCTGAAATATTCTGTCATGCAAATTAAAAAGGAAATTTATTTTACATATAAATTGGATGTTTTGAATACTTTATTTATCCCAGGATAAAAAAAAATTAAATAAATAATTCAAATTTAGTTCCGAATTCAAAGCTTTAACTGGATATTTAAATGGTATCGTCTAAATTTGATTTTAATCTAGTAAAACGGAAATCCTTTGTACATACTTCATCTTTATAAATTACTTAACTTCAGAATCTAAGAGCACTGTTTTCACTACAATATATTCTGGTTTATTTGTTTAAGTAATAGATAAGAAAAGTTGGAGTTTATTCGCGCAAGATCCAAGTTAGGATACGCTGCGCCAAACAAAAGAGCACTTATAACAACCTAGTTATGTTACTGTGAAAGTCCAAAATCTGCAGAATGTCGACTTTCTCCGGTGAATATCAGCGTTTACGTAGTTGTTTGGTATATGTCCGAAAAATTGGCTAAATACCCTTATTTCTGACTTACACCGGTAAATGTCGACATTCACATGTCGAATATTTATATTTTCTTCTCCGTAATTCAGTCAAATCTATAGTACTAGCACATGTAACTGTTGAACATTTCTTTTTGCCACGACAGCGCTTACAGCCATGCTTTTCACTTTTCGAATTATCTGCATCAGCTTCTCCCAGCGACATTTCTCGAGGAGAAATCTCATCGATGGAGCTTTGCAACTTTTCTTTACAAAGTATAACCTGATTACTGGTATAAAGCTGCTTGAGGGTGCTATTTTTTTACTAATTTATAAAAGTCGGAATATTTTATTCCAACAACAATTGCCAATACATTTCAGGCATCTGTATGACCACGGTCGACATTAGGGACTTGTTTTCGCACATTGTCATCAATCTGAGCAGGAGGAAATTTTCTTTTTGAGATATGTAACATTTTTGTTGCATGACTTAGAAGATTATCTTTTGCGGCTGCTCTTTTAATAGAAATAAACTTCTGCTGTTTGCAGATCCTTTTCGATATTTCCTTTGGAATGGACACAGAGACTTTGGAGTATTCCTTCATGGTATATCCTGTTTTGACATACATCATTATATGTTTTAATAATAAAGTATGATTTAAAAAAGGTAAAAAAAAATGTTATTTTAACCTTCACCATCAGTGCATGGGGATGGTCGACATACATCGGTGATAGTCCGAATATGTAAGAATATAATCAAATATTCGGTCTTTCACCCAGATATTTGGTGTATGTCGATATTCTCCAATTTCGGGCATTCACAGTAACAGTTATATAAATTAAGGAAGTATTATATATATCTTAACACATTACCTGGTCACAAATATGTGTATGGGAAAATATGTGTTGAAAAAAAATACTTGAAGTACCTGGTTAACTGACTACCTAATGTGACCATATCAGTTAAATTAAATTGAATTTGGATGAATGTCCTATAATAGGATTCTAAAATACAAAAAAAAATATAGCGTTTAATGTAATATTTAAAATAAAAATATTTTGAAATATTATCATTGCAGTACGTGGTTAATTGACTAGCTAATGTAATCATATCCGTTAAATTAAATTGAATTTGGATGAATGTGCTATAATTAGATTCTAAAATAAGATAGAATTATAGCGTTTAATGTAATATTTAAAATAAAAAATATTTTGAAATATTATCATTGCAGTACATGGTTAATTGACTAGCTAATGCAACCATATCAGTTAAATTAAATTGAATTTGGATGAATGTATTATAATTGGATTCTAAAATAAAGAATTATAGCGTTTAATGTAATATTTAAAATAAAAAATATTTTGAAATATTATCATTGCAGTACCTGGTTAACTGACTACCTAATGTGACCATATCAGTTAAATTAAATTGAATTTGGATGAATGTCCTATAATAGGATTCTAAAATACAAAAAAATATAGCGTTTAATGTAATATTTAAAATAAAAAATATTTTGAAATATTATCATTGCAGTACATGGTTAATTGACTAGCTAATGCAACCATATCAGTTAAATTAAATTGAATTTGGATGAATGTATTATAATTGGATTCTAAAACACAAAAAATATAGTGTTTAATGTAATATTTAAAATAAAAATATTTTGAAATATTACCATTGCAGTACGTGGTTAATTGACTAGCTAATGTAATCATATCCGTTAAATTAAATTGAATTTGGATGAATGTGCTATAATTAGATTCTAAAATGAATTATAGGAATTATAGCTAAAAAATATAAAAATATTTTGAAATATTACCATGCCTCCTTAAGACCAATTTATTTCACGTAGTCACGAAGAGATATAATGCAAATATAGAACGGTGTAAGCTCATGTAAGGAATTTTCCTAAAAAATATAAAAATAGCAAAAACGCTTTCATTTACCGGGTTTGCTGACATTGCTTTTTGGTTTAATCTATATCTGTTGTTTATTACAAGAACGACACAAAAGATTCACGATGCTAGATTTATTTTTTACTCTAGTCAATTACAATTCATAACGCTCACTTTCTTTTGGTATAATTCGGAGAAAAAATTTATATCCATAAAAGACATGAAAAGTAAAATGGGTAAACAAGTGAAAAACGGAAGAAAAAAATGTGAAAGAATTTATCATGATACACAAGAAAAAATAAAATAAGATATGAAAGACAAATGGAGAAGAGTAAAAAAATTGGTATGCAACAATGATAAATTTTAAGTAAAAAAAGTGTACAAAAAATGAAGAATTCAATACCCTGCAAATGTTTATGGTTGAGTTACCATTAAAATTTTTTTGTTTTTATTTTTCCTACTTTCTTAAACTTATCCTTAAAATTAGATATTTACACTTAATTTGAAGGCATATACCAGGGGTGGCCAAACTTTTTGGATCTGTGGTCTACTCCACATTTAATATATCGAAGGCGGTATACTAATGACAGAGCTAAATTAAAGTAACGTACATGTTTATATATTTATTTTCGGTAACAAGAAAAATGGTAAATTATCTAATTTTTCTAAAAGAACTTAATATTAATATTTACAAAATAAAAATTTACTGACGAAAATAATCAAAGTACTCATATATCAAAAATTGACCATCCTATTCAGTTAGTTTAGTTTAAATTTGGCACTGTATATCTGAGACAAGTTTATCATGTTATGGCTGGCACGACCTTGTTACAATGCGTAAATATGAAATTAAATGTTCATCTGTTAAACGCGACCGATGTTTGGTTTTTATGGCCTTCGTGGTTGAATAAGAGATTTGAAAAAAAAATTTTCAATTTTACAACTCCTCTTCAACCTCCACTCAAAATACAGTTTCTTTTAAGTCAAAGAGTTTTTTGCTGGATGAGATCCCGCCTACCCTCCCTCATCCCTTTGGACTAACTTTTTCTTGGTATTTTCCAATTTTTTTGTGAATTTATTTCTATTAACAATTAAATTTCGTTATTATCGATGTTATTTTCATTTCTCATTCGTTCCATTTCCTCTTTCGCTGCAAGATTACATGGTCTTGTACCAACTAATTCAATTGGATTTAATGCTTCAAGTCTTATGCTTTGCAATGATCGAGCGCGACTTAAAATGACATATGCTAAGCCTTTACAATTCCAAAGGTTTGATAAATAGGCTACTTCTCTATTTAGGGTGCTACCTTGCATTTTATGACCGGTTGAGGCCCATGAGAGAATTAATTTTACAATTTTCACTAAATCACAAATTTGTGATGAAAATCACACTCAGTTTATTTAATTTGTGATTTAGTGAATGTTTCAGTCTATTTAGTATGAATGTTATGTGTTTCCTTTGTGTTTTCTTTGTTAATTCAATTAGATTTTAAATATTCAATTTTTGTAAAATTTTTCCTTAAAATGTTGTTTTTGTTTATGTATCAATTTGTTGAGTTACGATCCCCTCGCCAGATTTCAAACGCCACGCTGCAAGCACGCCACGCACGCAAGCTGCAAGCATGCCAATTTCGCCAAATGTAGTTGAAGCACCAACAAGATCCATGATTAGAAACAGGAGAGTGGGCTAAGAAGAGGAGTTGAAAAAGCAAATTCGCAAAGATACGTCGATCTAAAGTATGATTTCAAATAGAAAATCAATTTGTAAATATTTGGAAGCATTTCCTCAGAAATTAATTTCTAAAAAATTTTATTTTAAATAATTCATTAGTTCTATGTCATAAGTCATAAATTAAATTGTTAATATCCGGAGTCATTATTATCGGAGTCATTATTATCGTCGCGCGGAATACCTAAAATGTCTTCGCGGTCGACGTCTTAGCCACCCCTGACATATACGGTATCAATTGGCAATACCTCTTCAATTAGGACGAGCCAAATTCTTTGTCCTTGATTATTAAATGATTAATCAATACTTACTAAATTTGTTCATAGGTAGGCATACATGTAATGTCCAAAAATAATCACGATACATTATATAAATATGAGGGTTTCGAACGAAACTGAACCAAAAATGGATAACCGAAAAACCCATTATTTGAGTAGGAACGAAAACCGGAATTGAACCGAAAAAAAATATCGGTTTATTTCGGTTCGATATATCTTCAGTCATTTTGTTACTGCAGTCAACTTTTCAATATTTTCTAATTTAACGTCACCCATATGATTATAGTCATTACATATACATTGTGCCGAACGATGGCCGATTGGTTAGGGTGCTTACCTTCGATACCGGAGTTCGTGGGTTCATTTATCGGAGATTTGTGGCATGGATATTCCTAGTCGTTTGGAATCGGCTTTAAGCAGTAGGTCGCAGTCTCATTAACTCTCATGTTGTAAAACAAGTAAACCGCAGACAAACTATATGTACATTGAATCTCGATTACTTTTTTTGATGTTCACCAGTACTGTTTTATGTCAGTTTTGTAGGAAACCACTTCGTAGAAGGCAGATTAATTAAATTGAATGTTTGGTTGTCAAATGCGATTTTGATAATGGATAACAATGCTAATGCTCACCGGTCTTGTCGTACATGTTGGTTAGTTGTATCAATTCACTTACTGTACCAATTAAAAAAATCTTCTAAATTTGATAGAATTACATTTTTTATTGATGGTAGAATTATATTTTTAGAACAAATAAGAATATGCATAGAATTATATATTAGAAACTGAACCGAAAAAAATCTTTATTTTTGATGGAATGAATTCCGAAACTGATATATATATATATATATATATATATATATATATATATATATATATATATATATATATATATATATATATATATATTATTTTAACCGAAACAAAAAAAAAAAGATTATTCAATTTTCATATTCATTCAGTATAGAAAATTATATATCAAAAAGAGAAAATAAGCTAACATTTCAAAATACTTGTGACTATGTGGGTTTGCAGATGAAAAAGCGTAGAGGAAAAGTTTCCGTTCAGAAAGTTTAATTTATATACTATCGGTCTTAAAAAAATCTTCAGCTGCTCTTATTCCTACATAGTGTTGAAGTAGACCCAATTCACGGTTTTACTGCATCAGAAAATGGCCTTTTCTTATCGGAGGATTTGTTACACAAACTAGCTTGCATTTTACTAGTTAGAAAGGGTTTGGAATGTACTAATCCTTGACATTTAATCCTAGGTCTTAGCTGGTATCAGTTTTTCTGCCTAGTTTTCAACTTTTTTAATGCCATCCTCATCTTACCCGAGAAATACAAAATTGCAGTAAATTGCAGGCTTTAGTTGATTTATTAATCGAAACATTAGAACTTGCTTGTGGAAAGTCAACTAATTATAAATTTAGAATAATAGGTTTTAGAATTATATTTATTAATCAATATTAGATGTAGGTATATTAGTTTGAAATATGACTTATAAGTCACATAAGTATGTGTATGTGTTTAGATGATTATATATATATATATATATATATATATATATATATATATATATATATATATATATATATATATATATGCAAGGTTTGAGAATGTAATATTAATAATTTAGGGATATAATGGCAGAAAACGCAGCGCACTCTTTAATTCAGGTGCATGAAATCACTAATAATTTCATGTAAAAGCGTTTGACGTGTAAGAATTAAAAGAAAACGTCTTGAGGTATGGTGGCTAATAAATTCACGCTGATCAAGGCTCTTTTTCAACTCCTCTTCTTAGCCCACTCTCCTGTTTCTAATCATGGATCTTGTTGGTGCTTCAACCACATTTGGCGAAATTGGCGTGCTTGCAGCTTGCGTGCGTGGCGTGCTTGCAGCGTGGCGTTTGAAATCTGGCGAGGGGATCGTAACTCAACAAATTGATGCATAAACAAAAACAACATTTTGAGGAAAAATTTTACAAAAATTGAATATTTAAAATCTAATTGAATTAACAAAGAAAACACAAAGGAAACACATAACATTCATACTAAATAGACTGAAACATTCACTTAATCACAAATTAAATAAACTGAGTGTGATTTTCATCACAAATTTGTGATTTAGTGTAAATTGTAAAATTAATTTAAAATAAGAGGATGGTAGGCGGGATCTCATCCAGCAAAAAACTCTTTGACTTAAAAGAAACTGTATTTTGAGTGGAGGTTGAAGAGGAGTTGTAAAATTGAAATTTTTTTTTCAAATCTCTTATGTTAGCCTATGCCCACCAAATGACTGATACCACGTTTGATGGTTGGATGTGAAATTATGCAATAGTCATGAATAAAGACATGATCAAGACACCATCGGCTCTTTGAATTGTCCTAGGATTGTCAAGTATATATATATATATATATATATATATATATATATATATATATATATATATATATATATATATATATATATATATATACATATATATGTATATATATACATGTATATATATACATATATATGTGTATATATATGTATATATATATGTATATATATGTATATATATATCTATATATATATATATATATATATGTATATCTATCTATCTATATATATATATATATATATATATATATATATATATATATATATATATGTGTGTGTGTGTGTGTGTGTGTGTGTGTGTACTGATATATTTTCCCACAATGGTCCTCACGTACACACATAGCTGTAGACTAAATTTCTAAGAAGAATATAGATGCAGCGGTTGATTTTGTGTTGTAATGGGGGACCCCTGTGGATGAGTTATAGGTGATGAAGTCGCACAAGTTTAATGGTCAATCCCAGGCAGGGATGCAGTCGTGAGATATGGAGGCAGGGGCTAGGAAATGATGTTAATTTTTACAAAAGGAGGCCATTTTAATGAGTTCACCTGCACAGCCGAAGAGGATGCAGATGTAGGGAAATTTCACTAACAAATGATTGGAAAAGAGAAAGAAAAGGGGCGTTGAATCGAGGTGTAAAGTTGTGGAAAAAAAGTTGAAAAAAGAGTCTAGGTTGGGGGCCAGAGTGGACCAGTGCATCCAGATCCCGTGAGCAATCCAAAGAGTCCGGGTCAGCAATATTTGCCCGATCCCGCATCCGACAAAGTGACGACCGCTACGCCAGCCCCAATGTTCAACAAAGTGACGACCTTTACGGCAGCACCGATGTTCAGCCTGTCTAGAGCCCAGCCCTGCTTTCCTGTGAATAACAGGAGTAAACTGACTTAGTATTTATAAATGTTACCTGGGTTTCATAATATTTTTATGAAGGAATACCATTTTAAAATTTGGAAAAGATAAAAAAAAAAAAAAAAAAAAAAAAAAAAAAAAAAAAAAAAAAAAAAAAAAGAAAAAAAAAAAAAAAAAAAAAAAAAAAAAAAACATAAAATTATCAAGTCATATATTAATCTGTAAATAATGTATATATTAAATGCTTTAGTTTAAATAAGGCATTTACTTTTAAGACTATAGAATATATTTTACTGTGTTTCCAGTCTGAAGAATGAACAGTAGTGTATGTGTTGTAAGACCTTTACAACTGTATGTATTGTATGTATAATGGGTGATTTAACCCATCACAAAGAGAAGAGAATCCACATTGACTTGGGGGCAGTCGTATATAAAAATGTAACCGAATGAAAAAACAAAGAATTTTGGAAAAGAGAAATGCAGTTTATTGTATTATCCTCTTCTGAAGGCTTCTGGAGTGAAAATAAGTACATGGAAATTTATAGGTGTGGGAGATAGCCAATCAAGGCTCATCATGTGATGACGGTGAGGAAGCGAAAATTAATATATAAAATGTTATATAAAAAGAGTGGGGTTAGAAAGAATTAATTTTGATGTTTGCGACTCGCCAAACTGATTATAAAGAATAAACGATAGTCGTGAAGTTTCGCCTTAAAATGATAGAATCTGGCCAAAATTTATTTAAAGAAAAACTTATAATTAATTACGCAGGTTAGTTTTAAATAAAAAATATCATATATATATATATATATATATATATATATATATATATATATGTGTGTGTGTATGATATATAAGTATTCTTTTTCTCGATGTATCCAAAGTATTTTAGATAAGTTAAAATTTAGGTAAATTATACTAGTAATAAAAATTTGAATTTTTATATATGATGCAATTATGAACACAATTATAATTTTAAACAAGTTTAACTGCGATAACTGAAATAAAATAAACGAAATAACATATTTTATAATTACCATTTAAGTGAAATAAATATGTATTGGTAAACTGGTGTATTACCCTTTCCTTCCATTCCTAAAATCATATTAAACTGTTAATTATTGTTACTAATTTTTACAGTGGAAAAATCTATATCTGTGTTTAATTAATTTGCTTGAACGTAACTTTCGATACAAAAAATAAAGTTGCGGAAAAATAACTCGAAGGTATATTTCTCACTTATTTGAATTGGACGCAAGAATTAGATTCACCCTTTCCGCGTCATGAAACTAAGTCGTATTCCATATTAAACCCCTTAATTAACGGTTCCAGTTTTCTATCTTTCCGCATAATTCTTTGTTATCTGACAACTGCTTCATCGGCTATGCCTGATATTTTGGACAATTTTACGAGTTTTCGGCCTTTCTTTGAATGCTTTAGTGTTTGGGAATTATATTTGCAGTCGACCGAAAAAGTGAGGTAATAATGCCAGAGCACAATTAGAAGTTATTTCTAGGAGCCTCCCAAACCAACTTCCTGTATTTGGAGGAGGTATTTCCTTAAACGTGAACATTGGATGAATTTCTAGATAGCTTAATTAAATTTTTAGCATTCCACATTAAGTAGGTAGGTGAAATTAAATGCTATTTTTTGGTTTTGTAATAGAATTTTAGGTTCTGAAGCATTCACGATTATTTTTACTGCAATTTAGCTGTTTCTTGTTTTAGCGTTTTCAGTCCTTTAAATTAAAAATTAAGTAAAATAATTTTTATGCAGCGCGTTTTTATTTAATGTTGAGCTAAAAAAATGTTTTATTCTGTTGAGGAAGAAAAAAACAAAATCATGGAACATCAAAACTATTTTATAATTCTCTAACATACAAGTACTAAAGATATACATATATATACATATATACATATATATATATATATATATATATATATATATATATATATATATATATATATATATATATATATATATATATATATTGTAACGTATCCGGTCCCTGTTTCAGGAGACACAAGGAAGAATCCGATGTACTAGACTAATTGGTTTATTTACACATCAGCTATATACATTATTTCACAAGTATAAAATAAAACAATCTGATCACAGGAAGTGATGAGTACAGGCCTGAGTAGAGACGGGTACCTAAACTAATTCAGACTCTGCCGAAATATGGTAGCATAGACGGAAGACACAATTCGTAGCTTTCTCACTATATCACTGTAAACACACTAAAAACTCTAGCACAGTTCTGAAGAACAGCAACAATCCTGAAGAGGATTATAATAGCATACGAAGAACCCAAGCACCGGGTATCACTTCAATCTCACAAGAGATTTATCCCAAGATGGGATTATAGCAAATGAAACTCTCCGGTAGAAAGACAGGTCAAGGCGACCAACGAGTTAGCCGATGCGGGCTACTCAAGAAAAGATCCCAAGGTGGGATTATCGCAAATAAAACTCTCCGGTAGAGAGACAGGTCAAGGCGACCTACGAATTAGCTGATTGCTTGCTAACTAACTTCTTTTCAAAAAAATATCTTCTTCGTCTCTTTCTAGGGGAGGGGCCTCCAAGAGACGGGCCTCACCCACAATTTTATTATTGGGTCACCTAGCGATGACCTCATCTTCGACCAACTGCATTGGTCCGGGTTAAACCATTATCGGCCGTAAAGCTAAGATTGCATTAGCGGCAACATCTGAGAAGCGGCAAACCCTTTGTCGTTCCGCGATCATCTTTTTAGCTGACAGAAAAGGTACCGTCCAGTCTGGCGTATTGTTCCTTCACTATAGTGCGCGGCCGTGTAGACTTCATGGTGCCGTAGAAGACAATTCTTTTGTATTCACACAAGTCCACCTTTAAAAGCAAAGTTCTTTGACGATACACCGCTATATCACGCCGTTACAGCTTCCTCCCCCCTAAGGAAGAGAATTCTCCGGAGTCTGACGATGGAAATTCTCTAATGAACTTAAAAGTGAGTCAACTTACTCTCCACTCGAGGCCAATTAAATACTCAAAATTTAACACATTTAAAATTAAAATTTACAATTTAAATTCTTATAAATACACAAAATTGAAATACTTTTAAGCACTAAACACACAAAAAAAATTACTCAAATGTTAAACTATTTACACCTACAACAAGATGACACATCCAAGGTTATAGACGACTGAGACAGTCAGCGTTTTGATTTTCCTTTCCAGGCCGGTGAACAACCTTGTATCGGAAAGGCTGCAAAACCAACGACCAACGGAATAACCTAGGATTGGTAGTAGACTGCTTTTTAACCACGTCAGTCTTTTGCTCAACTCGCTATCCTTGGCTATACTCTCGAAATCATAGACATTCGGATCCGCTTCCGGATAAATAATGTCTAAGTCTTTCCCTGAGTCTTTATCCTCCTCTGATTCAGAATATATCAAGTTAACAGTTTCTGCTCTCTGATGGTAAGGTTTTAGCATGTTAACATGATATACCTGAGTCTTGTTTCTGTCCTGCATTCTAACAAGGTAATTGGTATCGGAAATCTGATTTTCAATGATACCGGGGCCAACCCATTGCACTGCTAATTTGTTTGGTCGCGCTGTGGCTAGCACCAGAACTCGATCACCTTTTTTAAATTGTCTCCTAACAGACCCTTTATCGTACCAAAACTTCCTTTTGTTCTGAGCTTCTGTCATTCTTTCTACAGCTAGCTCCTGACATTCTTTTAATCGGTTGATCAAATCAAATACGTATTCCGTCACCGCGGAATCGTTTTCTCCGGGATTTACCCAATGATCATATAATAAAGTTTCCGGCATTCTCAAATTTTTCCCGTACACTAACTCTGCGGGGCTGAAGCCCGTACTTTCATGGGTTACAGTTCTAAGCGCTAACAGGGCTGCAGGGAGGTTCTTTTCCCAGTCCTCTTTTGATTCTAGACACATTACCCGTAAAAGCCGTTTTAGGGTTCTGTGAAATCGTTCCACAGGGTTAGATTGCGGATGAAAGACCGACGAATGAGTTACCCTAATTCCAAACTTCTCAAAAAATTCGGAGGTTAGGTTGCTCGTAAAACTTGTGCCCAAGTCACACTGAATTTCCCTAGCATAACCGTACCTACTGAACAATGCCATTAAAGCGTCGATTATAGAAACCGATCCAATATCCGTTACAGGAATGGCGTCAGGGTATTTCGATGACATACAAATCGCCGTGACTAAATATTTGTTTCCTTTAGCACTTTCGGGAAGGGGACCTACCGTATCAATATTTATTTTTGAAAACACCTCCGTTATAATAGGTACAAGTTTGAGAGGAGCCTTCTTTTTATCTCGGGGTTTTCCTACTCTCTGACACGGGTCACAACTGCGGACAAATTCTTCCACTTCTTTAATGCAATGAGGCCAGAAGTAATAACTTAACAACCTGTCCTTAGTCTTTGTCACTCCGGCGTGAGCGGAAGTACCCTCATGCGACATTGATAGAATCTTAGGTCTAAATTTCTTAGGAATAACCAACTGATAATTCTCTTGACCTCGGTGGTCTACACTTTTCCTAAATAATAAATTATCTTTAAAACAAAACTCGGTTTCACCTTTTTTTTGTTTTTCCCAACATAGTGTTAAGGTTTCACATTTTTTTTGTTCGCAAGCTAACGCGTTTTGATCGACTTGCAACAGATAATTCCCATTCTCTTTAACGTCGGGTAAAGAAATCTGATGTGCGTCATCGCCATCAGAAATTATAGCAGGAATATTTTCTTCAGCGTTATTTAACTCACTATCCGTAGTACCTTCCTCTCTCCTTTTGTGACTGCGCGTAATCACTTGACAAAGATTTGGCTTTGATTTAACCTCCTCGATTAGTCGAGCTGTTCGATTACCTAGCAAGTACACAGAACGTCCTTCTCTATCTACTACGGCTGCTTTGGTTTTTACCCTGCCGAATTCGGGGCTTTCTAAAATTACTGAGGCAACCGCGAAACAATTAAAGTGTGAATCAATAGCTTGTTTTAGCCAGACACTCTCGCCAGTAAAATCTTTCGTACTCACATAATTTTTGTTCACTAAATCAAAAGAACTTCCTGAATCTCGCAATGCCGTGATTTCTTTCCCATTTACTTTCATTTTGCTCAAATATGGTCCAAAAACATCTTTATCTAATTCATCCTCGCCCAAAAAATTTATTTGTTCTCGGGGATTATCCCTTTTCCTCTGCGGACAATTCGGTCGCAAATGCCCAGGGGCATGACAATGATAACACACCGGCAAGCGTCTTTTGTCGAATTCTGCGTTCCGCCTGTCTCTAGACTCCAACTGCTTCGGGGAACTCTCTTTGTTATCGGGTTTGCTTACCGATTCCGAATTCGTTTTTGCTCTTTCAAGGCGCTTCTCATTGTTTGGAAATTTTGAAAGAGTTGATTTCCAAATCTTTCTAACGGCTTCGAAACTGTCTAGTTTTTCGCCTAATTCTACAGGATCCTTAATTTCACCCCAAATATCTAGGAAATGTTCTTTCATCTCCGTGGTAGCCCTCTTTTTTAACTGATCTGCTATCAAAAGTTCTTTTAAGGTCTCAAAATTAACTACCTCCATTCCTTCTAACCAATGATTTAAATATGTTCGCAGGTCAAAAACTAAATCTTTCCAGGTAGTGGTTTTCTGTAGAGACGTGAATTTAATCCGACAAGCATCAGGTTTCATTTTAAATCGGTTTAACAGTACCTTTTTCATATATTGATAATCACTCATTTTCTCTTCTGGTTCCTTAATTAGATTTTGGGAAATTTCAAGAGGTAACAGCGCAATTAACTGGGAAACCCATTCCTCTTCCTCAATTCCCGCTATACTGGCTTGTCTTTCGAACAAGGTCAGATATAACGAAATTTCGGAATGCTCAGGGTGGAAAGGGCGCATCAAACTTTTTAGCTCTCGTTTGGGACGATAAATCTCTGTTCTTGACGATCCTAAACTCGTGGTTTCTGCCGCGTTTGTAATACGCAATCTCTCAAGCTCGTATGCCCTAGATTCAGCAGCCTCTCGTTCAGCCTTAGCCTCAGCAGCCTCTCGTTCAGCCTTAGCCTCAGCCTCTTCTTGTTCCCTTTCTGATTTTAATTGTTCCAAACAAGCCCTAAAAATGTCCTCATCATAGTTAGGAGCACTTTTAATTTTGCCGCATATATCCGCGATCATATCTCCTGAACTAGTTTCCACATTCATTTCATAAGCCAAAGCCAACAAATCAACCTTTTTAAACCTTACAAGGTATGCCATATCTTTAAATTCTAATAGAAACACAATAAAAAAAAATTCCTACACAACCCTAACAATGAGATACAATCAAAACAGTACTAACTAACCAATACACAGAATACAATGACCAATTTAGAAATACTTAATACTTAAAAAAAAATATCCAGATAATACACATGAAAATAATAAAATTGTTGCAATTACACAATTAAAAAAAAATATGAACTTAGAATTAAAATTTTAAAAAGGATTATTATTTTTTTTTTTTTTTTTTTTTTTTTTTTTTTTTTTACACCAGTTACACAAACACAACGTTAACAAATGCTCACTACCAATATATATACAAGGAACTTTTGAGTTGATTCTCTTGCAATTATTACAAACACTGAACAGTCTTAGCCGTAACCTTGGAGTGTAAATTTGTAAATTCAAACATTAAAAGTTTTCTTTTATAACACAATCAAATTTACCAGCACTTACGCAATTTAACAATATAAATCAGCATAGATTCTTTACATTAACTTAAATAATCAGAACTATATATATAAAAAAAATTCCCTTATTTTTACGCAAAATTCTTTGCACAAGGTTTTAAACTCTAAAATGATTTACTAAACATTTTCCAAAATAGTAAAAAAAAATTTAAGCATTTTCCGATTTCACATTAAATATTTTGCTCACCAAAAGAAAATAGGCCTCCAGTGGAAAATATATATTGACTCACCGATTTGACGCTTGACTGCACTGCCGTCAACACACAAGAACTGGAAAAGCTGGGAGCACAATAGCAAGTTTCTCTCTGCACAAAGGCTCTGGTCACAGTACCGCTTCCTCTTGACAATAGGCACAAAGCGGAGAGGGGTTTTCGGAGAAAAGTCTACTTCAGCTACCCGCGAAAAGAAAATTTCTAATCTGCAAGAATTTTCCGTCTTAATTTTTTGGTTTCGGCAGGAGGATCTGAAATCCAACGAGCTGCCACCAATTTTTATGAAATGAATATATATAGCTGTAACGTATCCGGTCCCTGTTTCAGGAGACACAAGGAAGAATCCGATGTACTAGACTAATTGGTTTATTTACACATCAGCTATATACATTATTTCACAAGTATAAAATAAAACAATCTGATCACAGGAAGTGATGAGTACAGGCCTGAGTAGAGACGGGTACCTAAACTAATTCAGACTCTGCCGAAATATGGTAGCATAGACGGAAGACACAATTCGTAGCTTTCTCACTATATATCACTGTAACACACTAAAAACTCTAGCACAGTTCTGAAGAACAGCAACAATCCTGAAGAGGATTATAATAGCATACGAAGAACCCAAGCACAGGGTATCACTTCAATCTCACAAGAGATTTATCCCAAGATGGGATTATAGCAAATGAAACTCTCCGGTAGAGAGACAGGTCAAGGCGACCAACGAGTTAGCCGATGCGGGCTACTCAAGAAAAGATCCCAAGGTGGGATTATCGCAAATAAAACTCTCCGGTAGAGAGACAGGTCAAGGCGACCTACGAATTAGCTGATTGCTTGCTAACTAACTTCTTTTCCAAAAAAATATCTTCTTCGTCTCTTTCTAGGGGAGGGGCCTCCAAGAGACGGGCCTCACCCACAATTTTATTATTGGGTCACCTAGCGATGACCTCATCTTCGACCAACTGCATTGGTCCGGGTTAAACCATTATCGGCCGTAAAGCTAAGATTGCATTAGCGGCAACATCTGAGAAGCGGCAAACCCTTTGTCGTTCCGCGATCATCTTTTTAGCTGACAGAAAAGGTACCGTCCAGTCTGGCGTATTGTTCCTTCACTATAGTGCGCGGCCGTGTAGACTTCATGGTGCCGTAGAAGACAATTCTTTTGTATTCACACAAGTCCACCTTTAAAAGCAAAGTTCTTTGACGATACACCGCTATATCACGCCGTTACAATATATATATACACATATATATACATATATATATATACACATATATATACATATATATATATATATATATATTATATATATATATATATATATTACAATTTAATGTTTGAATTTACTTCTATAGATTAAAAATGTATTATGAACGCTCCACGTTTCTTTTTAGATTAAAAAATGTTCCACATAGCAGGAAAATCATTGTATGACCTAAATAAAATATTGAATACGGTCAAATAGTTACTAATAGCACGAATATAGATTGCATGAAAAAAAATGGCAAATGCTATTAAATAGAATAAAGCATGTCAAATAAAAACAGATTTAAATAAATATTTCAAGCAAATTTTTGAATAACTTATCTTAAAAGGTATTTCAAATACTATCCGATGAATTAAGCTACTCAAAATATATTATTTTATCTCGTTATTATTTATAAGAAAATAGAATTATTTTAATTATTAAATTAAGATTTTTCATAATTACGTACACTTTAATAATTACTATAATTACATGTAATGTAGTTATTTTAACTACAAAAAACAATTTTAATTATTTTAACATGTATTTAACAGAAAACGTATCCAAAATTATCTTAATAAATGATCTCTATGGAGCACACGAATCTGCATTATCTGCATTATAGACGACATCCGAGCAGTTTGACCAGTCTTAAACCTTCCAAAGGTTATCCTATTCCTTAAATTTCTTTGAGTCGTTTTGAAATGCATAGAGAACAGACAGATATGTCCGCATACATACACATGATTCATGCGATGAGTATATATATATATATATATATATATATATATATATATTATGCATATATGTGTGTGTGAATGGTACATATGCATTTTTTTTCTTGACGTATCCAAATATTTTGGATAAGTGAAAACATAAATAAATTATACTAGTAATAAAAATTTGAATTTTTATATATGATGGAATTATAAACACAATTATACTTTTAAGCAAGTACAACTTCGATAATTGAAATAAAATAAACCAAATAATATGTATTATAATTAGCATTTAAATTAAATAATATCTATTTCTAAATTAGCGTATTATCTTGTCCTTCCATTTATAAAATCATATTAAACTGCTAATTACTGCTACTAATTTTTATAGTATGAAAATTTATATATGTGTTTAATTAATTTGCTTGAACGCAACTTTCGACACAAAAAAAAAGCTACGGAAAAATAACCCGAAGGTATATTTCCCTCTCATTTGAATTGGACGCAAGAATTAGATTCACCCTTTCCGCGTCATGAAAACAAGTCGTTTTCCATATTAAAATGTTCCCCTTAATTAACGGTTCCAGCTTTCTATCTTTCTGCATAATTCTTTGTTATCTCACAACTGCTTCATCGACTATGCCTGAAATTTGGGACAATTTTACGAGTTTTCGGTCTTTCTTTGAATGCTCCAGTGTTTGGGAATTATATTTGCAGTCGAGCGAAAAAGTGAGGTAATAATGCCAGAGCACAATTAGAAGTTATTTCTCGGAGCTTCCCAAACCAACTTCCTGTGTTTGGAGGAGGTATTTCCTTTAACGTGAACATTGGATGAATTTCTAGATAGCTTAATTAAATTTTTAGCATTCTACATTAAGTAGGTAGAAGAAATTAAATGCTATTGTTTGGTTTCGTAACAGAATTTAGGTTTTGAAGTATTCACGGTTATTTTTACTGTAATTTAGATGTTTATTTTTTTAGAGCTTTCATGCTTTTAAATTAAAAATTAAGTAAAAATAATTTTTGAAAAGTGAGCTTTTATTTAGAGGTGAACTAAAAAAATTTAAGAATTTTTTATCACAGAACAAAAACAAAATCATGGAACATTAATAATATTATATAACATACAAATACTAAACATATAATTTTTTTTGCAATTTAATGTTTAAATTCACTTCTATAGATTAAAAATGTATTATATTTTAGATTATAAAAATATAGTAATTATATAAATTTACATTATTAATTATATATATTTATAATTTAATTTTTGTTATTTATATAATTTATTATAAATAATAAAAATGTTCCACGTATCAGGAATGAAAATCATCGTATGACATAAATAAAATGTTCAATACTTATAATTTTGTTAGCGGTCGAACAATTACTAATAGCAACGATATAGATTACATGAAAAAAGAAAGGAAAATGTTATTAAATAGAAAATGTGCAAATGCATTTAAATAAATAATTTAAGCAAATATTGCAATACTTTTCTTAAAAGATATCTCAAATACTATCGAATAAATTAAGTTACTGAATAAAATTATTTTATATCGTAATATTTATAACAAAAGAGAATTATTTTAATTATTAAGTTTTTTAATAATTGAGTAACATTTAATAATTACTATAATTACGTGTAATATAAATATTTTAACTACACATAAATATTTTAATTATTTTAACACGCAATTAAAAGAAACATCCAAAATTGTCTTAATAAATGATTTCAATGGAGGACAAGAACTCTTTATCTGCATTATGGACGACATCCGAGCAATTTGGCTAGTCTTAAAGTTTCCAAAGCTTATTCTGTTCTTTCAAATACTTTGAGCCCTTTCGAAAAGCATAGAGAACAGAGAGACATGTGCGCACACATATACACATAATATATGCTATGAGTATTATATATATATATATATGTATATATATATATATATATATATATATATATATATATATATATATATATATATATATATATATATATATATATATATATATATATATATATATATATATATATATATATATATATATATATATATATATATATATATATATATATATATAAAGGCGAAATAAAATAAGCCAAATAACATATTTTATAATTAACATTTAAATGAAATAAATATCTATTTGGAAGCTGGCGTATTACTCTGTCCTTCTACATCATATTAAATCTTATTAAACTGCTAATTATTGTTACTAATTTTTACAGTGTGAAAATATATATCTGTGTTTAATTTATCTGCTTGAATGTAACTTCCGATACAAAAAAAAGTTACGGAAAAATAATTCGAAGGTATATTTCACTCTTATTTGAATTGGACGAAAGAATTAGATTCAACCTTTCCGCGTCATGAAAACAAGTCGTATTCCATATTAAAAATTCCCCTTAATTAACGGTTCCAGTTTTCTATCTTTCTGCATAATTCTTTGTTATCTGACAACTGCTTCATTGCTATGCCTGAAATTTGGGACAATTTTACGAGTTTTCGGTCTTTCTTTGAATGCTCCAGTGTTTGGGAATTATATTTGCAGTCGAGCGAAAAAGTGAGGTAATAATGCCAGAGCACAATTAGAAGTTATTTTTGGAGCTTCCCAAACCAATTTCCTGTGTTTGGAGGAGGTATTTAATTTAACGTGAACATTGGGTGAATTTCTAGATAGCTTAATTAAATTTTTAGCATTCTACATTAAGTAGGTAGGTGAAATTAAATGCTATTTTTTGGTTTCGTAATAGAATTTAGGGTTTGAAGCATTCACGATTATTTTTACTGTAATTTAGATTTTTCTCGTTTTAGCGTTTTCAGGCTTTTAAGTTAAAAATTAAGTAAAAATAAATATTCAAAAGCTCTCCTTTCATTATTGACGAACTAAAAAAATTAATATTTTTTATGCTGTCAGGGAACAAAAACAAAATCATAGAACATCAATAATATTTTATAATTCTATAACATACAAATACTAAACATATTTTTTCAATGTTTGAATTCACTGTTATAGATTAGAAATATATTATGAAGACTCCAAATTTATATTTTAGATTAGAAAATGTTCCACTTAAAAAGAAAGAAAATCATCGTATGACATAAATAAAATCTTGAATATATGTAATTTTGGAACAGGTACTAATAGTAGCTATATATATTGGGTGAAAAAAGAATGCCAAGTTCTATTAAATAGAATAAAACATGTCAAATAAAAACAGGTTTAAATTAATATTTCAAGCAAATTTTTGAATAACTTATCTTAAAAGGTATTTCAAATACTATCCGATGAATTAAGCTACTCAAAAAAATTACTTTAACTAGTTATTATTTATAAGAAAATAGAATTATTTTAATTATTAAATTACTTTTTTTAATAATTAAGTAACAATTAATAATCACGATAATTACGTGTAATGTAATTATTTTAACTACACATAACAATTTTAATTATTTTAACACGTAATTAAAAGAACACATATCCAAAACTGTCTTTTTAAGTGGTCGCAATGGAGCACAAGAAATATTTATTTTGAATTATGGATGACATCCGAGCAGTTTGACCAGTCTTAAACCTTCCAAAAGTTATCCTGTTCCTTAAAATTCTTTGAGTCATTTTGAAATGCATAGAGAAGAGTCAGACATGTCCACACACATACACATATGATGCATGCGATGAATATTATATATATATATATATATATATATATATATATATATATATATATATATATATATATATATTGTGTGTGTGTATCATACATATGTATTCTTTTTCTCGACGTACACAAATATTTTGGATAAGTCAAAATATAAGTAAATTATACTAGTAATAAAAAGTTGAATTTTTATATATGATGGAATTATGAACATAATTATAATTTTAAGCAAGTTTAACTGCAATGACTTAAATAAAATAAACCACACATCATATTTTATAGTTAACATTTAAATGAAATATTAATATCTATTTCAACACTAGCGTAGTACCCTGTCCTTCCATTTATAAAATCATATTAAACTGCTAATTATTGTTACCAATTTTTACAGTGTGAAAAATCTATATCTGTGTTTAATTAATTTGCTTGAACGTAACTCTCGATACAAAAAATAAATTTGCGGAAAAATAACTCGAAGGTATATTTCCCTGTTATTTGAATTGGACGGAATTATTAGATTCACCCTTTCCGCGTCATGAAAACAAGTCGTATTCCATATTAACCCCTTAATTAACGGTTCCAGTTTTCTATCTTTCTGCATAATTCTTTGTTATCTGACAACTGCTTCATCGGCTATGCCTGAAATTTGGGACAATTTTACGAGTTTTCGGTCTTTCTTTGAATGCTCCAGTGTTTGGGAATTATATTTGCAGTCGAGCGAAAAAGTGAGGTAATAATGCCAGAGCACAATTAGAAGTTATTTCTCGGAGCCAACCAAACCAACTTCCTGTGTTTGGAGGAGGTATTTCCTTTAACGTGAACATTGGATGAATTTCTAGATAGCTTAATTAAATTTTTAGCATTCCACATTAAGTAGGTAGGTGAAATTAAATGCTATTTTTTGGTTTTGTAATAGAATTTTAGGTTCTGAAGCATTCACGATTATTTTTACTGCAATTTAGCTGTTTCTTGTTTTAGCGTTTTCAGGATTTTAAGTTAAAGTTGAAGTAAAAATAAGTTTTGAAAAGCGCTCTTTTATTTAGCGGTGAACTAAAAAAATTAAAGAATTTTTTATGCTGTCATTGAAAAAAAAAAAAAAATCGTGGAACATTAATAATATTTTATAATTTTATAGCATATAAATACTAAAAATATAATTCTATTTTTTACAATTTAATGTTTGAATACACTTCTATAGATTAAAAATGTATTAACATACATATATGATACAAGCGATAAGTATTATATATATATGTGTGTGTGTATAATACATATGTATTCTTTTTCTCGGCTTATCCAAATATTTTGGATAAGTGAAAATGTAAATAAATTATACTAGTAATAAAAATTTGAATTTTTATATATGCTGGAATTATAAACACAATTATACTTTTAAGCAATTACAACTTCGATAACTGAAATAAAATAAACCAAATAATATGTATTATAATTAGCATTTAAATTAAATAATATCTATTTCTAAATTAGCGTATTATCTTGTCCTTCCATTTATAAAATCTTATTAAACTCCTAATTATTGTTAGCAATTTTTACAGTGTGAAAAATCTATATCTGTGTTTAATTAATTTGCTTGAACGTAACTTTCGATACAAAAAAAAAAGTTATGGAAAAATAACTCGAAGGTATAATTCCCTTTTATTTCAATTGGACGCAAGAATTAGATTCACCCTTTCCGCGTCATGAAAACAAGTTGTATTCCATATTAAAATTTCCCCCTTAATTAACTGTTCCAGTTTTCTATCTTTCTGCATAATTCTTTGTTATCTGACAACTGCTTTATCGGCTATGCCAGAAATTTGGGACAATTTCACGAGTTTTCGATCTTTCTTTGAATGCTCCAGTGTTTGGGAATTATACTTGCAGTCGAGCGAAAAAGTGAGGTAATAATGCCAGAGCACAATTAGAAGTTATTTCTCGGAGCCTCCCAAACCAACTTCCTGTGTTTGGAGGAGGTATTTCCTTTAACGTGAACATTGGATGAATTTCTAGATAGCTTAATTAAATTTTTAGCATTCCACATTAAGTAGGTAGGTGAAATTAAATGCTATTTTTTGGTCTTCGTAATAGAATTTAGGGTTTGAAGTATTCACGATTATTTTTACCGTAATTTAGCTGTCTATTTTTTTTTAGCTTTTTTAGGCTTTTAAGTTATAAATTAAGTAGAAAGATTTATTGAAAAGCACGCTTTATTTTAATGGTGAGCTAAAAAATATAAAGAATTTTTTTTATGCTGTCAGGGAACAAAAACAAAATCATGAAACATGAATAATATTTTATAATTCTACAACACACAAAACTAAATATATAATGTTTTTTACACTTTAATGTTTGAATTCATTTCTATAGATTAAAAATATTTTATAAACGCTCCCCGTTTATTTTATAGATTATAAAAGTGTTCCACGTAGCAGGAAAGAATATCATGGTATGACATAAATAAAATGTTGATTAAGTTTGATTTATAAAAGGTCGAATAGTTAGTAAGAGCAAAGATATAGATTGCATGAAAAAAGAATCGCAAATGCTATAAAATAGAATGCAACATGTCAAATAAAAACAGATTAAAATATATATTTCAGGCAGATATTGCAATAACTTATCTTAAAAGATATTTCAAATGTTATCGGATGAATTAAGTTAATTAAACAATCATTTTAACTCTTAATTATTTATAACAAAATAGAATTTTTTTAATCATTAAATTAAGTATTTTAATATTACGTAACATTCATAATTACGACAATTATGTGTAATGTAATTATTTTAACTACACATAACAATTTTAATTATTTTAACACGTAATTAAAAGTTCTCTGAATATATGGTCTCAATGGAGGACAAGAACTCTTTATCTGCATTATTGACGATATCCAAGAAGTTTGACCAGTCTTAAACCTTCCAAAGCCTATGCTGTTCCTCAAAATTCCTTGAGTCATTTTGAAATGCATAGAGACCGGATAGACATATATATATATATATATATATATATATATATATATATATATATATATATATATATATATATATATATATATATATATGTCTATCTTAAAATAATTTTCTGACTATTCTATCCCTTTTTGGCACCCTTTTCTAGCAACCTTGGTAAATATCTTTTTTCATACTTATTTGTAACTTCGCACCGCCAAGCTTCCTGTTGCGAAAGTATATTGAAATATCTCGGGATGAACTACGTAATCGGTTTCTACCCTTGACTGGCATAAATAGTGGCGCTGAAAACTATTTAACCGGAATCTACATATTTGGCAGGTAGACGTCCGTGAAACAAGTTGCCGAAATAAACTATGTTAGTTTTGGTCCCAAATTTCTTTTTGTATTTTTTCACTCGACTACAATTCACCATGACTGCATGCTGAGTCAAGATAGACTTTCCCTTGTGGGGATAGAAAAATCTCATCACACACACACACACACACACACGCACACACACACACACACACATATATATATATATATATATTACTGAAATATAGAGATCCAAATAAAAAGATTCATACAGAAGACAAAGGTAGGATAGATAAACATATACATACAGTAGGTCAATACTTCTTAGTAAATGGCCAAATCCTGAAATTATTATATTTCAATGGAAAATAATTGTCTTCTTGAACACTCTTCAGAAATACATGGTATATATTTGCAAGAGGCATACTGAACAGTAAAAATGATCCATTTAAATTGAATGCATCAATAATTTGAAAGATTTCAAATCTTTTGTCTTAATTTTTTGACTTAAATTTCCATAATGGAGAACGGACATTTAAATACTTTTAACAATTCTTATTTTTCAATTAAAATAAAGAAAATAGAGTCCTGTTAATCCCCCCGTCTAATATAAGCTTTTAAAATCCAATTCGGTTGACACGAATGTAAACTTCCATTCCATACCTGAATTATTATTGCAAGAAGTAAACTTAACACTCCACCACACTCAATTTTTAGGGTTCTTTTGACTGTTGTTTCGTGGCGAATTGCGACGTTATAATGAGAAAATAAATTGCTCCAATGAACATCGATTTTAAGCTCTGAAATAATTGCTAACGTTGTTACTGTTGTTCTATTCTCTCCCCTGTGAAATTTTTATCTTTTATTAAAACGAATGCACAAAAATTTATGGAAAGAATGGATTTCTGAAAGCTCTCCATCCTTGCGAAAGAGAAAACGCAACCCGAATGCTTATCAGGATTAAGAGATTTTTCTCTGAGAAAAAGGACTAGGCTTTTGGTCAGACGGAAATATTTTACATGGATTGTTGTTCGCTGAGAAGTTAAAAATACAGCTATGAGAAACACACCTACATTCAGCAATGGCATGCACGAGGAGTAATTATTAACGTTTTGGCAAATAAATAAACTGGTATTTGATGCACCCACGAAATACTATTTAATTCGGATCAACCCAAAAGTCAAATGCAAGCTTAGAAACAGAGCATGTTACTTTGAAATTTGCATTATTGTATAACATTTTATGAGGTTAATATATGTTAAAATAACTGGTATTTGATGCACCCACGAAATACTATTTAATTCGGATCAACCCAAAAATTAAATGCAAGCTAAGAAACAGAACATTTTAATTTGAAATTCGCATTACTGTATAACATTTTATGAATTTCATATATGATGTTAAAATAACTGGTATTTGATGCACCCCAAAAATACTACTTAATTCGGATCAACCCCAAAGTTAAATGCAAGTTTAGAAACAGAACATTTTAATTTGAAATTAGCATTACTGTATAACATTTTATGAATTTCATATATGATGTTAAAATTAGAGGAATTGACATTTTTTACACTTCTAACTTGTTTCGCTTCTAAAATTTTTTGAGAACATTAATCTTTAGCATTCTAATTGAAATAAAATCAAATCACGAGTTAAATGATTTAATATTATGCTGCAAAAAGCCTACAGGAGACATTTTTGATGTCTACATTAGCACATGAAATGACTGACGTCTGTCAGACGTCATTGTATGTCAAAGGATTAAGAAAATATACTATTTTAAAATTAGAAAGGTGTACTTTTTTTAATCAATTTTATTTTTAAACGAAAGCTTATACTTTAATGTACTTTTCAATATAATTTTCACCAATACTAACCCCTTCAAGACCAATGTCTCGTATACGCGAAGCAGCTATTTCACTCTTATCAGTCCATCACAACAAATTAATTTGTTGTAATGTACTCCAGTAACCTTAACACCAGTGTTCGTTTACAAAGGGGAAACACAGTAAAAATGATACCTTATATTGAGATTAAGACATTTATTTTGTACACTATTTACAAATTTATATAATTGATTATCATATAACATAACCAGCAACTCTTTAGTTATGCGTTATTGTTTAATCACAATGTTAAATTACGAAAAGAGGCCTAAATGACCGCTGTGAATATTTTTTTGCCTCCAGTACAAACACAGGGGAGAAGGCAGGGGCTTTCCTCATGCGGTGTGTCGGTCCTGAAGTTCGAACGCACGGGAGGAGTCGGTTCTGGTGAGTCTGGCTTGGGATTTCCATGCCCAACTACTGTTGAATCCTGACTTCAACTCCTATTTTTAACTCTGTTTCCCAACTCCTCAACTCGGTTTTAACTCCCCTTTTTCTTCTTTGCCAATCGCTTGTTTGGTGAAATTTTCCCACATCTGCACCCCCTACTGGAGTGCAGGTGGGCTCATTAAAATAGCAACTTTTGTGCAAGCTGACATTATTTTTTGCCTCTGCCCCCATAGCTCAGGTTACATCTCTGTGCGAGATTGACCGTTACGCTGCCATTCCGTGATCTATACCTTCTCTGCAAGTGTCCCTAACTCGAAATCAAACTTCGAAGTCCTAAATTCTGCTAGGAAATTTCTCCCACAGCTGTGCATGCACGTGCAGATCATCGTGGAAAAGTACCTCGGTACAATACACACACACACACACATATATATATATGTATATATATGTATATGTATATATATTTATATATATATGTATATATATGTATATATATACATATATATATACATATATATATACATATATATACATATATATATACATACATATATATAATATATATATACATATATATATATATATATATATATATATATATATATATATATATATATAATATATATATATATATATATATATATATATATATATATATATTACTAAATATATTTTATATAACCATTACCCCATTGTGTTATAACATACTTACAGCGGGAGATGTAAGTGTAAATATTTTAATAATTTGGATTATCGTTAATTTAACAAATTAAAAGTAATTAAGAATCTACAATTATTAAGAATGTTTTAAATATCACGTTTGGAAAAAACATTAATAGCTAGATTTAAAAAAATTGTAACTAGATTGTACTCTAGAATGTATATAAGGTAGACCCGGTCTACCTTATATACATTTGAGATTTATAAATTCGTTTTAACCCAAAAAATAATTTCAGTCAAATCTTGATAATTTTTAAGCATATTATCCCTTATTTAAAAAATCATAGAATTGGTTAATGGAATTAATTTTTATATTTGGTATTCTATTAACATGTAATGTGGTTCTCTTCAAATAATTTTATTCATTTATACCATATTCCTTTATCTTAATGAGTATATGACCCATTTAATGTAAAAGTACAAGAGCCTTTATTACATATTCTCTTCCATTAATTTACATTTATTATCTCACTTCATTCAAAAATTCAATGTGGTTGTAAAGTAAAAACTATTCTCTCATTCTGAAATAGGATGACTACTTTCTTTGAAGGTAAGGGATACTTTTACATTAGTATGAATATAAAATTTCTATAACAGAAATTGAATGCAACAAGACTTAGTTCGGAGTTGAACATCACACTTGGGGTTTCTTTTACAACTGTAGCTATTTTTAACAGATTCTAACAAAATTCGTTTTTCATTGAAAGTTTTTCTAAACTAATTTAAAAACAGCTTTAAAGGTCTCAAAGCTTTAAATAAGAATAAACTTTCATAGATATAAACTATACTGTTTTTGTATATAAAATATTGTCTTCTTTTCTTTCTTTATAAATGTTCACTATACTGTTTTTTGCTTATAAAATATTGTTTTATTTTCTTATAATATCTGTTGGGAAACGAAGCTTAAATTTCGAAATTATTGCTGTGCAACTTTATGGTACATATTTTCAAGTATTTGTTGTTTCCGTTAAGCGTATTTATTGATAAAAATCTACATATTTTCAAAATGCTATACTTTACGCCATTACGCCTTTATGCAATACTAAATTACATTATTTACGATTGAATTTGGCTCTCGTATTGGCAAAGGTTTCTAGTGAATAGGATAAATTTATACTGATTCTTAAAGAAAGTTATATTTTTGAGAAAAAAAACACGCTTAATATTTATGAGAATTTTTTTTATTCGAAGATTCATTTTAGTTACACTTGAAATTTTTCACTTTTTTATTAACTTCTTGAAAATTGTCAATTTTCTGAAAATTAATGTAGGGTATTTTGTTTTACAGAAACTATAATGAATTTAAAAAGAAAACACCTTTTCACTTAATCAAAAAGTGTGCCTACTATAATCTGTAATTGACTATATCTTTACCGAATAGATAACTTAATACATATACCTAAAGTATATATCTACGATCCATGTTTAAAACTAAAAAGTATTAAAGCATACCGTATTTGTAAACTCACAAAATGTTTTGACCGAGTGATGGCTGAACGGGTAGGGCTGGTCTTTGAATCGGCTTTAAGGAATAAATTCCATCTTTATTTCTCACGAAGAAATACTTTAGTTAAACATAGCGTCGTGTAGTCCTCGTTTATATTTGAGTATTAACCTGTGATCAAATGTATAGCGGTGATTTTGTTTTGATTGTTTTGTTTAAAAGTATTTTTGTACTAAATTTAACCACAGATACTGAGAAACTACAGACGTAAATATGAAGATAAACTAAAAGCTAAATTAACAGCATCCGAAACTAACTTAATATAAAAAAAGTAAATTAATTATAATATATATACATCTATGTACATACAAAACTGATGCTAATTTCATACAATAAGCTTTGTCAACATCTTCTAAATTAGTTCTGACAATTTTTTAATACTTAAGTAATTTTGTAAATAGAGAGAGGACCTAATCTCAATGTCAAAATGTATGTAAAAGGGGGTACTTTTGGGGAGTGAAAATGGTGTGCCCGGAACACTGCTGGTTGATGGGTATCTATGGATCTTTCGTCGGTCTGGTCAGGGACTTCCTCCTGAGTGTTTGGGGGTGCGGCCGTGCTATTTGATGCAGGAACCCTTCCTGTCGGACTTGGCTGGACTCTCGAACTCGTTCCGTCGGACTTCTCTCCTCGTCTGGACTATCGAACACACCTTCTGTCGGACTCTTCTCTAGTCTCGACTATCGAGAACTTCCGAACACCTTTTCAATTTTTAGATTTTTCTTATTTTATTAATTTCAACCTTGTCCCCTCTTTCTTCTTATCGTCCAATCGGGATAATTGTAAGCATCTCATTGGTATTCTTAAACCTCGCCTTGAGACCGCCAACGTGAAAAACCTTACCCCTTCTAATTGGGCACTGTCCCTTAGGGACTCATAAATACTCCACACAGGTACATTCTTATTTAATGTCAAGTACGGAGACGGGATTCTAATCTAGGACTGGGATCAGAACCCCATCCGAAACCACCGTACAAGACAACAATATCCGTAAAATATAAATTTATGGGCCTCTGTCTTTTTACAAAGAAGTGTTGAGGTCAGATTTATATCCTGAGCATTTTACTTCTTGTATGAATGAATCAATTATATTACTGATCTAAATCGCTCAGCACACATAGCTTATAAAACCAATCAAAACCTAGACGTTAATTGCAATAAGCATGTAACTCTTATTATATGTTTTTCTGTTTACCACTACACAAAATTGCATGAAAACTTCCGGAATAGTTTGTAGGATATCACACAGAACAAATTTAAAAATATGATACATGGGAAAAAACATATTAAGGTTTAAATTACATAAGGACATGACACGTGATGAAAATAATTTTATCTGCTATAACTGTAATGCCATTTCAGTTTTAATAATAGTAATGGTATCAAAATATTCTTAAATGTTTGCTGTTTAATGTATAAAAAGTAAAATTTTGAATGTTTTAGCTATACATTAATCACGAAATTTCTTAAAAAATGTTTTAGTAACATTTTCTTAACCAAACCAAAAATATAATGACAATGAATCAATCGATGCCTAATTCTTAATATAAACTCGAGCCAAAATATTATGAGCACCTGTCAATAACGAGTTGGCCCACCTTTGCGTTCAACACAGCTTCAACTCGACTTGGCATGGATGCCACAAGTCCTTGGTAGATGGTCGGAGACAAATTGTACCACATGTTTAAGCAAGTTTACGCAAATCTGAGATATTGCAAATTGGTGGTCTTTGAACACTGAGCTGTAGTCTCATGGCATGCGAAATGTGGTCTAGCGGTTTGAGATCAGTGAGTTAGGCGTTCAGGACAATAACTGGAATTCAGCATCATGTTCATGAAACCCCTCCAACACAATGATTCAGCTGACCAGGCAACTCTCTCCCACTAATCCATGGACCAGTCGCGATGTTCCCGGGCCCAGCGTAGGCACAGTCGGCGACGACGCTTGGTCAGCAAAGGCACATGAGTGGGCCGTTTGCTGCATAGCACCGTATCCAACAGTGTCCGCTGAACAGTGTGCTCCGATACTATTCTATTTGGCCCTGCATTGTATTGGGTTGTCAGCTGAGCCACTGTCTGGCTCCGGTTTTGCTTCACCATGCTAGACAGTCTCCGACGACCGTTTTCTTTGATAGCTTGTGGACGTCCAATACCATGTCGTCTACTGCTGGTTTCCCCGTCATTCATCCACTTTGCATAAGTAATAACAACTGTAGATAACGAACAACCCACGAGTCGTGCAGTTTCGGAAATACTTGTTCCGAGGCTTCGAGCCATTACAATCTGCCCTCTATCAAAATCGCTTAGATCAACAGCCTTTCCCATCACACACATAAATATTTGCAATTCAGGATATCAAAATTAACACTTTAGCAGTCCCCATGTCAAAAAATTATCATATGATGTACATTAGATATAAAGATTTGAATTTCCTACATGTAATTGAAACTATAATTAAATTTAAGACACTACATCAAATTAATTTCCTCCTAATATACAGTTCATTGTCTATCACGTGGTATACAAGTCTATAAAGCATTAAATGCATATGTCATATGTGATGTTCAGGACTGGTAATGAGTAAAACATTACAATTTTGAATATTTATTAGTCCCGAGAGCCTCTTAAAAATTCTAGTGAAATTTTCTAAACCTCACTAAAAAAAGGAAAATGTCATCTATAGAATTTTTGGAAAGAAAAAATTCAGTTAAAAATATTCTAGATTTACTGTATTTGCTGTATCGGTTATTTTTACAGAATATTAGTATTTTTTATCTAAATAACTCATTCCTTTAACAAAAATCTGAATAAAGATAAGTCATAATGGATTTTAAAAAATCGCATTAAAAATGAATATATTTTTTTTTCATTTTTTTTTTGTGAAATATGGATTCCAAAGGAAAAAGAGTAAAATGAATTTTATTTTTAGCTAAAGGGATTTGTTATTGCTAATCTGTAGTTGAAGAACCTTCATTTCATTTTCCTTTCCATATGCTTATTTCTATTATTTAATTCCGTTCAAGCATCTACTTCGCTGTACAAAATAAGAAAAATTTCTTCATGTTTTGAAATAGGCTGAATAATTTGATACTTATACATTACTATGAATATGAAATTTCTAATAAATATTTCGAAATGAATCTTTCTTAGAAAAATAACAATGCGCAAACATTTAAAAAATTTTCTATGAATTCTATGGAAGATTCCATGATACTGAAGAAATATTAGTAACAGAACTTGAATGTAATGAAACATCGGCATCAAACATACGGTTGAATTTCCAACTGTTGCTATTTTGATAAAAATAGCAAAAAGAACTTGCGAAAGTCATCTCTGCTTACAGACTTTTATAAGATATTGAAATCTATAAAAAACATTTCATAATTCAAAATCATAAATAGGAATTAATTGAGTAAGTGTAATTATGTTTCAATTGATATTTAAAAAAAGGTTTTTTAAGATTTTTTGGTATGCATTCGTATAAGTTAATTGTAAGTAGTGTAAATTTAGTATAAAAGTTTATATAATGGTAAGTATTTATAAATTCTAAATAAAATTTAATTGCAACTGAATTTAGATCAAACATTAACAAATGCTTGAAAAAATATACTTTTTTAATAACAGTGTTATTTTAAGAAATTTAAGTTTTGAGTAAGACTAGATTATTTGATATAAGTATTCTATAAAAATTTCTTTTATCCGAAATTTGATTTTGATTTCATTTGGATTCCTTTCCTTAGAAATATACTTCCTTCAAACCCTAATTATAGCACAAAGCAGCGTATGGCTTTTCATTTTACAGAAACAGTAATATTTTTCAAATGTCATTCCACTTATTTAAAAGCAATGTGTGCCCATTATAACCTTATTTTCTTATCTCTATTAATTACCTAATGGGTTCCTTGACTTCTAAATTCTACACTTAACAGATTTTAATTGCTTTCCTTTTTTTGCCTGGATATTTTTCGGGTTGTTGTAAAAGTGTACTTCATTAGTATATTTTCTTTAACTATACAAATGCACTGATTTTACGTATTTTTAGCCTATTTATAGCTTTATTTAGCGTATTTTTGTTTTTCGAACTTTAAGATTCAAGGCATTCTTAGAGTGCTATGATGTTTTGGCCTTTCTCCAAAAGTATATGTGTTATGTACAATACATAGATAGAATAATGAAATTAAATGAAGTGCGGTAGCTGAATTCAAAATTTGCCCAATGTAGTTTTATTTAACCAATAATAGCTAAACTCTTTGTGCTAGTTCCCCAAAATCTTACATCATCGCGAGTAGTGAATGGATATGTTTGGAATTATTTTCACATTTGTACACAAACAATCGAAATCTAACTCTATAGATGTTATTCACAAGTCATACTTCGTGTTCTGAATTCAGCGTATTCGGATAATTCATTCTTGTTGTCACATATGTGGACTCTAATTTTCGTATAAGTAAGTTGTTCTAAATGACATCAAAATGATTGCATTTATTCCCGACTGTGCTGGTAAACTCTTATACTAACACTTATAACTGATATTTTAACTATAGTTCCAGTGAATGCATATAATAATATGCTTTGTTCTAAGTACTATATCCTATGATAAAATGGTTCTATATCCTATGATAAAAATGGATATATTATAGATTATAGAAATTCGTATAGATTGTTTTTTATTATACTTTTTTTTAACCCTTTAGCAGACATTAATTTCGCATCGATCCAACCTATTAGATATCTTTTCCCCCTCTACTGTTTGGAGATATAAGAATGATTTTTTTTCTTTTTTTTATGTATTGAAATTTTAAACTTAGAACAGATACAATGCATTTAATTTATTTTTCCTTTTGAAATATATGTATTTATACTTGCTGTATCTGGAAAGTCTGTAATTCGATTTCTATCACTTATGACACCAAGTAAAAATATTTATCTAAACAGTTACAAATACACTATCTACCAATAAGTATTTAGACACCTATGCAAATGACTATATCTGCGGTAATGGTTTAAGTCACGGCCTTCGCCGTATACATCGTGTAGGAAACAGCATCGGCATTAGTCGCATGCAAGATGCCGCTCAGTTCGGAGCTCTCTGATTTCGAGAAAGGTATAATTATCGGGTTTTACAAACGTGGCCGATCCTTAAGGGACATATCTAGCGATCTGAAGTACCCAGAATCGACAGTGGTCTATGGATTAAAAGGTGGAAAGGGAGCGGTGATTGTCGGAATGTGCCCCGAGTCGGCAGACCAACGAAACTGGGAGATAGAGACCTACGAGTGCTGTCCAGAGAAATTCGGAAGAACCGCACCCAACCGATGGCCCTCATCCGCAAGGAGTTTCAACAGAAATCCGGGAGTATTGTTTCAATGAATACCATCCGTAAGGAAGCACATCTTCTTGGTTTTCATGGCCGTTCTGCTGCCCATAAGCCTTTGATCACAAAGTCCAACCGCGCTGCTCGGTTAATGTGGTTCAAAGCACATCGAAATTGGACCGTAGATCAGTGGAAACGGGTTCTTTGGAGCGACGAATCAAGGTTTACCTTTTACCGTTCGGATGGCAGGGTCTGGGTCTGGCGTCTGCTTGGAGAACGTCTCCTGCCAGAATGCATTGTGCCAACAGTCAAGTTCGGCTGAGGTGGAATTATGGTCTGGGGGTGTTTCTCCTGGTATGGACTTGGAACCTTGGCTCCCATTCATGGTAAGCTCAACGCCGATGTCTACTGAACTATTTGGATGACAATCTGCTTCCTACGTTGTGGCACCCGCCCAAAATCGTTGAAGGAATTTGTATGTCTACTCCAAGCCAAGTGGAAGACAATACCACTAGCTGTAATGCAAAGACTTGTGGAAAGTATGCCTCGTGTGGAAAGTATGCCTTGTGGATAGTAAAAGGGTTTCCGCTGTAATTGTATCTCGTGGAGACTCTACCAACTATTGATTTTGTATAAAGTTAGTTTATCTTTTCTATCACAGGTGTCCAAATATTTATTGGTGGACAGTGTATTTATATATTTATTATACTATTTTATAGATACTTATTTATTGTTCTTACATTATAATTTATATTTTAAAAAATATGTTCACGCTGTACATTGGTGGGGTTTGTCAGTTAAATCTCCCCTCAAACCCTCCTAAGATATCCTCTAATGAAAACTAAGTGTCCTCTAAGGAATGTAAAGAAATATGTTCATATATTTTACACTTATAAGGTTCATGGAAAATATTTATAAACTAATTTCATTAAAGTCTAAAGACTTTTTGTCTGTGACATCTAAAGGGTTAAATAATTAATAATTATCTAGCATATAGCCCTTCTTATGATGGGATCAGTGAAATTTTTAATTTTCCTGAATTGTAAAGTACCCTATGAGGCAGGTAAAAAAAGGGTTTGTATTTTGGCTGAGAGTTACCTGATACACGCTCAATAATTTGTTTATCTTTACTGACCGTATGTTAATGGCCGACTTTAATTTATCTTGTCATATCATGTGATAGGATGGGCAGCAGAGGTTTTAATATTGACAGTTACTATTTGGCGGTATATATGAATGATGTCTAATATTTAGCGAACCGATTGCAAACCGTGTGGTTATGTGTAAAAAAACAAACACCCAAGCGAACAAAGTTCTTAATTTTCAAAGATACATAACTTAAACGCTAGATATTTATTAGTCCGTGAAATAGACTCCTAGACTTTTATGAAAATAATTTGTTGTTAATACCAGTGGTAAAATTTTCATTTCAACAAAAACTAATCGATGATTAAAATTAAAATTATCACATATGTACCTTATTAATTATTATATGTAACTTATTTATTATTTAAGCCTAATGTAAAAGAAAATTATTTGCGTAATATCTAAGTTCAGTGATAAAGCTTATGAAAATAATGCAGAAGATATTTAAATAATTTAAAATAAGAAATGATTAAACGTGATAGTTAAAGAAATGACGCCATAATGCTAGAAAAAATTGTTATTTTTACCTATTTATTATGTGATAAATTAAAACATTTAATCCCCCACTCTTAACAGGGGGATATAGGGCTTGGTTTGGTTTGGTTTGGAGCGCTACGGCCTACGGTTTTGCACACGAGGGCTAATGAGACCGGGACTTACAGCTTAAAGCCGATTCCGAACGGCTACAACATCCATGCTCTCAGCGAGATTGGAACCCGCGAACTCCGGGTCCGAAGAGCAGAGCTCTACCATTCGGCCATCGTTCGGGGAAATAGGGCTTGAAATAATGGAATTAAATGCTTGAAAAGGAAGGGGTGGATTTTGAACGCATTCCAACTCGCCTTGAATTTTTCCAAATCTAACCCATCAAGAATCCAATATGGATGCCTCTTTCCATTCCAGGTCCAACCGCTTTATAAATTCGAGGATAGACAGACTGATAATTTAGGCTATTATTATATAGGGGATGCTTTTTAAAATAAGACATTGAAACTGAAAAACTTTCACATAAATATGTTGCTAATAACATAGTAGCTTTTTCAGCAGATTGATCGAAAACAAACTAAGTATAATTTGAAAATCCACTGTTTCTTTAATGTGCATTGACAGGTACTTCATATCTTCAGACAGAGAGATTTGTATATCTACAAAATATGTTCGTGTATTTGAGCTCTAAAACGAAACTTTTTTTAAAAAGTAATCTGGAATTGTTTACATTTAAACATACTATAGAGAATTTAAAAGATAAAACTCACGACCGCATTATTACTGAGTCATGATGAATAACACACATGTCCGAAATTTAAGTCCAATATAGATTTGTTCCTTTAAAGATGAATTGATTTCCCATAATTGTTTCAAATTAGCGCAAAACAAACGAAATTTGTTATTTGAAAGCCGTAGGTGAGATAAATATTACTTATTGAACCTGAAAAAGTGGAAATTTAAACTAATTAGATTATTGATGGGACCGAAGCATGAGGTTAGCTTATCATTAATCACAAACTGTCAGTATTAGTAAATGTTATTAACTATGTTTACAACTGAGTAAATTCTTTCCCAATGTCTTATACATTTTTCTCTGTCACAATTTATAAAAACATTAAGCTGTTTCAAAACAGAACATTAAAATTCCCAAAAAGAATTTTGTATTGTCATATGAGAGATGTGTTTTTATTGTCTTATTGAAGTTAATGTATTGTTAAGAACTATGTATGTGGAAAAGTATAATTTTCCGAATGTTAATGGTTTTTATTGATTTAATGGACTGACTTAGAAAAGAAGCCAATATGCTTTGGAAGTTATACCCTTTTGGTGAATTTCGTGATTTTGGTAATAAAATCGTACGGCAGTAGAATGTTTGAGGAAGGTGTAGTACTATTATTTTCTAGGACGTACTGGTACTACACCTACTTGAAAATCTATTAATATACTCATCTAAAATCCAATATAGTCAGCATAGTTTTACTAGAGATAAATTGCGGAATCCCGTATCAGTAAATACAGTTCGTTAAATCAACTTCATAGCGATTTGTGACGGGAAGTTATTGTATGTTTAGCATTGCACATGAAACTGGTATTTGTGAACTACACTGGTGTGCAAAACTTTACTGATACAACTAGAATGGATTGGCCAGCGTACTCCCCTGATGTAAATCCCATCGAACATGTGTGGGATGGTTTGGGGAGACGCATTGCAGCACGCTTACATAATCCAGAGATCACCAAACAACTCAAACAGATGCTGATTGCGGAATGGGCACTCATACCACAAGAAATGTAGGACCAGCTGGTTCTGATTATGCGGAGACGGCGAGAAGCAACCATTGCTGTTAGGGGATGGCATATCCCATATTATGGAACATCTGCCTGTTGTTATTCCCCTTGGATAGACAATAAGGAGTAACGATACTATGCGCTCGATAAAGTTTGTTTTTGTGTGATTCCATACCGTATGCATTGTATTCCCTTTTCAGCGCCTATACTTTCGTCATCCTTTACGTATATAATACTGTAGAGGAAATATTGAAGCGAAACTAACTAATCTTCAACATGAGCTTCTGATCAAAACGGTTACTAAAAGACTAATAAGTAATTAAAGAGTAAAAAGGTAATGTATAAGACATTGGTGCTTTGATAACAACTTGCTGCTTGCAAGTGATTAACAGGCGAAAAGCTGTTTTACTTAAGCTCGATGATTCCAAAGGCGAGAGTGATTTCCCCTCTCGACTGAACTGTGCCGCTCACCTTATATACTGCAACATGCTCGCTCGCGCAGCATCGAGGGAAATTTGCATCCATGCAATTTGCATTTACGGGAGCTTCTTCGATGCGGTTATCAGAACGCCACAATACTCTCCCTCATTTCTGAATTTCATGTGTCTCAGATGATTTTTCGTGGAGTTATTGCAAAAAACCAACCTGTTTCTTAAGTTTTGCACACCAGTGTATAATCAAAACTGTTTGATGTTTAGTTCATGTATAGGTGATATTTTGTTGTTAAAAATTTTGAACTGTTTTGTTGAATTCGAAAGAAATTTTTGATAAAGTTAGGTTGTTGATTGCGATGCGTGATCGTTCCACATCGGAATCAGTAATGCGTAACAGTTTTACTTGCACTTAGTCAAGAGCAACTATTTACAATGCCAACATATATTCACTGTTACTGAGAAAGGGAAAAGCCTTTTATTGCTTAAGAACTGTGCAAAATCTTTCAACAGCATTGCTTGTTACTCACAGGTTAAATTCTGTTATTAATTCTGGCACTTAGTCAAGAGCAACTATTTACAATGACAACAGATATTCACTGTTACTGAGAAAGGGAAAAACTATTTAATTGCTTGATAAATGTGCAAAATCTTTCAATAGGACTGTTTGTAACTCAATAGGTTAAATTCTGTTATTAATTCTGGCACTTTGTTAACAGCAACTATTTACAATGACAACAGATATTCACTGTAAATGAGAAAGGGAAAAACCATTTGATTGCTTGAGAACTGTGCAAAACCTTTCAATAGGGGACTACGGTCTACTGTTTTGCACACGAGGGCTCGGGACCTACAGGTTAAAGCCGATTCCGAACGGCTACAAACATCCATGCCAGCAGCGGGACTTGAACCCACGAACTCTGGTTCCGAAGAGCAGCTCTCTACCATTCGGATCGTTCGGCAAACCTTTCAATAGGACTGCTTGTAACTCAACAGGTTAAATTCTGTTATCAATTCTGGCGCTTAGTCAAGATCAACTATTTACAATGACAACAGATATTCACTGTTACTGAGAAAAGGAAAAACCATTTGATTGCTTGATAACTGTGCCAAATCTTTCAACAGCACTGCTTGTAACTCAACAGGTTAAATTTTGTTATTGTTTATTTATTTGTTAGAGGTAAGTAAATTGTTGCGAGTATAGAATATGGTTATTTAAGAGAAAAGGTAGCACTTATGAAGAAAAAATAAAGAACCTATGAGATAACCCTTCAAAACTATTATAGTAATAAAAATTTCTTTAAGATTTAAGAATTATGTTATATAAACGCTATCTATCAACCTTAGTAATGCAAAATTTTATGTTTCTTCAGAGAAAGGGTAAAAGATTTGGTGATTGGTTTAAATTTGGAACCATTCCTTTGTAGAGAGGGAAAATATTTTTATATTTTTATGTTAATAGAGAATGAATATTTATCATTAAAAAAATGTAATAAAAATAGCTAACAAACCTATGTTCTGTTTCAGGTACGAATTTTTAAGGGGAATCAAAGGCAGGAAAATAGAATCCCTGATTTTTCCATGCAAAGCAAGTTTATAAACGTATATTTCAAAGAAAAAATAAATTAACAGTAACTCTACCATCTATTGATAAAGTGTTAAAAAAGAAATCAGAATGAGAATCGAAAAAAATATTCGTAAGTCAAAAAATGACTGGAGAAATTGCACGAGAAAAAATTTAACCTTAGCGTGGTTTCCTAGAAAAACCACTATTCTTTTAAGCGTTAATAGACACTAAATTTTTCTTTAAGGTACAATTTTAAATAAATATTAATAATTTTTCAAACCTGTAAAACCATGACAAAAGAGTAAAGTCAATATGATAAAGGGAAATTTCAGAGAAAATGTAAAGTTTGTCAGCTTTGTGTATTTAAAATTTATAAAAAGATAAAGAGAAGGCAAGGGTATAAGTAGAGTAAATTATTGAAATCCATGCCTTACGATCCTGTTATTATAAAACTTAATTAAATAATTGCTAATATTCATTTATAATCATATGGTTTATTATTTTCCTGCATATAAATATATTTTCCTCTTTAATTAACATATCTATTCCAAAATACAAAAAAAAATGTAAGACATACCTCACATTTACTAAGATAATTACATGCCTGAAGGTGTGCATTATTACTAGATGGTTATCAGAAGCTGGAATTATGTAAAGATCTTCAGTAATTCCATTTTGACTTATCATATTTGACGCTAGTTTTGTTAATTGAATTCGTGGCAAGTGGATTAGAGAATTTACAATAGAAAATGAAGTGCAGATGGGAAGAATAAAATTTGTGTTTGTTCAACGTGTGTTAATGAGCAAAAAAAGGTGAAGAAGGTTTGTGAGTAAGGTTCATTTTCATTCACGGAAAGAATTACTTTCGGAGTAATTGCTTTTTTTTAGCGAGGCTGTAGTTGAAATCATTATTTGGATAAGATGTTAAAGATATAAAGAATAAGAATTTTAACGCCGTTCGTCGCGGTATTCGTAAACTAGATAAATCACATTATTTGGTTTAAGGCATGTTTGACCCTGGCTTTAATATATTTACAAGAAGCATTTTTTAGTTTCTAAAGAATCAATTTTCTCTTATGTATGGTATTATTTATATTTATTCGCGACTTGCTGTTTCTATCTGTATATTTTACATATATTGTGACGTACTGGAGTAGTGTTAGGCGAGGTCGTCAAGGGTACAGGCTGAATTCGGTTTAATCTTAACTAAATAATTTATTCATGAGAATAAGTTATGTAAATCGTACTTACATAATTAATTAAAGGTAATTAATTACGAAATCTCATGCCGAGATAAACATTAAAAAATAAAAATACTTGGGTATAGTGAAGCTAGCCTCTAACAGATGCAGGACGAAGTTCGCAATTTAGCGCAGGTACGGGATTCTGCTACTATTTTTAACGGTCTGATGATACGGAACAGTTTTCTTTTACATGGAGTATCTAAGGCTGACAGACGCTCAGAGTAAGTATCTCGCAGACGGTCCGTGGAAATTCTTGGGCTCGACGGTCCTGGGTGAGAGAAAGGGTCACTCTCAACTAACTACTTCGAAACAAAGTAAAAAAAGATCTCGAGGTTGAGGGTCGAATTTCCAGCTAAAATCAGAGACGCTGGCGGTCTCTGACGAAAAGCAAAATCCGCAATAGTGACACTCTTTTCGAGCTTACAAAATTCCTCTCATCCAATCTACTTATATAGGGGTCTCGGTTTCCCCTGACAGGATTCTTTTCGAAACCTTCCAGAAAAACAAGGTGATGCAATTCTCCGGTGAAAAGACCTCTCTGGACTCAACTTACGCGTTTCCAGATGTGCCAGGAATTTCTTTAAGTTTCCCGACCGGCAATCACCCGCACATTAACGACACCGCTAACTCGGTCCATATGTGGGAAACAGTGGACTCCATCCATCACTTTGGTCTATAGTGTCATTAAAGTGTCTCGGCACAAAGCGGCAGACAGCTCGGCTCTGGCGTACTGACACCTGTAATTAAATTTTGACTCGAAAGACCATCCGCTTCTGTTTGTGTACGCAAAACCAGTACACAAGGGGCTTTGTTAACTCTGTATAGTCTTTGTTCACGCGTTTCTACCTAAAGGTAAGAATTGGTTTCCTCTTCAAAGGACATGAAGTCCAACTTCGGGTTTTTCTCTTTTTTCCGGACATGCAATGGGTCTTTATAATATATGTAATATACCAAAATTATTACACCTAAAATATCTCTTGAAAATCCTCCCTTTTCCCTTCGTATTCTTTAATATCGCTTTTCGCAGCCATCTAATATAATTTTTAAAAGAGTATTTACGATTTGAATTTTTTGCAGCAATTTTTCAAATCTATCTTTGAGATAAATGTTAATTTTCTGTCCCCTCTATATATTTTCCAGCTGTTCCAAGTTAATATTGCTGACTAAGCTTCTCTCTCTTGGGAATATTCTCCGGGTCATCTCATTGTGATGACCAACTCTGAAATCAAAAAGTGTTTTCATCTATCAGTCCATTCTCTGCTCTTGCCAGAGAAATGTCTTTTACCTAATCTTGAATAAAGTATCGTTCCACGTTGGACCAGCTGCTTTCTTCCATGGAGCCATGACTGTATTTTAATAAGAATTCCCATTGCCTAGTAAACCCGGGAAATTGAAAATAATAGGGGCTAAAAAAATTCTTACGTAACTGGCGGATTAATTTCGCCGTGTTACATATTTGCATAATTTTTTAAAGTCTATTTTTCAGATTTGTATTTTATGGTTTCTATTGCTATCTGTCAAGGGTGACAGTCACCTACAGAAGACTAGTAGAAGCCCACATCTAAATTTAATTGCCAGGTTTACTGAATTATATTCATGTAAAAAAATTAGGTTGAAATTATCCTTCGATTTTACTGGCATCTAAACAGTATATGATAACACCATGTGTTTTATAAAGAAATTAAGATGAGAACAGTAGTGAGATCTATCTGTTTATTCATCTTTTTAACTTTTCTATTTTATTCGAGACTTCAAAATATCATAAGATTGTGGATGAGTTTTAACCTAATGCAATTACTGACGGCAAAAGATGTGGGCGATTGAAAAGCTCCAGAACCCCGAGGGATTGTAACGTTAAATACTTTTTCTACTTTATTATTCAGTTTTTAAATGAAATTTTATGAATGAGTCTACTATTTACTGAAAATTATATTAATATTATAACATCATAAGAAATTCCGGTAAAGAATGTGGAATATGAAATGTCTTAACATATGAATTTAAATTTCATTCTGTGGAAAAAGGAGGATGAAACTAACCGAAATAGGGGATTACAGATAACATTGAATTATTTATTGCGTCTTTTTTCTAATATTTTCTTTTCATTTAGAAACAAATCTCTATATTATGTATACGTAGGAGTACAGAGAGGTAAATTTCTACTTTATAGTTCATAATCGTTCAGTATATTTACCTCATTGTTGTTGTTGTTATTGTCTTGTACCACTTGGTCCAATTGAGGACGATTTTAAGGCAAAGGGGTCGACTTTCGTTTTGACGAGCACCTCAAGGTTGAAAGTACGACTTCTTGCTCAAGTGGGTTCTCGTAAATTTAAAGCAGGGACCAAGCAGAAGATCCGTAGTATTGGCCTGCCACCCTCAGATTTATTGATTGAGAACTTGAAGGACGTTGTGACCATGAAAATATTTTACGCCTCCCAGTCACCTTTAACGAACACGGCGGATCTTAGGCCGTATCGGCTCCGAACCCGCAACTCTCCAGTAACGAGAGCGTTGCCTTTGCCAACTGAGCTACCACGGCTCACCTCACTGTACAATTAATAACATAATCAATATGATGAGATCATCTCATTTCCAATGCGTTGTGGTTTCATTAAAGTCTGGAGATAAATTGTCATGCTTCAAGTTTAAAAAATGCTATCTCCTGAAATGGACAAATCAATATAAGCAGATGCAGTGCTTTGTGGGGCCAAATAATTGTTACATTAAAATTTATTTTGTTTGAAAAAATTCTTTCTCTTACAAATTGTAATATGGTTTTACATTTTTTACAAACTTATTATTGATTATTTATAATTTACCTAGTAGATGTAGGAACATACAAGTAATCGTAATCGGTGAGAAAGCGCCATCTATAAAGTAGGTAAGTCGTATTAGAGAGAACGTCGAAAGTAATGGCGGACTCCGGACATTTAAGCTAGGTTCTTCGGAATTTAGATTGATGGTTAAATTGATAGAATTGTTTAATATAAATATTGTGTTACTTGTATATTTAGTTGTTCAGTAGTAGTTTGTGCTCTGTCCTGAAATAAAATGTAAATGTTGAAATATAAATTAATTGTTTGGATGTAAATTTTATAAAACAGCATTTATTTGTATTTTATGGTCTTTATTACTATCTGTCTATGGTGACAGTTACCTACATAAAACTAGTAGAATCCCATATCTAATTTTAGTTGCCAGTTTAAGAATTAAGTATATACTTGTAACAAAATAATTAGGTTGAAATTATCCTTCTATTTCACAAGCATCTAAACAGTATATTATAACATTATGTGTTTTATAAAGAAGTTAAGGAAATGAGAACAGTAATTAGAGCAGGCATATGGCTTAGTTCTATCTGTTTATTCCTCTTTTTTACTTTTCTATTTTATTAGAGACTTGAGACTTCAAAATATCATAAGATTGTGGATGAGTTTTAACCTAATGCAATTACTAACGAAAAAACATGTGGGCGATTGAAAATCTCCAGAACCCTGAGGGATTGTAACGTTAAATACTTTTTCTACTCTATTATTCAGTTTTTAAATGAAATTTTATGAATGAGTCTACTATTTACTGAAAATTATATTAATATTATAACATCATAAGAAATTCCGGTAAAGAATATGGAATATGAAATGTCTTAACATATGAATTTAATTTCATTCTGTGGAAAAAGTAGGATGAAACTAACCAAAATAGGGGATTACAGATAACATTGAATTATTTATTGCGTCTTTTTTCTACTATTTTCTTTTCATTTAGAAACAAATCTGTATATTATGTATACGTAGGAGTACAGAGAGGTAAATTTCTACTTTATCGTTCATAATCGTCCAGTATATTTACCTCATTGTTGTTGTTGTTATTGTCTTGTACCACTTGGTCCAATTGAGGACGATTTTAAGGCAAAGGGGTCGACTTTCGTTTTGACGAGCACCTCAAGGTTGAAAGTACGACTTCTTGCTCAAGTGGGTTCTCGTAAATTTAAAGCAGGGACCAAGCAGAAGATCCGTAGTATTGGCCTGCCACCCTCAGATTTATTGATTGAGAACTTGAAGGACGTTGTGACCATGAAAATATTTTACGCCTCCCAGTCACCTTTAACGAACACGGCGGATCTTAGGCCGTATCGGCTCCGAACCCGCAACTCTCCAGTAACGAGAGCGTTGCCTTTGTCAACTGAGCTACCACGGCTCACCTCACTGTACAATTAATAACATAATCAATATGATGAGATCATCTCATTTCCAATGCGTTGTGGTTTCATTAAAGTCTGGAGATAAATTGTCATGCTTCAAGTTTAAAAAATGCTATCTCCTGAAATGGACAAATCAATATAAGCAGATGCAGTGCTTTGTGGGGCCAAATAATTGTTACATTAAAATTTATTTTGTTTGAAAAAATTCTTTCTCTTACAAATTGTAATATGGTTTTACATTATTTATAAAACTTTGATTATTTATAATTTACCTAGTAGATGTAGGAACATACAAGTAATCGTAATCGGTGAGAAAGCGCCATCTATAAAGTAGGTAAGTCGTATTAGAGAGAACGTCGGAGGTAATGGTGTACTCCAGACGTTTAAGCTAGGTTCTTCAGAATTTAGAAAGAATTGAATTGATAGACTTGTTTAGTGTAAATATTGTTTTACTTGTATATTTAGGTGTCCGGTAGTAGTTTGTGCTCAGTCCTGAAATAAAATCTAGATGTTGAAATACAAATCGACTGTTTGGATGTAAATATTATAAAACAACTTGGCAATACTAAATTATCTACTTCCCCGTATATACCATATACATTGTTATTGTATTACTCTGGGACCTACTACTTAAAGCCAATTTCGAAAGGCTAGGAACATCTATGCTTGAAGCGGTATTGGAAACTGAGAACTCCGGTTCCGAAGAGCAGCGCATTATCATTCGGCCATCGTTCGGTAGAATGTTTATAAGATACTAATTAGATTACACACTTATTAAAAATATTTAAAACTTTACACACTATTTAAAAAAGAGAGACAAGCATAACTCTAAATAATTTAAAGATTTTAGTATACTGAAGCTATAGTAATAATATATAAGGAATTAGTTATTGCTACAGTAACTGGTCTTAAATATAGAAAATAATAGTTGAAATTCTCATCCTGATCCTTTTTTAAAACAAGAAATGATGTTATTGCTTTATGAAATAATGCATAATGATTACATCTTTAAGAAAAATTATAAAGATGATAATTCATTTTTTCCTAAGTGATTTAAAATATAATGGAAATACTAAATAGCGTAGAGTTTAATGACTTTAAGACTTTTTGAACAATGTCAACATCGTTATTAAACAAAAGATTCTATTGTAAGGTGTGATCTGAAAGATAAACAGTCGAAATGGAATAAATGGGAAAAAAATTCGAAAGCTAACGGAACAAAATCAATGTTGAAAACCAAAAAGGCATGTCTAGCTAAGTGAAAAACGTTGAATCACTGATTGCAACCGCAAATAAAATAAAAAAACCCTCTATACTGTTCAGAGTAAGAGAAAAAACTCAACAATAAAAGGCGGAGGAAAATGCAAGTAGATGGTTAATTTAACATAGAACTATATGTTCAGTTGAGACTAAAAAAACGCTAATGAAAAACCTAAATAGAAATCGCAGCTAAAATCGCTCAGCTGGAGGAGAAGTTAAAATAATTAAATAAAAATAAAAATTTAACAATAGTTAAGGTTAATTTACTACCCAAGAACGCATTAAGTGTAAAATTAAGTATAGTAAACACTGTTTGGTATAAAATTGATTTAAATTGATACATATACAACGTTGATAGTCAAAACATAAAATGAATTGTTTAAATTGTAGCTATTCTAGTTATATCTAGGAAAATACAAAATAGTAAAAGTCATAGAAAAATACATATTGATACTTAATTTAACATACAAGTATTTATATTAGATTGTAACTAAAATGAAAATTAAATTAAAAACCTTAATAGAGGCATTATTTTAAACTATTCACTTACATGAAAATTTAAAAGTCTTAAATAAAAACAAGAGATAAGCAATAATTAAAGTTTATTTACAATTTTTGTTTTTACTGAGAAACTTCCAAAAATTAAATAATTTTATGGGAATATTTCAGTACTGAATAATCTGATAACCATTCTTTTAATAGATCGCAGTGTTTCCATATTCTCACCAATTCTATATAATTAATCTTCTGCTTTGTTCAATAATTTGTTATTGAAATAATAATCGAATATAGGCTTTTAGTGATAGTTTAGAGATAATAATATTATTAGTAAAACTTATAAAAATAATCTTACTTTCAGACAGAATATTCATTGTTTAGTTTGGAGCGTTATGCTCTTTCGTTTTGTATATGAGGGCTAATGAGACAGGGACCTACTACTTAAGCCCATTCCGAACGGCTACGGACATTCATGCTTGCAGTGGGATTCGAAACCAAAAACTACGGTTCCTAACAGCAGCGCTCTACAATTCGGCCATCATTGGGTAGAATGTTTATGAGATACTATTTAGGCTACACACTTTATTTTAAAAAGAGAGAAAAGTATAATTTTAAACAATTTACGAATTTTAGTACATTGAAGCTATAGCGATAATATTTTATAAGTAATTAGTTATTGCTTCAGTAACTGGTCTTAAATATAGAAAATAGTCGTGAAAATTCTCATCCTAATCTTTTTTTCAAACAAGAAATGATGTTATTGCTTTATGAAATAATGCATAATGATTATATCTTTAAGAAAAATTATACAGATGATAATTAATTTTTTGCTAAGTGATTTAAAATATAATGGAAATACTAAATAGCGTAGAGTTTAATGGCATTAAGACTTTTCGAACAATGTCAACATCATTATTAAACAAAAGATTCTATTGTAAGGTGTGATCTGAAAGATAAACAGTCAAAATGGAATAAATGGGAAAAAAAATTCTAAAGCTAACGGAACAAAATCAATGTTGAAAACCAAAAAGGCATGTCGAGCTAAGTGAAAAACGTGGAATCGTTGATTGCAACCGCAAATAAAATAAAAAAAATCCTCTATACTGTTCAGAGTAAAAGAAAAAAACTTAACAATAAAAGGCGAAGGAAAATGCAAGTAGATGGTTAATTTAACATAGAATTATATGTTCAGTTGAGACTAAAAAAAAACGCTAATGAAAAACCTAAATAGAAATCACAGCTAAAATCGCTCAGCTGGAGGAGAAGATAAAATAATTAAATAAAAATAAAAAAGTTAACAATAGTTAGGGTTAATTTACTACTCAAGAATGCATTAAGTGTAAAATTAAGTATAGTAAACAAGGTTTGGTATAAAATTGATTTAAATTAATAAAGATATACAACGTTGATAGTCAAAATATAAAGTGAATTATATAAATTGTAACTATTCTGGTTATATCTAGGAAAATACAAAACAGTAAAAGGCATAGAAAAATACATATTGATAATATTATTGGTAATATTATACATATTGATAATATTATTGATAATATTAGTGATAATTTAACATACAAATAGTTATATTTAGACTGTCACTAAAATGAAAATTAAATTAAAAAACTTAATTTAAACATTAAACTTAAAGTTTCCACTAACATGATAATTTAAAACTATTAAATAAAAACAAGAGTTGAACAATAATTAAGGTTTATTTACGATATTTGAAGTGAGAGCAAATTGCTGAAGTACAATAAATCAGTTTATGCAAGCATTTAAAGCAGGGCTTCGAACCGTAATTTTTTTTGTTCCGGTTTTCGTTCCGGTTCAACTAAAAAATTAATATCGGTTCAGTTCCGGTTTTCGCTCCGCCAAAAATAACTGTTTTCGTTTCAGTTCCAAATGAATAATTTCATTTTATGTATATTCTTATTTGTACTAAAAATGTAATTCTATCAAAATTTAGAAGATTTTATTCTTTTTTTAATTGGTACACTATGTGAATTGATACAAACAGCAGGTACGATAAGAGCGGCGAGCATTGGCATTGTTATCCATTATCAAAATCGCATTTGACAACTAGGTTCATGATTACCCACATTCGTCGCTTGACTCTCACATCGTGCACTTGGCCTTGCAATAATTATGTAAAAAATATATTATTTATTTAACATATGAAAATTGCCTCTAATTATTAATATATCTTCTAAAGTGGTTTCACTGAGATTACTTCTGTTGTCTCGGAGAATAAATTTCAAACCTGAAAACGCTCTTTCAACACTAACTTGCGTAGCTGGAGCTGCCAAAACCACCTTTGCAATCTTATACAAGTGCGGATACGTAATTTTTTTCTCTTCCCAGAAATCTAAAATATTATGCTTTATATCAAGCCTTCGTACATTGTCAAAATTATTTAAAATGAATTCAATGTCAATCTCGGTAGAAATAGAGGTTCTATGTGTTTTTATTACTGCCAATTCTTTACTTTTTAAAAAAGTCTCTAAATCGTCTTCATTTTCATCGCTTTCAGTAGAAGATTTTGTTTCCTCGTTTACTACTGAAATGGACTTTTCAAAAAATTGTAATTTGTTCCGTGGATGATCGCATAACATCCGTGGATGATCGCATGCTGAGATGTGAAAAATAAAATATAACTCGATATTTTTCTTAAAAAAATCATCTATACTTCTAGTTTAATCAAGTGAATTAAATATGTCTTATACAAGTCGTTTCATGCGAAACTGAAACAGAAAAATACTAGTGAATATCAAAATAGGAAATCGAAAAGCAGTATACATGTAATGATAATTATAAAGTTGACGTTAAATTAGAAAATATTGATAAGTTGGTAACAGTAACAAAATGACTGAAAGATATATCGAACCGAAATAAACCGATATTTTTTTCGGTTCAGTTCCGGTTTTCGTTCCGACCAAAATAACGGTTTTTTCCGGTTTTCGGTTTTCGGTTCAGTTCCGGTTCGAAGCCCTGATTTAAAGCAAAATACAATGTTTGTTGTCAAAATATAAAATATATTTATAAAATAGTAAATAATAGAAATACAAATTTTATATTAATTTTAGATTTCCTAAACACGCATTATTAGAGCAAGAGATGATATTAATATTAAAGATTAATTTATATTTGATAATTTTTAAGTAAATAATAGAAATTCTCAATTTCACTATACCTTGGTTAAAAATATAAAATATATTTTAACCCTTAATTTGAAAAGATTTTTTTTCAAATATTTTTTTGTTTCTGTTATTTTCCCATGTCTGTATAGACATTAGGATATCTGTAAAAAAATATCATTTTCCATTTTTGAGATAATTAATGTCCGCTGTGGCGAACACTAATAATTATGTATATAGTAATTATAAATATACATGTCCAGTGTAGCGGCCAGACATAGCTAAATTAAGGTTCATAACTATGTATTTTATATTAGTATTAAATTTCACAACGGCACAGTTTTAGAGCAAGATTTGATATCAATATTAAAATTAATTATTGCTTCAGTAAATGGTTTTAAATATAGAAAACAAAAGTTGAAATTCTCTTCCTGATCCTTTTTTAAAATAAGAAATAATGTTATTGCTTTATGACATAATGCATAATGATTATATCTTTAAGAAAAATTATACAGATGATAATTAATTTTTTTTGCTAAGTGATTTAAAATATAATGGAAATACTAAATAGCGTAGAGTTTAATGACATTAAGACTTTTTGAACAATGTCAACATCGTTATTAAACAAAAGATTCTATTGTAAGGTGTGATCTGAAAGATAAACAGTCGAAATGGAATAAATGGGAAAAAAATTCTAAAGCTAACGGAACAAAATCAATGTTGAAAACCAAAAAGGCATGTCTAACTAAGTGAAAAACGTTGAATCGTTGATTGCAACCTCAAATAAAAAAAAACCCACTATGCTGTTCAGAGTAAGAGAAAAAACTCAACAATAAAAGGCGGAGTAAAATGCTAGTAGATGGTTAATTTAACATAGAACTATATGTTCAGTTGAGACTAAAAAAACGCTAATGAAAAACCTAAATAGAAATCGCAGCTAAAATCGCTCAGCTGGAGGAGAAGTTAAAATAATTAAATAAAAATAAAAAACTTAACAATAGTTAGGGTTAATTTACTAACGAAGAATGCATTAAGTGTAAAATTAAGTATAGTAAACACGGTTTGGTATAAAATTGATTTAAATTAATAAATATATACAGCGTTGATAGTCAAAACATAATATGAATTATATAAATTGTAATTATTTTGGTTATATCTAGGAAAATACTAAACAGTATAAGGCATAGAAAAATACATATTGGTGCTTAATTTAACATTATTTATATTAGACTGTAACTAAAATGAAAATTAAATTAAAACTTTAATAGAAACATTATCCTAAAGTTTCCACCAACATGATCAATTTATGATTGAAAAGTGTTTAAATTAACGCAAATATAGAATGTTATTCGTTAAAATATAAAATAAATTTTTAAAATAGTAAATAATATAACTACGTATTTTACTTCAGTTTTAGATTTCATAAAGACGTATTGTTATAGCAAAACTTGATATTAGTATTAAAATTTAATTTATATTTGATAATTTTTAAGTAACTGACAGAAATTCTCAATGTCACTCTTCGTAGGTTAAAAATATAAAATATGTTTTTAAAATAGTAAATAATATTTCTCTGTATTTTATATGAGTTTTAGATTTCATAACGGCGCAGTGTTAGAACAACACTTGATATTGATATATTAAAACTTAATTTATATTTGATAATTTTTAAGTATCTAACAGAAATTCTCAATTTCACTATTCTTTAGTTAAAAATATAAAATATATTTTTAAAATAGTAAATAATATAACTGTATTGTATATTAGTTTTAAATTTCATAACGGCACAGGGTTAGAGCAAGACCTGATATTAATATTAAAATTTAATTTATATTTGATAATTTTTAAGTAACTAAAAGAAATCCTCAAATTCATTATTTGTTGGTTAAAAATATAAAATATATTTTTAAAAAAGTAAATAATATAACTATGAATTTTATATTAGTTTTAAATTTCATAATGTCACAGTTGTAGAGCAAGACTTAATATTAACATATTAGAATTTAATTTATATTTGAAAAGTTTTAAGTAACTATCAGAAATTCTCAATTTCACTATTCTTTGGATAAAAATATAAAATATATTTTAAAAATAGTAAATAACATAACTATGTATTTTATATTAGTTTTAAATTTCAGAACGGTACAGTGTTTCTCGAACTATATCTAATGAAGTACATACTGTTCAGGATACCAGTGGTGTTCCCAGAATTTTATATCATAACTGTATTTTATATTAGTTTTAGATTTCATAACGGCACAGGGTTAGAGCAAGACCTGATATTAATATTAAAATTTAATTTATATTTGGTAATTTTTAAGTAACTAAAAGAAATTCTCAATTTCATTATTCGTTGTTTAAAAATATGAAATATATTTTTAAAAAAGTAAATAACATAACTATGTATTTTATATTAGTTTGAAACTTCAGAACGGTACAGTGTTGCTTGAACTATATCTAATGAAGTACATACTGTTCTCGATACCAGTGGTGTTCCCAGAAATTAATTTTGGGGGACGCATATTGCCATTGCCAACAAGACGGAAAGTGCAGAAGAGGCTGGAGCTCACCCTCCGTTTTGTAATGTCAGTTCTTTAAACTAAATTTAATACTTAAATATGCAAATACAACACATGCATACACATTTCTATCTCAGATCCCCTTCTAAATTCTCTCATATAGGCGCCTATAAATTGCTATGAAAAAATATACATCTTTAATTTAATATTATCATTATGTAAAAAGTAATATAAGTTATATAAGTAATATAAGTTATATCAATCTAATTTCTCCGTTGTAAAACTATTCATGAACTAATATATTTTTTTATAATAAGTTATAAAAATATGATAATATAATAGCTTATATATAAATATTATAACTAATATATAAACATATATATGTTATAAAAATTAGAAAAATATGGCCATTTAAGAAAATTAATTGAGATAGTATGAAAATATAATTTTTTACTTACCAGAATTCATAGAATCCTGTATCATTGAAAATTGATAAAATAACATTTAATGATTTAAAACAGCAGTTGCAATTTAAAAAAAAGGGCGGGGGGGGGCGCATATGTCTCTCTGCACCTCTCCTGGGTACGCCTCTGCTCTATACCTAATTTTGTTTTGAAATTCTCTGTAGCTCAGTTGGCAAATGCATCTATCTCATAATTGGAGGGTTAGGAGTTAGAGCCGGACAAAGATTCATCGTAATCATAAATGGCACCTAGGGCAAGTAAAATAGTATCGAGGTAGCAATGTTCTCCAAGTTCAAAAACAATGTATCTGGAGGTGATAAGTCAAGTCTGGATGTTTTCTGCTTGGTTCTGCTTCTAAATTAAGAGGACTCATTTTGCTCATGTTATCCCGTCTTAAAGAATAATGTTAGTCACCTATATGGTGCTCCAATAATAAAAGTGACAACAAATAAATGTAGCTTGTTAGTGGAGAATTCTATAAAAGCAATTGCATTGTAAATAATAGTTTGCATTGGAAATAATAATAAGGATTTTTCCTTCAA
>CM063501.1:131351743-131386743 GCA_032207245.1 Pardosa pseudoannulata
AGAAACAGAGCATGTTACTTTGAAATTTGCATTATTGTATAACATTTTATGAGGTTAATATATGATGTTAAAATAACTGGTATTTGATGCACCCCAAAAATATTATTTAATTCAGATCAACCCAAAAGTTAAATGCAAGCTTAGAAACAGAATAGTTTGCTTTAAATTTGCATTACTGTATAACGTTTTATGAGGTTCATATATGATGTTAAAATAACTGGTATTTGATGCACCCCAAAAATACTATTTAATTCGGATCAACCCAAAAGTTAAATGCAAGCTTAGACACAGAATATTTTGTTTTGAAATTGGCATTACCGTATAACATTTTACGAGGTTCACATATGATGTAAATGGACAATAATTAAATAATAACATAAAATAAATAAGTATTTCTATAAAGTATGAAACATTTCTAAGCATTTTGAATAGGTAGAGGAATTGACATTTTTTACACTTCTAACTTGTTTCACTTCTAAAATGTTTGGAGGACATTAATCTTTAGTATTCTAATTAAAATAAAATGAAAGCACGAGTTAAATGATTTAATATTATGCTGCAAAAAGCCTACAGGAGACATTTTTGATGTCTTGGAGATGTTAAAGTCTACATTAGCACATGAAATGACTGACATCTGTTAGACGTCAATGTATGTCAAAGGATTAAGAAAATATACTATTTTAAAATTAGAAAGGGGTACTTTATTTAATCAATTTTATTTTCACATGAAAGCTTATATTTTAATGTACTTTTAAATATAATTTTCAAAAATACTAACCCCTTCAAGACCAATGTTTCGTATACGCGAATCAGCTATTTCACTCTTATCAGTCCATTACAAGAAATCAATTTGTTGTAATGTACTCAAAACCTTAACACCAGTGTTCGTTTACGAAGGGGAAACACAGTAAAAATATGATACCTTATATTGAGAGTAAGACATATATTTTGTACACTATTTACAACTTTATATAATTGATTATCATGTAACATAACCAGCAACTCTTTAGTTATGCATTATTCCTTAATCACAATGTTAAATTACTAACAGAGGCCTAAATAACCGTTGTAAATATTTTTTTGCCTCCAGTACAAACACAGGGGAGCAGGCAGGGGATTTCCTCATGCGGTGTGTCGGTCCTAGAGTTCGGGCTCACGGGAGGAGTCGGTTCTGGTGAGCCGGGCTTGGGATAATGATGTCCAGCTACTCTTGAATCCTGACTTCAACTCTTTTTCTTAACTCTGTTTCCCAACTTCTCACCTCGGTTTTAACACTCCTTTTTCTTCTTTGCCAATCGCTTGTTTGGTGAAATTTTCCCACATCTGTACCCCCTTCGGGAGTGCAGGTGGGATTATTAAAATAGCCCCTTTTGGGCAAACTGACATTATTTTTAGCCTCTGCCCCCATAACTCACGGTTACATCTCTGTGCGAGCTTGACCGTTACGCTGCCATTCCGTGATCTATACCTTCTCTGCAAGGGTCCCTAAACTCGAAGTCAAACATTCGAAGTCCCAAATTCGTCTAGGAAATTTCTCCCACAGCTGTGCATGCACGTGCAGATTATGGTGGAAAAGTACCTCGGTACAATATATATATATATATATATATATATATATATATATATGTGTGTGTGTGTGTATAAATATATATGTATATATATGTATATATATGTATATATATGTATATATATATACATATATATATATACATACATATATATATATATATATATACATACATATATATATACATATATATATATATATACATATACATATATATATATATATATACATATATATATATATATATATATATATATATATATATATATATATATATATATATATATATATATATATATATATATATATATATATATATATATATATATATATATATATATATATATATATATATATATATATATATATTACTCAATATATTTTATGTAACCATTACCCCATTGTGTTATGATATACTTACAGCGGGAGATATAAGTGTAAATGTCTTAATAATTTAGTTTATCGTTAATTTAACCGATTGTAGATCCTTAATTATTAAAAAATAATTAAGAATCTACAATTATTAAGAATGTTTTAAATATCACGTTTGGAAAAAACATTAATAGCTAGATTTAAAAAAAAAATTGTAACTAAATTGTACTCTAGAATGTATATAAGGTACACCCGGTCTACCTTATATACATTTGATATTTAGAAATTCGTTTTAACCAAAAAATAATTTTAGTCAAATCTTGATAATTTTTAAGCATATTTATCCCTTATTTAAAAAATCATAGAATTGGTTAATGGAATTAATTTTAATATTAGTTATTCTATTAACATGTAATGTGGGCCTCTTCAAATAATTTCTTCATTTATACCGTATTTCTTTATCTTAATGAGTATATGACCCATTTAATGTAAAAGTACAAGAGCCTTGATTACATATTCTCTTCCATTAATTTACGTTTATTATCTCATTTCATTCAAAAATTCAATGTGGTTGTAAAGTAAAAACCATTCTCTCATTCTGAAATAGGCTGACTACTTTCTTTGAAGGCAAGGGATACTTTTACATTAGTATGAATATAAAATTTCTAGTAAATAATTCTCCGAAGTGAATCTTTCTTTAGTCAAATAACAATGCATATTTCAGAAATTTTCTAGGAATTATAGAAATATCAATAACAAAAATTGAATGCAACAAGACTTAGTTCGGAGTTGAACATCACACTTGGGGTTTGTTTTACAAATGTAGCTATTTTGAACAGATTCTAACAAAATTCGTTTTTCATTGAAAATTTTTCTAAACTAATTTAAAAACAGCTTTAAATGTCTCGAAGCTTTAAATAAGAATAAAATTTTATAGATATAAACTACACTGTTTTTGTATTTAAAATATTGTCTTCTTTTCTTGCTTTATAATATATATTTATAATATTTCTTGCTTTATGTTCACTATTCTGTTATTTGCTTATAAAATATTGTCTTATTTTCTTATAATACCTGTTGGGAAACGAGGTTTAAATTTCGAAATTATTTCTGTGCAACTTTATGGTACATATTTTCAAGTATTTGTTGTTTGCGGTAAGCGTATTTATTGATAAAAATCTACATATTTTCAAAATGCTATACTTTATGCCATTACGCCTTTATGCAATACTAAATTACATTATTTACGATTGAATTTGGCTCTCGTATTGGCAAATGTGTGTAGTGAATAGGATAAACTTATACTGATTCTTAAAGAAAGTTATATTTTTGAGAAAAAACACGCTTAATATTTATGAGAATTTTTTTTATTCGAAGATTCATTTTAGTTACACTTGAATTTTTCACTTTTTTATTGACTTCTTGAAAATTGTCGATTTTTCTAAAAATTAACGTAGGGTATTTTGTTTTACAGATACTATAACGAATTTTAAAAAGAAAACAACTTTTCACTTAATTAAAAAGTGTACCTACTATAATCTGTAATTGACTATATCTTTACAGTATAGATAACTTAATACATGTACCTAAAGTATATATCTACGATCCATGTTTAAAACTAAAAAGTATGAAAGCATACCACATTTGTAAACTCACAAAATGTTTTGACCGAGTGATGGCTGAACGGGTAAGGCAGTCTTTGGAGTCGGCTTTAAACAATAAATTCCATCTTTATTTCTCGAGAAGCAATACCTTAGTTAAACATAGTGTCGTGCAGTCCTCGTTTATGTTTGAGTATTAACCTGTGATCAAATGTATAGTGGTGATTTTATTTTGATTGCTTTGTGTAAAAGTATTTTTGTACTAAATTTAACCACAGGTTCTGAGAAACTACAGACATAAATATGAAGATAAACTAAAAGCTAAATTAACAGCATCCGAAACTAACTTAATATAAAAAAGTAAATTCATTATAATATATATATACATCTATGTACATACAAAACTGATGCTAATTTCATACAATAAGCGTTGTCAACATCTTCTAAATTAGTTCTGACAATTTTTTAATACTTAAGTAATTTTGTAAATAGAGAGAGGACCTAATCTCAATGTCAAAATGTATGTAAAAGGGGGTACTTTTGGGGAGTGAAAATGGTGTGCCCGGAACACTGGTTGATGGGTATCTATGGATCTTTCGTCGGTCTGGTCAGGTTCTTCCTCCTGAGTGTTTGGGGTGCGGCCGTGCTATTTGATGCAGGACTTTGCTGGACTCTCGAACTCGTTCCGTCGGACTTCCCTCCTCGTCTGGACTATCGAACACACCTTCTGTCGGACTCTTCTCTAGTCCCGACTATCGAGAACATTTTTCTTATTTTTTTAATTTCAACCTTGTCCCCTCTTCCTTCTTATCGTCCAATCGGGATGATTGTAAGAATCTCATTGGTCTGCTTAAACCTCGCTTTGAGACCACCCACGTGTAAAACCTTATCCCTTCTAATTGGGCACTGCCCCTTAGGGACTGATAAATGCTCCACACAGGTACATTCTTATTTAATGTCAAGTACGGAGACGGGATTCTAATCTAGGACTGGGATCAGAACCCCGTCCGAGACCACCGTACAAGACAACAATATCCGTAAAATATAAATTTATGGTCCTCTTTCTTTTTACAAAGATGTGATGAGGTCAGATTTAGATCCCGAGCATTTTACTTCTTGTATGATTGAATCAATTATATTACTGATCTAAATCGCCTCATCACACATAGCTTATAAAACCCATCAAAACCCAGACGTTAATTGCAATAAGCATGTAACTCTTATTATATGTTTTTCTTTTTACCACTACATAAAATTGCATGAAAACTTCAGGACTATTTTGTAGGGTATCACACAGAACAAATTTAAAAATATGATACATGGGAAAAACATATTAAGGCTTAAATTACATAAGAACATGACACGTGATGAAAATAATTTTATCTGCTATAACTGTAATGCCATTTCAGTTTTATTAACAGTAATGGTATCAAAATATTCTTAAATGTTTGCTGTTTAATGTATAAAAAGTAAAATATTGAATGTTTTAACTATACATTAATCACGAAAGTCCTTTAAAAATGTTTTAATAACATTTTCTAAACCAAACCAAAAATATAATGATAATGAATCAATCGATGCATAATTCTTAATATAAACTCAAGAGCCAAAACATTATGACCACCTGCCAATAACGAGTTGACCCACCTTTGGCACGCAACACAGCTTCAACCCGACTTCGCATGGATGCGACAAGTTCTTGGTAGATGCCGGAGACAAATTGTACCAGATGTGTAAGCAAGTTTACAAGAATCCGAGATATTGCGAATTGGTAGTCTTTGAACACTGAGCTGCCGTCTTATGGCATGCGAAATGTGGTCTAGCGGTTTGAGATCCAGTGAGTTAGGCGGCCAGGACATTAACTGGAATTCAGCATCATGTTCCTGAAACCCCTCCAACACAATGATTCAGCTGACCAGGCAACTCTCTCCCACTAATCCATGGACCAGTCGCGATGTTCCCGGGCCCAGCGTAGGTGCAGTCGGCGATGACGCTTGGTCAGCAAAGGCACATGAGTGTGCCGTTTGCTGCATAGCACCGTATCCAACAGTGTCCGCTGAACAGTGTGCTCCTATACTATTCCATTTGGTCCTGCATTGTATTGGGTTGTCAGCTGAGCCACTGTCTGGCTCCGGTTTTGCTTCACCATGCTAGACAGTCTCCGACGACCGTTTTCTTTGATAGCGTGTGCACGTCCAATACCATGTCGTCTACTGCTGGTTTCCCCGTCATTAATCCACTTTGCATAAGTAATAACAACTGTAAATAACGAACAACCCACGAGTCGTGCAGTTTCGGAAATACTTGTTCCGAGGCCTCGAGCCATTACAATCTTCCCACTATCAAAATCGCTTAGATCCACAGCCTTTCCCATCACACACATAAATGTTTGCAATTCAGGATATCAAAATTGATACTTTAGCAGTCCCCATGTCAAAAAAATTATTATATGATGTACATTAGATATAAAGATTTGAATTTCTTACATGTAATTGAAAGTATAATTAAATTTAAGACACTACATCAAATTATTTTCCTCCTAATATACAGTTCATTGTCTATCACGTGGTATACAAGTCCATAAAGCATTAAATGCGTATGTCATATGTGATGTTCAGGACTTGTAATGAGTAAAACATTACAATTTTGAATATTTATTAGTCCCGAGAGCCTCTTAAAAATTCTAGTGAAATTTTCTAAACCTCACTAAAAAAAGGAAAATGCCATCTATAGAAATTTTGGAAAGAAAAAATTCGGTTAAAAAATATTCTAGACTTACTGCATTTGCTGTATTGGTTATTTTTGCAGAATATTAGTATTTTTTATCTAAATAACTCATTCCTTTAACAAAAATCTGAATAAAGATAAGCCATAATGGATTTTAAAAAATCGCATTAAAGAAATGAATATAATTTTTTTTGCACTTTTTTGGGGAAATCTGGATTTCAAAGGAAAAGAGAGTAAAATGAATTTTATTTTTAGCTAAAGGGATTTGTTATTGCTAATCTGTAGTTGAAGAACCTTCATTACATTTTCCTTTCCATATGCTTATTTCTATTATTTAATTCCGCTCAAGCATCTACTTCGCTGTACAAAATAAGAAAAATTTCTTCATGTTTTGAAATAGGCTGAATAATTTGATACTTATGCATTACTATGAATATGAAATTTCTAATAAATATTTCGAAGTGAATCTTTCTTAGAAAAATAACAATGAGCACCCATTTTAAAAATTTTCTTTGAATTCTACGGAAGATTCCATGATACTGAAGAAATATTAGTAACAGAACTTGAATGTAATGAAACATCGGCATCAAACATACGGTTGGATTTCCAACTGTTGCTATTTTGATAAGAACAGCAAAAAGAACTTGTAAAAGTCATCTCTGCTTACAGACTTTTATAAGATATTGAAATCTATAAAAAACATTTCATAATTCAAAATCATAAATAGAAATTAATTGAGTAAGTGTAATTATGTTTCAATTGATATTTAAAATATGTTTTTTAAGATTTTTTGGTATGCATTCGTATAAGTTAATTGTAAGTAGTGTAAATTTAGTCAAACTTATATAATGGTAAGTATTTATAAATTCTAAATACAATTTAATTGCAACTGAATTTAGATCAAACATTAACAAATGCTTGAAAAAATATACGTTTTTAATAACAGTGTTACTTTAAGAAATTTAAGTTTTGAGTAAGACTAGATTATTTGATATAAGTATTCTATAAAAATTTCTTTTATCAGAAATTTGATTTTGGTTCCATTTGGATTCCTTTCCTTAGAAATATACTTCCTTCAAACCCTAATTATAATACAAAGCAGCGCATGGCATTTCATTTTACAGAAACAGTAATATTTTTTAAAAAGTCATTCCACTTATTTAAAAGCAATATGTGCCCATTATAACCTTATTTTCTTATCTCTATTAATTACCTAATGGGTTCCTTGACTTCTAAATTCTACACTTAACAGATTTTAATTGCTTTCCTTTTTTGCCTGGATATTTTTCGGGTTCTTGTAAAAGTGTACTTCATTAGTACAGTTTCTTTAGCTATACAAATGCACTGATTTTATGTATTTTTAGCCTATTTATAGCTTTATTTAGCGTATTTTTGTTTTTCGAACTTTAAGATTCAAGGCATTCTTAGAGTGCTATGATGTTTTGGCCTTTCTCCAAAAGTATATGTGTTATGTACAATACATAGATAGAATAATGAAAATAAATGTGCGGTAGCTGAATTCAAAATTTGCCCAATGTAGTTTTATTTAACCAATAATAGCTAAACTGTTTGTGCTAGTTCCCCAAAATCTTACATCATCGCGAGTAGTGAATGGATATGTTTGGAATTATTTTCACATTTGTACACAAACAATCGAAATCTAACTCTATAGATGTTATTCACAAGTCATACTTCGTGTTCTGAATTCAGCGTATTCGGATAATTCATTCTTGTTGTCACATATGTGGAATTTTCGTATAAGTAAGTTGTTCTAAATGACATCAAAATGATTGTATTTGTTCCCGACTGTGCTGGTAAACTCTTATACTAACACTTATAACTGATATTTTAACTAGAATTATTTATTAACTATAGTTCTAGTGAATGCATATAATAATATGCTTTGTTCTAAGTACTATATCCTATGATAAAAATGGATATATTATAGATTATAGAAATTCGTATAGAATGTTTTTTATTATACTTTTTTTAACCCTTTAGCAGACATTAATTTCGCATCGATCCAACCTATTAGATATCTTTTTCTCCTCTACTGTTTGGAGATATATGAATGATTTTTTTTTATGTATTGAAATTTTAAACTTAGAACAGATGCAATGCATTTAATTTATTTTTCCTTTTGAAATATATGTATTTAAACTTGTGTATCTGGAAAGTCTGTAATTCGATTTCTATCACTTATGACACCAAGTAAAAATTTTTATCTAAACAGTTACAAATATACTATCTACCAATAAGTATTTAGACACCTATGCAAATGACTATATCTGCGGTAATGATTTAAGTCACGGCCTTCGCCATATACATCGTGTAGGAAACAGCATCGGCATTAGTCGCATGCAAGATGCCGCTCAGTTCGGAGCTCTCTGATTTCGAGAAAGGTATAATTATCGGGTTTCACAAACGTGGCCGATCCTTAAGGGACATATCTAGCGATCTGAAGTACCAAAAATCGACAGTGGTCTATGTGATTAAAAAGTGGAAAGAAAGCGGTGATTGTCGGAATGTGCCCCGAGTCGGCAGACCAACGAAACTGGGAGATAGAGACCTACGAGTGCTGTCCAGAGAAATTCGGAAGAACAGCACCCAACCAATGGCCCTCACCGCAAGGAGTTTCAACAGACATCCAGGAGTATTGTTTCAATGAATACCATCCGTAAGGAAGCACATCTCCTTTGTTTTCATGGTCGTTATGTTGCCCATAAGCCTTTGATCACAAAGTCCAACCACGCTGCTCGGTTAATGTGGTGCAAAGTACATCGAAATTGGACCGTAGATCAGTGGAAACGGGTTCTTTGGAGCGACGAATCAAGGTTCACCCTTTACTGTTCGGATGGCAGGGTCTGGGTCTGGCGTCTGCCTGGAGAACGTCTCCTGCCAGAATGCATTGTGCCAACAGTCAAGTTCGGCTGAGGTGGAATTATGGTCTGGGGGTGTTTCTCCTGGTATGGACTTGGACCCTTGGCTCCCATTCATGGTAAGCTCAACGCCGATGTCTACTGAACTATTTGGATGACAATGTGCTTCCTACGTTGTGGCACCCATCCAAAATCGTTGAAGGAATTTGTATGTCTACTCCAAGCCGAGTGGAAGACAATACCACTAGCTGTAATGCAAAGACTTGTGGAAAGTATGCTACGGAGGGTTCCCGCTGTAATTGTATCTCGTGGAGGCTCTACCAACTATTGATTTTGAATAAAGTTAGTTTATCTTTTTTATCACAGGTGTCCAAATATTTATTGGTAGACAGTGTATTTATTTATTTATTATACTTTTTTATAGATACTTATTTATTGTTCTTACAATATCATTTATATTTTAAAAAATATGTTCACGCTGTACATTGGTGGGGTTTGTCAGTTAAACCTCCCCTCAAACCCTCCCAAGGTACCCTCTAATGAAAACTAAGTGTCCTCTAAGGAATGTAAAGAAATATGTTCATATATTTTACACTTATAAGGTTCATGGAAAACATTTATAAACTAATTTCATTAAAGTCTAAAGACTTTATGTCTGTGACATCTAAAAGGTTAAATAATTAATAATTATCTAGCATATAGCCCGTCTTATGAGGGGATTAGTGAAATTTTTAATTTTCCTGAATTGTAAAGTGCCCTACGAGGCAGGTAAAAAATGGTTTGTATTTTGGCTGAGAGTTACCTGATACACGCTCAATAATTTGTTTATCTTTACTGACCGTATGTTAATGGCCGACTTTAATTTATCTTGTCATATCATGTGATAGGATGGGCAGCAGATGTTTTAATATTGACAGTTATTATTTGGCGGTATATATGAATAATGTCTAATATTTAGCAAACCGATTGCAAACCGTGTGGTTATGTGTTAAAAACAAACACACAAACGAACAAAGTTCTTATTTTTCAAAGATATATAACTTAAAAGCTAGATATATATTAGGCCGTGAAATAGACTCCTAGACTTTTATGAAAATAATTTGTTGTTAATACCAGTGGTAAAATTTTCATTTCAACAAAAACTAATCGATGATTAAAATTAAAATTATCACATATATACCTTATTTATTATTTAAGCCTAATGTAAAAGAAAATTATTTGCGTAATATCTAAGTTCAGTGATAAAGCTTATGAAAATAATGCAGAAGATATTTAAATAATTTAAAATAAGAAATGATTAAACGTGATAGTTAAAGGAATGACGTCATAATGCTAGAAAAAATTGTTATTTTTACCTATTTATTATGTGATAAATTAATAAATTTAATCCCCCACTCTTAACAGGGGGATATAGGGCTTGGTTTGGTTTGGTTTGGAGCGCTACGGCCTACGGTTTTGCACACGAGGGCTAATGAGACCGGGACTTACAGCTTAAAGCCGATTCCGAACGGCTACAACATCCATGCTCTCAGCGAGATTGGAACCCGCGAACTCCGGGTCCGAAGAGCAGAGCTCTACCATTCGGCCATCGTTCGGGGAAATAGGGCTTGAAATAATGGAATTAAATGCTTGAAAAGGAAGGGGTGGATTTTGAACGCATTCCAACTCGCCTTGAATTTTTCGAACTCTAACTCATCAAGAATCCAATATGGATGCATCTTTCCATTCCAGGTCAAGCAGCTTCATAAATTCGAGGATAGACATACAGATAACTTAGACTATTATTACATAGGGGATGCTTTTTAAAATAAGACATTGAAACTGAAAAACTTTCACATAAATATGTTACTAAAAACATAGTAATTTTTTCAGCAGATTGATGAAAAACAAGCTAAGTATATTTTGATCCACTGTTTCCTTTATGTGCATTGACCGGAACTTCATATCGTCAGACAGAGATATTTGTATATGTACAAAATATGTTCGTTTATTTGAGCTTTAAAACGAAATTTCTTTTAAAAAGTAATCTGGAATTATTTTCATTTAAACCCACCAGAGAGAATTTCAAAGATAAAACTGACGACCGCATTATTATCTGAGTCATGATGAATAACACACATGTCCGAAATTTAAGTCCAATATAGATTTGTTCCTTTAAAGATGAATTGATTTCCCATAATTGTTTCAAATTAGCGCAAAACAAACGAAATTTGTTATTTGAAAGCCGTAGGTGAGATAAATATTACTTACTGAACCTGAAAAAGTGGAAATTTAAACTAATTAGATTATTGATGGGACCGAGGCATGAGGTTAGCTTATCATTAATCACAAACTGTCAGTATTAGTAAATGTTATTAACTATGTTTACAACTGAGTAAATTCTTTCCCAATGTCTTATACAGTTTTCTCTGTCACAATTTATAAAAACATTAAGCTGTTTCAAAGCAGAACATTAACATTCCCAAAAAGAATTTTGTACTGTCATATCAGAGAAGTGTTTTTATTGTCTTATTGAAGTTAATGTATTGTTAAGAACTATGTATGTGGAAAAGCGTAATTTTCCGAATGTTAATGGTTTTTATTGATTTAATGGACTGACTTAGCAAAGAAGCCAATATGCTTTGGAAGTTATCCCATTTTGGTGAATTTAATGATTTTGGTAATAAAATCGTAAGCCAATAGAAAGTTTGAGGATGGTGTAGGACTATCATTTTCTAGGACATACTGGTTCTACACCTACTTGAAAATCTATTAATATACCCATCTAAAATCCAATATAGTCAGTATAGTTTTAATAGAGATAAATTGCGGAATCCCGCATCAGTAAATACAGTTCGTTAAATCAACTTCATAGCGATTGGAGACGGGAAGTTATTGTATGTTTAGCATTGCACATGAAACTGGTATTTGTGAACTACACTGGTGTGCAAAACTTTACTGATATCACTAGAATAGATTCGCCAGCGTACTCCCCTGTTTTAAATCCCATCGAACATATGTGAGATGATTTGGAGAGACGCATTGCAGCACGCTTACATTCTCCAGAAAGCATCCAACAACTCAAACAGATGCTCATTGTGAAATGGACACTCCTACCGCAAGAAATGCTGAACCAGCTGGTTCTGAGCATGCGGAGACGGTGCGAAGCAAGCATTACAGTTAGAGCAGGGCATGTCCCAAATTATGGAACATGTGCTTGTTGTTCTTCCTCTTGGATAGACAATCATGAGTCACGATACTATACGTTCAATAAACCTTGTTTTTGTTGTTATTCCATACCATATGTATATTCCTTTTTCAGCTCCGATACTTTCGTCATCCTTTACGTACAGAATACTCTCCCTCATTTCTGAATTTCATGTCTCTCAGATGATTTCTCATGGAGTTATGTCAAAAAATCTACCTGTTTGTTAAGTTTTTTCACATCAGTGTATAATCAAAACCGTTTGATGTTTAGTTGTTAAGAGTTTTGAACTGTATTGTTGAATTCGAAAGAAATTTTTAATAAAGTTAGGTTGTTGATTGTGATGCGTGATCGCTCCACATCGGAATCAGTAATGCGTTACAGTTTTACTTGCACTTAGTCAAGAGCAACTATTTACAATGACAACATATATTCACTGTTACTGAGAAAGGGAAAAACTATTTGATTGCTTGAGAATTGTACAAAATCTTTCAACAGCACTGCTTGTAACTCACAGGTTAAATTCTGTTATTAATTCTGGCACTTAGTCAAGAGCAACTATTTACAATGACAACAGATATTCACTGTTACTGAGAAAGGGAAAGACCATTTGATTGCTTGATAATTGTGCAAAATCTTTCAATAGGACTTTTTGTAACTCAATAGGTTAAATTCTGTTATTAATTTTAGCACTTAGTCAAGAGAAACTATTTACAATGACAACAGATATTCACTGTTACTGAGAAAGGGAAAGACCATTTGATTGCTTGATAATTGTGCAAAATCTTTCAATAGGACTTTTTGTAACTCAATAGGTTAAATTCTGTTATTAATTCTGGCACTTAGTCAAGAGCAACTATTTACAATGACAACAGATATGAACTGTTACCGAGAAAGGGAAAAACTATTTGATTGCTTGAGAATTGTACAAAATCTTTGAACAGCACTGCTTGTAACTCAACAGGTAAAATTCTGTTATTAATTTTAGCACTTAGTCAAGAGAAAACTATTTACAATGACAACATATATTCACTGTTACTGAGAAAGGGAAAAACCATTTGATTGCTTGAGAACTGTGCAAAATCTTTCAACAACACTGCTTGTAACAACAGGTTAAATTCTGTTATTAATTCTGGCACTTAGTCAAGAGCAACTATTTACAATGACAACAGATATGAACTGTTACCGAGAAAGGGAAAGACCATTTGATTGCTTGATAATTGTGCAAAATCTTTGAACAGCACTGCTTGTATCAAAAGGTTAAATTCTGTTATTAATTTTAGCACTTAGTCAAGAGAAAAACTATTTACAATGACAACAGATATTCACTGTTACTGAGAAAGGGAAAAACCATTTGATTGCTTGAGAACTGTGCAAAACCTTTCAATAGGACTGCTTGTAACTCAACAGGTTAAATTCTGTTATTAATTCTGGCACTTAGTCAAGAGCAACTATTTACAATGACAACAGATATGAACTGTTACCGAGAAAGGGAAAAACTATTTGATTGCTTGAGAATTGTACAAAATCTTTGAACAGCACTGCTTGTAACTCAACAGGTAAAATTCTGTTATCAATTCTGGCGCTTAGTCAAGATCAACTATTTACAATGACAACAGATATTCACTGTTACCGAGAAAGGGAAAAACCATTTGATTGCTTGAAAACTGTGCAAAATCTTTCAACAGCACTGTTTGTTACTCAAAAGGTGTAAATCTGTTATTAATTTTAGCACTTAGTCAAGAGCAACTATTTACAATGACAACAGATATTCACTGTAAATGAGAAAGGGAAAAACCATTTGATTGCTTGAGAACTGTGCAAAACCTTTCAATAGGACTGCTTGTAACTCAACAGGTTAAATTCTGTTATCAATTCTGGCGCTTAGTCAAGATCAACTATTTACAATGACAACAGATATTCACTGTTACTGAGAAAAGGAAAAACCATTTGATTGCTTGATAACTGTGCCAAATCTTTCAACAGCACTGCTTGTAACTCAACAGGTTAAATTTTGTTATTAATTTTAGCACTTAGTCAAGAGAAACTATTTACAATGACAACAGATATTCACTGTAAATGAGAAAGGGAAAAACCATTTGATTGCTTGAGAACTGTGCAAAACCTTTCAATAGGACTGCTTGTAACTCAACAGGTTAAATTCTGTTATCAATTCTGGCACTTAGTCAAGAGCAACTATTTACAATGACAACAGATATGAACTGTTACCGAGAAAGGGAAAAACTATTTGATTGCTTGAGAATTGTACAAAATCTTTGAACAGCACTGCTTGTAACTCAACAGGTAAAATTCTGTTATTATTTAGCACTTAGTCAAGATCAACTATTTACAATGACAACAGATATTCACTGTTACTGAGAAAAGGAAAAACCATTTGATTGCTTGATAACTGTGCCAAATCTTTGAACAGCACTGCTTGTAACTCAACAGGTTAAATTTTGTTATTGTTTATTTATTTTGTTGGATGTAACTAAATTGTTGCGAGTATATAATATATATATTTTTTAAGAGGAAAGGTAGCACTTATCAAGAGAAAAAATAAAGAATCTATAAGATAACCTTTTAAAACTATTTTCGTAATAAAATTTTTTTGGGGGATTTAATACAATTAGGTTATATAAACGCTATCTATCAACCTTAGAAATATAAAATTTATATTTTTTCAGGGAAAGGATCAAGGATTTGGTGATTGGTTTAATTTTGGTACCATTCCTTTGTAGAGAGCGAAAATATTTTCTCATTTTTTATATTTAAAAGACAATAAATAATTATCATTAAACAGATGTAATAAAATAGCTAACAAAATTATGTCCTGTTTCAGGTACGAATTTTTAATTGTAATCAAAAGAGAAAAATATAATCTCTGATTTTTTCATGCAAAGCAAGTTTATAAACGTATATTTCAAAGAGAAACAAAAATTAAGTATAGTTCTACCATCTATTGATAAAGTGTTATAAAAGAAATAAGAATGAGAATAAAAAAAAAATATTCGTAAGTCAAAAAATGACTGGAGAAATTGCACGAGGAAAAATTTTAACCTTAGTGTGGTTTCCTAGAAAAATCACTGTTCTTTTAAGCTTTAATAGACACTAAATTTTTCTTTAAGGTACAATTTCAAATAAATATTAATAATTTTTCAAACCTATAAAACGATGACAAAAGAATAAAGTCAATATGATAAAGGGAAATATCAGAGAAAATGTAATATTTGTCACCTTTGTGTATTTAAAATCTACAAAATAATAAAGAGAAGGCAATGGTATACGCAGAGTAAATTATTGAAATTCATGTCTTACGATCCTGTTATTATAAAGCTTAATTAAATAATTGCTAATATTCATTTATAATCATATGGTTTATTATTTTCCTGCATATAAATATATTTTCCTCTTTAATTAACATATCTATTCCAAAATACAAAAAAAAATGTAAGACATACCTCACATTTACTAAGATAATTACATGCCTGAAGGTGTGCATTATTACTAGATGGTTATCAGAAGCTGGCATTATGTAAAGATCTTCAGTAATTCCATTTTGACTTATCATATTTGACGCTAGTTTTGTTAATTGAATTCGTGGCAAGTGGATTAGAGAATTTACAATAGAAAATGAAGTGCAGATGGGAAGAATAAAATTTGTGTTTGTTCAACGTGTGTTAATGAGCAAAAAAAGGTGAAGAATGTTTGTGAGTAAGGTTCATTTTAATTCACGGAAAGAATTACTTTCGGAGTAATTGCTTTTTTTTTAGCGAGGCTGTAGTTGAAATCATTATTTGGATAAGATGTTAAAGATATAAAGAATAAGAATTTTAACGCCATTCATCGCGGTATTCGTAAACTAGATAAATCACATTATTTGGTTTAAGGCATGTTTGACCCTGGCTTTAATATATTTACAAGAAGCATTTTTTAGTTTCTAAAGAATCAATTTTCTCTTATGTATGGTATTATTTAGATTTATTCGCGACTTGCTGTTTCTATCTGTATATTTTACATATATTGTGACGTACTGGAGTAGTGTTAGGCGAGGCCGTCAAGGGTACAGGCTGAATTCTGTTTAATCTTAACTAAATAATTTATTCATGAGAATAAGTTATGTAAATCGTACTTATAAAATTAATTAAAGGCAATTAATTACGAAATGTCATGCCGAGATAAGCATTAAAAAATAAAAATACTTGGGTGTAGCGATGCTAGCCTCTAACAGGTGCAGGAAGCAGTTCGCAATTTAGTGCAGGTACGAACTCTGCTACTATTTTTAACGGTCTGATGACCCGGAACAGCTTTCTTCTACATGGAGTATCTAAGGCTGACAGACGCTCAGAGTAAGTATCTTGCAGACGGTCCGTAGAAATTCTTGGGCTCGACGGTCCTGGGTGAGAGAAAGAGTCACTCTCAACTAACTACTTCGAAACAAAGTAAAAAAAGCGGACACGAGATCTCGAGGTTGAGGGTCGACTTTCCACCTAAAATCAGAGACGCTGGCGGTCTCTGACGAAAAGCAAAATCCGCAATAGTGACACTCTTTTCGAGCTTACAAAATTCCTCTCATCCAATCTAATTATATAGGGGTCTCGGTTTCCTCTGACGTGATTCTTTTCGAAACCTTCCAGAAAAACAAGGTGACGCAATTCTCCGGTGAAAAAACCTCTTTGGACTCAACTTATGAATTTCCAGATGTGGCAGGAATTTCTTTAAGTTTCCCGACCGGCAATCACCCGCACATTAACGACACCGCTAACTCGGTCCATATGTGGGAAACAGTGGACTCCATCCATCACTTTGGTCTATAGTGTCATTAAAGTCTCTCGGCACAAAGCGGCAGACAGCTCGGCTCTGGCGTACTGACACCTGTAATTAAATTTTGACTCGAAAGACCACCCGCTTCTGTTTGTGTACGCAAAACCAGTACACAAGGGGCTTTGTTAACTCTGTATAGTCTTTGTTCACGCGTTTCTACCTAAAGGTAAGAATTGGTTTCCTCTTCAAAGGACATGAAGTCCAACTTCGGGTTTTTCTCTTTTTTCCGGACATGCAATGGGTCTTTATAATATATGTAATATACCAAAATTATTACACCTAAAATATCCCTTGAAAATCCTTCCTTTTCCCTTCGTATTCTTTAATATCGCTTTTCGCAGCCATCTAATATAATTTTTAAAAGAGTATTTACGATTTGAATTTTTTGCAGCAATTTTTCAAATCTATCTTTGAGATAAATGTTAATTTTCTGTCCCCTCTATATATTTTCCAGCTGTTCCAAGTTAATATTGCTGACTAAGCTTCTCTCTCTTGGGAATATTCTCCGGGTCATCTCATTGTGATGACCAACTCTGAAATCAAAAAGTGTTTTCATCTATCAGTCCATTCTCTGCTCTTGCCAGAGAAATGTCTTTTACCTAATCTTGAATAAAGTATCGTTCCACGTTGGACCAGCTGCTTTCTTCCATGGAGCCATGACTGTATTTTAATAAGAATTCCCATTGCCTAGTAAACCCGGGAAATTGAAAATAATAGGGGCTAAAAAAATTCTTACGTAACTGGCGGATTAATTTCGCAGTGTTACATATTTGCATAATTTTTTAAAGTCTATTTTTCAGATTTGTATTTTATGGTTTCTATTGCTATCTGTCAAGGGTGACAGTCACCTACAGAAGACTAGTAGAAGCCCACATCTAAATTTAATTGCCAGGTTTACTGAATTATATTCATGTAAAAAAATTAGGTTGAAATTATCCTTCGATTTTACTGGCATCTAAACAGTATATGATAACACCATGTGTTTTATAAAGAAATTAAGATAAGAACAGTAGTGAGATCTATCTGTTTATTCATCTTTTTAACTTTTCTATTTTATTCGAGACTTCAAAATATCATAAGATTGTGGAGAGTTTTAACCTAATGCAATTACTGACTGCAAAAGATGTGGGCGATTGAAAAGCTCCAGAACCCCGAGGGATTGTAACGTTAAATACTTTTTCTACTCTATTATTCAGTTTTTAAACGAAATTTTATGAATGAGTCTACTATTTACTGAAAATTATATTAATATTATAACATCATAAGAAATTCCAGTAAAGAATGTGGAATATGAAATGTCTTAACATATGAATTTAAATTTCATTCTGTGGAAAAAAGTAGGATGAAACTAACCAAAATAGGGGATTACAGATAACATTGAATTATTTATTGCGTCTTTTTTCTACTATTTTCTTTTCATTTAGAAACAAATCTGTATATTATGTATACGTAGGAGTACAGAGAGGTAAATTTCTACTTTATAGGTCATAATCGTCCAGTATATTTACCTCATTGATGTTGTCAGTGTCTTGTACCACTTGGTCCAACCAAGCACGATTTTAAAGGAAAGGGGTGCGCCTTTCGTTTTAACGAGCACTTCCAGGGTGAAAGTTCGACTTCTTGCTCAAGTGGGTTCTCGTAGGTTTGAAGCAGGAACCAAGCAGAAGACTCGTAGGCTTGGCTTGCCCCCTCCCCAGATGTATTGATTGAGAACTTGTAGGATACTGTGACCACGAAAATATTTTACGTACCCCAGTCACCTTTAACGAACACGGTGGACCTTAGGCCGGATCGGGCTCCGAATCCGCAACTCTCCAGTCACGAGAGCGCTGCTTTTGCTGACTGAGCTACCGCGGATCACCTCGATGTAAAATTAATAAAATAGTCAATAGGATGAGATCAGGTCATTTCCAATGCGTTGTGGTTTCATTAAAGTCTGGAGATTAATCATTATGCTTCCAGTAAATATGCTATCTCCTGAAATAGACAAATTAATACAACCAGAAGCAGTGCTTTGTGGGGCCAAATAATTGTTAAATTGAAATTAATATTGTTTGAAAAATTCCTACTAGCAAAATATATAAATTGATTTTTACATTATTTATAAACATTGATTATTTATGTTTTACATACTAGATGTAGGGCGGGCGAGTAGTCGTAATCGGTGAGAGAGCGCCATCTATAAAGTAGGAAAGTTGTATTAAAGAAAACGTCGGAAGTAATGGCGGACTCTGATCGTTTAAGCTAGGTCCTTCAGAATTCAGATTGATGGTTGAATTGATAGAATTTTATAGTACAAATATTGTTTAACTTGTATATTTAGGTGTCCGGTAGTAATTTGTGCTCAGTCCTGAAATAAAATCTAGATGTTGAAATACAAATTGATTGTTTGGATGTAAATATTATTAAACAACTTGGCAATACTATATTATCTACTTCCCCGTATATACCATATACATTGTTATTGTATTACTCCGGGACCTACTACTTAAAGCCAATTTCGAAAGGTTAGGAACATCTATGCTTGCAGCGGTATTTAAAACGCTTTATTATTCGGTTATCGTTCGGTAGAATGTTTATGGGATACTATTTAGACTACACACTTATTAGAACTATTTAAAACTTTAATCACTATTTAAAAAAGAGAGACAAGCATAACTCTAAATAACTTAAGGATTTTAGTATACTGAAGCTATAGTAATAATATATAAGAAATTAGTTATTGCTTCAGTAACTGGTCTTAAATATAGAAAATAATAGTTAAAATTCTCATCCTGATCCTCTTTTTAAACAAGATATAATGTTATTGCTTTATGAAATAATGCATAATGATGATATCTTTAAGAAAAATTGTACAGATGATAATTAAATTTTTTTGCTAAGTGATTTAAAATATAATGGAAATAGTAAATAGCGTAGAGTTTAATGACATTAAGACTTTTTGAACAATGTCAACATCGTTATTAAACAAAAGATTCTATTGTAAGGTGTGATCTGAAAGATAAACAGTCGAAATGGGATAAATGGGAAAAAAGTGTTAAGCTAACGGAACAAAATCAATGTTGAAAACTAAAATGGCATGTCTGGCTAAGTGAAAAACGTTGAATCACTGATTGCAACCGCAAATAAAATAAAAAACCCCACTATACTGTTCAGAGTAATAGAAAAACTTAACAATAAAAGGCGAAGGAAAATGCTAGTAGATGGTTAATTTAACATAGAACTATATGTTCAGTTGAGACTAAAAAAACGCTAATGAAAAACCTAAATAGAAATCGCAGCTAAAATCGCTCAGCTGGAGAAGTTGAAATAATTAAATAAAAATAAAAAACTTAACAATAGTTAGGGTTAATTTACTACCCAAGAATGCATTAAGTGTAAAATTAAGTATAGTAAACACGGTTTGGTATAAAATTGATTTAAATTAATAAATATATACAGCGTTGATAGTCAAAACATAAAATGAATTATGTAAATTGTAATTATTTTGGTTTATCTAGGAAAATACTAAACAGTAAAAGGCATAGAAAAATTTATATTTATACTTAATTTAAACATACAAGTAATTATATTTAGACTGTAACTAAAATGAAAATTAAATTAAAAAACTTAATTGAAACATTATCTTAAAGATTCCACTAACATTATAATTTAAAAACTATTAAATAAAAACAAGAGCTGAACAATAATTAAGGTTTATTTACGATCTTTGCAGTGAGAGCAAGTTGCTGAAGTTCAATAAATCAGTTAATTCATGCATTTAAAGCAAATATACAATGTTAGTTGTCAAAATATAAAATATATTTTTAAAATAGTACATAATATTATTCTGTATTTTATATTAGTTTTAAATTTCATAAAGACGCATTGTTATAGCAAGACTTTATATTAATATTAAAATTTAATTTATATTTGATAATTTTTAAGGAACTAACAGAAATTCTCAATTTCACTATTTATTGGTTAAAGATATAAAATATATTTTAACCCTTAATTTGAAAAGATGTTTGTTCAAATATTTTTTAATTTCTGTTATTTTCCCATGCTTGTATAGACATTAGGATCTCTGTAAAATAAAAAAAAATATCATTTTCCATTTTTGAGATAATTAATGTCCTCTGTGGCGAACACTGATAATTATGTTATATAGTAGTTATAAATATACATGTCCAATGTAACGGCCAGACATAGCTAAATTAAGGGCTCATAACTATGTATTTTATATTAGTTTTAAATTTCACAACGGCACAGTGTTAGAGCAAGGCTTGATTAAAATTTAAAATTAAAATTAAAGTATTGAAATTTAATTCATACTTGATAATTTTTATGTAACTAACAGAAATTCTAAATTTGACTATTCGTTGGAGAAAAATATAAAATATATTTTTAAAATATTTCTCTGTTTTTTTTTATATTAGTTTTAAATTTCATAACGGCACAGTCTCAGAGCAAGACTTGATATTAATATTAAAATTAATTATTGCTTCAGTAAATGGTCTTTAATATAGAAAACAAAACTTGAAATTCTCATCCTGATCCTTTTTTAAAATAAGAAATAATGTTATTGCTTTATGACATAATGCATAATGATTATATCTTTAAGAAAAATTATACAGATGATAATTAATTTTTTTTGCTAAGTGATTTAAAATATAATGGAAATGGTAAATAGGGTAGAGTTTAATGGCATTAAGACTTTTTGAACAATGTCAACATCGTTATTAAACAAAAGAATCTATTGTAAGGTGTGATCTGAAAGATAAACAGTCGAAATGGAATAAATAGGAAAAAAAATTCTAAAGCTAACGGAACAAAATCAATGTTGAAAACCAAAAAGGCATGTCTAGCTAAGTGGAAAACGTTGAATCGTTGATTGAAACCGCAAATAAAATAAAAAAAAAACCCTCTGTACTTTGAGAGTAAGAGAAGAAAAAAAAACCTCAATAATAAAAGGTGGAGGAAAATGTAAGTAGATGGTTAATTTAACATAGAACTATATGTTCAGTTGAGACTAAAAAAACGCAACTAAAATCGCTCAGCTGGTGGAGAAGTTAAAATAATTAAATAAAAATAAAAATTTAACAATAGTTAAGGTTAATTTACTACCCAAGAACGCATTAAGTGTAAAATTAAGTATAGTAAACACGGTTTGGTATAAAGTTGATTTAAATTAAAAAACATATATAATGTTCATAGTCAAAACATAAAATGAATGATATAAATTGTAACTATTCTGGTTATATCTAGGAAAATAGAAAAAAAGTAAAAGGCATAGAAAAATTTATATTTATACTTAATTTAACATACAAGTAGTTATATTTAGACTGTCACTAAAATGAAAATTAAATTAAAAAACTTAATTGAAACATTATCTTAAAGATTCCACTAACATTATAATTTAAAACTATTAAATAAAAACAAGAGCTGAACAATAATTAAGGTTTATTTACGATCTTTGCAGTGAGAGCAAGTTGCTGAAGTTCAATAAATCAGTTAATTCATGCATTTAAAGCAAATATACAATGTTAGTTGTCAAAATATAAAATATATTTTTAAAATAGTACATAATATTATTCTGTATTTTATATTAGTTTTAAATTTCATAAAGACGCATTGTTATAGCAAGACTTTATATTAATATTAAAATTTAATTTATATTTGATAATTTTTAAGGAACTAACAGAAATTCTCAATTTCACTATTTATTGGTTAAAGATATAAAATATATTTTAACCCTTAATTTGAAAAGATGTTTGTTCAAATATTTTTTAATTTCTGTTATTTTCCCATGCTTGTATAGACATTAGGATCTCTGTAAAATAAAAAAAAATATCATTTTCCATTTTTGAGATAATTAATGTCCTCTGTGGCGAACACTGATAATTATGTTATATAGAAGTTATAAATATACAAGTCCGATGTAACGGCCAGACATAGCTAAATTAAGGGCTCATAACTATGTATTTTATATTAGTTTTAAATTTCACAACGGCACAGTGTTAGAGCAAGGCTTGATTAAAATTTAAAATTAAAATTAAAGTATTGAAATTTAATTCATACTTGATAATTTTTATGTAACTAACAGAAATTCTAAATTTGACTATTCGTTGGAGAAAAATATAAAATATATTTTTAAAATATTTCTCTGTTTTTAATTAGTTTTAAATTTCATAACGGCACGGTGTCAGAGCAAGACTTGATATTAATATTAAAAATTAGTTATTGCTTCAGTAACTGGTCTTAAATATAGAAAACAAAAGTTAAAATTCTCATCCTGATCCTTTTTTAAAACAAGAAATAATGTTATTGCTTTATGAAGTATAATGCATAATGATTATATCTTTAAGAAATATTATACAGATGATAATTAATTTTTTTGCTAAGTGATTTAAAATATAATGGAAATGGTAAATAGGGTAGAGTTTAATGGCTTTAAGACTTTTTGAACAAAGTCAACATCGTTATTAAACAAAAGATTCTATTGTAAGGTGTGATCTGAAAGATAAACAGTCGAAATGGAATAAATGAGAAAAAAAATTCTAAAGCTAACGGAACAAAATCAATGTTGAAAACTAAAATGGCATGTCTGGCTAAGTGAAAAACGTTGAATCACTGATTGCAACCGCAAATAAAATAAAAAACCCCACTATACTGTTCAGAGTAATAGAAAAACTTAACAATAAAAGGCGAAGGAAAATGCTAGTAGATGGTTAATTTAACATAGAACTATATGTTCAGTTGAGACTAAAAAAACGCTAATGAAAAACCTAAATAGAAATCGCAGCTAAAATCGCTCAGCTGGAGAAGTTGAAATAATTAAATAAAAATAAAAAACTTAACAATAGTTAGGGTTAATTTACTACCCAAGAATGCATTAAGTGTAAAATTAAGTATAGTAAACACGGTTTGGTATAAAATTGATTTAAATTAATAAATATATACAGCGTTGATAGTCAAAACATAAAATGAATTATGTAAATTGTAATTATTTTGGTTTATCTAGGAAAATACTAAACAGTAAAAGGCATAGAAAAATTTATATTTATACTTAATTTAACATACAAGTAATTATATTTAGACTGTAACTAAAATGAAAATTAAATTAAAAAACTTAATTGAAACATTATCTTAAAGATTCCACTAACATTATAATTTAAAACTATTAAATAAAAACAAGAGCTGAACAATAATTAAGGTTTATTTACGATCTTTGCAGTGAGAGCAAGTTGCTGAAGTTCAATAAATCAGTTAATTCATGCATTTAAAGCAAATATACAATGTTAGTTGTCAAAATATAAAATATATTTTTAAAATAGTACATAATATTATTCTGTATTTTATATTAGTTTTAAATTTCATAAAGACGCATTGTTATAGCAAGACTTTATATTAATATTAAAATTTAATTTATATTTGATAATTTTTAAGGAACTAACAGAAATTCTCAATTTCACTATTTATTGGTTAAAGATATAAAATATATTTTAACCCTTAATTTGAAAAGATGTTTGTTCAAATATTTTTTAATTTCTGTTATTTTCCCATGCTTGTATAGACATTAGGATCTCTGTAAAATAAAAAAAAATATCATTTTCCATTTTTGAGATAATTAATGTCCTCTGTGGCGAACACTGATAATTATGTTATATAGAAGTTATAAATATACAAGTCCGATGTAACGGCCAGACATAGCTAAATTAAGGGCTCATAACTAAGTATTTTATATTAGTTTTAAATTTCAGAACGGCATAGTGTTAGAGCAAGACTTGATACTAATATTAAAATTTAATTCATATTTGATAATTTTTATGTAACTAATAGAAATTCTAAATTTGACTATCGTTGGATAAAAATATAAAATATATTTTTTAAATATTTCTCTGTTTTTTAAATTAGTTTTAAATTTCATAACGGCACGGTGTCAGAGCAAGACTTGATATTAATATTAAAATTAGTTATTGCTTCAGTAAATGGTCTTAAATATAGAAAACAAAAGTTAAAATTCTCATCCTGATCCTTTTTTAAAACAAGAAATAATGTTATTGCTTTATGAAGTAATGCATAATGATTATATCTTTAAGAAATATTATACAGATGATAATTAATTTTTTTGCTAAGTGATTTAAAATATAATGGAAATGGTAAATAGGGTAGAGTTTAATGGCTTTAAGACTTTTTGAACAAAGTCAACATCGTTATTAAACAAAAGATTCTATTGTAAGGTGTGATCTGAAAGATAAACAGTCGAAATGGAATAAATGAGAAAAAAAAATTCTAAAGCTAACGGAACAAAATCAATGTTGAAAACCAAAAAGACATGTCCAGCTAAGTGAAAAACGTTGAATCGTTGATTGCAACCGCAAATAAAATAAAAAAACCCCTCTATACTGTTCAGAGTAAGAGAAAAAACTCAACAATAAAAGGCGGAGGAAAATGCAAGTAGATCGTTAATTTAACATAGAACTATATGTTCAGTTGAGACTAAAAAATCGCTAATGAAAAACGTAAATAGAAATCGCAGCTAAAATCGCTCAGCTGGAGGAGAAGTTAAAATAATTAAATAAAAATAAAAAACTTAACAATAGTTAAGGTTAATTTACTACCCAAAAATGCATTAAGTGTAAAATTAAGTATAGTAAACACTGTTTGGTATAAAATTGATTTAAATTGATACATATACAACGTTGATAGTCAAAACATAAAATGAATTGTATAAATTGTAGCTATTCTGGTTATATCTAGGAAAATACAAAATAGTAAAAGGCATAGAAAAATACATATTGATACTTAATTTAACATACATGTATGTATATTAGATTGTAACTAAAATGAAAATTAAATTAAAACCTTAATAGAGATATTATCATAAACTATTCACTTATAGTAAAATTTAAAAATCTTAAATAAAAACAATAACTGAACAATAATTAAGGTTTATTTACGATCTTTGTTTTTATTGAGAAACTTCAACAAAATTTGATATTTTTTTTGCAATATTTCAGTAATAAATAATCTGAAAACCATTCTTTTAATAGATCACAGTGTTTTCATATTCTCACCAATTCTATATAATTAATCTTCTGATTTGTTCAATAAATTTTTTATTGAGATAATAATCGAATATAAGCTTTTATTGATAATTTAGTGATAATAACATTATTGGTAAAACATTTAAAAAATATTCGTACTTTCAGACAGAATATTAATTTTTATTTTGGAGCGTTACTGTCTTTCGTTTTGCATACGAGGGCTAATGAGACCAAGACCTACTACTTAAGCCCATTACGAACGGCTAGAAACAGCCATGCCTGCAGTGGGATTCGAAACCAAAAACTACGGCTCCTAACAGCAGCGCTCTACCATTCGGCCATAATTCGGTAGAATGTTTGTGAGATACTATTTAGGCTACAAACTTTATTTAAAAAAGAGAAACAAGTATAGTTCTAAATAATTTACGGATTTTGTATATTGAAGCTATGGTGATAATATTTAAAAGTAATCAGTTATTGCTTTGGTAACTGGTCTTAAATATAGAAAATAATAGTTGAAACTCTCACCCTGATCCTTTTTTAAAACAAGAAGTAATGTTATTGCTTTATGAAATAATGCATAATGATTATATCTTTAAGAAAAATTATACAGATGATAATTAACTGTTTTTGCTAAGTGATTTCAAATATAATGGAAATACTAAACAGCGTAGAGTTTAATGGCATTAAGACTTTTTGAACAATGTCAACATCGTTATTAAACAAACGATTATATTGTAAGGAGTGATCTGAAAGATAAACAGTCGAAATGGAATAAATGGGAAAAAAAATTCTAAAGCAAACGGAACAAAATCAATGTTGAAAACCAAAAAGGCATGTCTAGATAAGTGAAAAACGTTGAATCCCTGATTGCAACCGCAAATAAAATAACCCCCCCCCTCTATACTGTTCAGAGTAAGAGAAAAAACTCAACAATAAAAGGCGGAGGAAATGCAAGTAGATCGTTAATTTAACATAGAACTATATGTTCAGTTGAGACTAAAAAAACGCTAATGAAAAACCTAAATAGAAATCGCAGCTAAAATCGCTCAGCTGGAGGAGAAGTTAAAATAATTAAATAAAAATAAAAAACTTAACAATAGTTAAGGTTCATTTACTACCCAAAAATGCATTGAGTGTAAAATTAAGTATAGTAAACACTGTTTGGTATAAAATTGATTTAAATTGATACATATACAACGTTGATAGTCAAAACATAAAATGAATTGTATAAATTGTAGCTATTCTGGTTATATCTAGGAAAATACAAAATAGTAAAAGTCATAGAAAAATACATATTGATACTTAATTTAACATACAAGTATTTATATTAGATTGTAAGTAAAATGAAAATTAAATTAAAAACCTTAATAGAGGCATTATTTTAAACTATTCACTTACATGAAAATTTAAAACTCTTAAATAAAAACAAGAGATAAACAATAATTAAAGTTTATATACAATTTTTGTTTTTACTGAGAAACTTCCAAAAATTAGATATTTTTATGGTAATATTTCAGTACTGAATAATCTGATAACCATTCTTTTAATAGATCACAGTGTTTCCATATTCTCACCAATTCTATATAATTAATCTTTTGCTTTGTTCAATAATTTGTTATTGAAATAATAATCGAATATAGGCTTTTGTGATAGTTTAGTGATAATATTATTGTTTTTAAAACTTATAAAAATATTTGTACTTTCAGGCAGAATATACATTGTTTAGTTTGGAGCGTTACGGTCTTACGTTTTGCGTAGAAGGGTTAATGAGACCGGGACCTACAACTTAAAGCAAATTCCGAAAGGCTACGAACATTCATGATTGCAGCGGTATTCGAAACCGAGAACTCCGCTTCCGAATAGCAGCACTATACCATTCGGCCATCGTTTGGTTGAATGTTTATGAGATACTATTTAGGCTACACAATTTATTTAAAAGAGAGAGAAAAGTATACTTCTAAATAATTTAGGGATTTTCGTACAATGAAGTCATAGTGATAATATTTTATAAGTAATTAGTTATTACTTCAGTAACTAGTCTTTAATATAGAAAATAATAGTTAAAATTCTCATCCTGATCCTTTTTTAAAACAAGAAATAATGTTATTGCTTTATGAAATAATGCATAATGATTATATCTTTAAGAAAAATTATACAGATGACAATTAACTTTTTTTTACTAAGTGATTTAAAATATAATGGAAATACTAAATAGCGTAGAGTTTAATGACATTAAGACTTTTTAAACAATGTCAACATCGTTATTAAACAAAAGATTCTATTGTAAGGTGTGATCTGAAAGATAAACAGTCGAAATGGAATAAATGGGAAAAAAATTCTAAAGCTAACGGAACAAAATCAATGTTGAAAACCAAAAAGGCATGTCTAGCTAAGTGAAAAACGTTGAATCGTTGTTTGCAACCGCAAATAAAATAAAAAAACCCTCTATACTGTTCAGAGTACGAGAAAAAACTCAACAATAAAAGGCGAAGGAAAATTCGAGTAGATGGTTAATTTAACATAGAACTATATGTTCAGTTGAGATTAAAAAAAACGCTAATGAAAAACCTAAATAGAAATCGCAGCTAAAATCGCTCAGCTGGAGGAGAAGTTAAAATAATTAAATAAAAATAAAAAACTTAACAATAGTTAGGGTTAATTTACTACCCAAGAATGCATTAAGTGTAAAATTAAGTATAGTAAACATGGTTTGGTATAAAATTGATTTAAATTAATAAACATATACAAAGTTGGTAGTCAAAATATAAAATGAATTATATAAATTGTAACTATTCTGGTTGTATCTAGGAAAATACAAACCAGTAAAAGGCTTAGAAAAATACATATTGATACTTAATTTAACATATAAGTAGTTACATTTAGACTGTATAGTTATATTTAGACTTTAACTAAAATGAAAATTAAATTAAAAAACTTAACTGAAACATTATCTTAAAGATTCCACGAACATTATAATTTAAAACTATTAAATAAAACCAAGAGCTGAACAATAATTAAGGTTTATTTACGATCTTTGCAGTGAGAGCAAATTGCTGAAGTACAATAAATGAGTTTATGCATGCATTTAAAGCAAAATACAATGTTTGTTGTCAAAATATAAAATATATTTATAAAATAGTAAATAATAGAAATATAAATTTTACATTAATTTTAGATTTCCTAAAGACGCATTATTAGAGCAAGACTTGATATTACTATTAAAATTTAATTTATATTTGATAATTTTTAAGTAAATAATAGAAATTCTCAATTTCACTATTCATTGGTTAAAAATATAAAATATATTTTAACCCTTAATTTGAAAAGATTTTTTTTTCAAATATTTTTTAATTTCTGTTATTTTCCCATGTCTGTATAGACATTAGGATCTCTGCAAAAAAATATCATTTTCCATTTTTGAGATAATTAATGTCCTCTGTGGCGAACACTGATAATTATATTATATAGTAGTTATAAATATACATGTCCGATGTAGCGGCCAGACATAGCCAAATTAAGAAGGTTCATAACTATGTATTTTATATTAGTTTTAAATTTCATAACGGCACAGTGTCAGAGCAAGACTTGATATTAATATTAAAATTAATTATTGCTTCAGTAAATGCTTTTAAATATAGAAAACAAAAGTTGAAATTGTCATTCTGATCCTTTTTTAAAATAAGAAATAATGTTATTGCTTTATGACATAATGCATAATGATTATATCTTTAAGAAAAATTATACAGATGACAATTAATTTTTTTTGCTAAGTGATTTAAAATATAATGGAAATACTAAATAGCGTAGAGTTTAATTACATTAAGACTTTTTGAACAATGTCAACATCGTTATTAAACAAAAGATTCTATTGTAAGGTGTGATCTGAAAGATAAACAGTCGAAATGGAATAAAGGAGAAAAAATTCTAAAGCTAACGGAACAAAATCAATGTTGAAAACCAAAAAGGCATGTCTGGCTAAGTGAAAAACGTTGAATCACTGATTGCAACCGCAAATAAAATAAAAAAAAACCTCTATACTGTTCAGAGTAAGAGAAAAAACTCAACAATAAAAGGCGAAGGAAAATGCTAGTAGATGGTTAATTTAACATAGAACTGTATGTTCAGTTGAGACTAAAAAAAAAAAAAACGCTAATGAAAAACGTAAATAGAAATCGCAGTTAAAATCGCTCAGCTGGAGGAGAAGTTAAAATAATTAAATAAAAATAAAAAACTTAACAATAGTTAGGGTTAATTTACTACCCAAGAATGCATTAAGTGTAAAATTAAGTATCGTAAACACGGTTTGGTATAAAATTGATTTAAATTAATAAATATATACAGCGTTGATAGTCAAAACATGAAATGAAGTATATAAATTGTAATTATTTTGGTTATATCTAGGAAAATACTAAACAGTATAAGGCATAGAAAAATACACATTGATGCTTAATTTAACATTATTTATATTAGACTGTAACTAAAATGAAAATTAAATTAAAACCTTAATAGAAACATTATCCTAAAGTTTCCACCAACATGATCAATTTATGCTTGAAAAGTGTTTAAATTAACGCAAATATAGAATGTTATTTGTTAAAATATAAAATAAATTTTTAAAATAATAAATAATATAACTATGTATTTTACTTTAGTTTTAGATTTCATAACGACGCATTGTTAGAGAAAAACTTGATATTAGTATTAAAATTTAATTTATATTTGATAATTTTTAAGTAACTAACAGAAATTCTCAATTTCACTCTTCGTGGGTTAAAAATATAAAATATGTTTTTAAAATAGTAAATAATATTACTCTGTATTTTATATGAGTATTAGATTTCATAACGGCGCAGTGTTAGAGCAACACTTGATATCGATATATTAAAACTTAATTTATATTTGATAATTTTTAAGTATCTAACAGAAATTCTCAATTTCACTATTCTTTAGTTAAAAATATAAAATATATTTTTAAAATAGTAAATAATATAACTGTATTGTATATTAGTTTTAAATTTCATAAAGGCACAGGGTTAGAGCAAGACCTGATATTAATATTAAAATTTAATTTATATTTGATAATTTTTAAGTAACTAAAAGAAATCCTCAAATTCATTATTTGTTGGTTAAAAATATGAAATATATTTTTAAAAAAGTAAATAATATAACTATGTATTTTATATTAGTTTTAAATTTCATAATGGCACAGTGCTAGAGCAAGACTTGATATTAACATATTAGAATTTAATTTATATTTGAAAATTTTAAGTAACTAAGAGAAATTCTCAATTTCACTATTCTTTGGATAAAAATATAAAATATATTTTAAAAATAGTAAATAACATAACTATGTATTTTATATTAGTTTTAAATTTCAGAACGGTACAGTGTTGCTCGAACTATATCTAATGAAGTACATACTGTTCAGGATACCAGTGGAGTTCCCAGAATTTTATATTATAACTGTATTTTATATTAGTTTTAAATTTCATAACGGCACAGGGTTAGAGCAAGACCTGATATTAATATTAAAATTTAATTTATATTTGGTAACTAAAAAAATTCTCAATTTCATTATTCGTTGTTTAAAAATAGGAAGTATATTTTTAAAAAAGTAAATAATATAACTATGTATTTTATATTAGTTTTAAACTTCAGAACGGTACAGTGTTGCTTGAACTATATCTAATGAAGTACATACTGTTCTCGATACCAGTGGTGTTCCCAGAAATTAATTTTGGGGGACGCATATTGCCATTGCCAACAAGACGGAAAGGGCAGAAGAGGCTGGAGCTCACCCTCCGTCTTGTAATGTCAGTTCTTTAAGCTAAATTTGATACTTAAATATGCAAATACAACACATGCATAAGCACATTTGTATCTCAGATCCCCTTCTAAATTCTATCATATAGGCGCCTATAAATTGCCATGAAAAAATAGACATCTTTAATTTAATATTATCATTATGTAAAAAGTAATATAAGTTATATAAGTAATATAAATATATCAATCTAATTTCTCCGTTGTAAAACTATTCATGAACTAATATATTTTTTTATAATAAGTTATAAAAATATGATAATATAATAGCTTATATATAAATATTATAACTAATATATAAACATATATATGTTATAAAAATTAGAAAAATATGGCCATTTAAGAAAATTAATTGAGATAGTATGAAAATATAATTTTTTACTTACCAGAATTCATAGAATCCTGTATCATTGAAAATTGATAAAATAACATTTAATGATTGAAAACAGCAGTTGCAATTTAAAAAAAGGGCGGGGGGGCGCATATGTCTCTCTGCACCTCTCCTGGGTACGCCTCTGCTCTATACCTAATTTTGTTTTGAAATTCGCTGTAGCTCAGTTGGCAAATGCATCTATCTCATAATTGGAGGGTTAGGAGTTAGAGCCGGACAAAGATTCATCGTAATCATAAATGGCACCTAGGGCAAGTAAAATAGTATCGGGGTAGCAATGTTCTCGAAGTTCAAAAACAATGTATCTGGATGTGATAAGTCAAGTCTGGATGTTTTCTGCTTGGTTCCTGCTTCTAAATTAAGAGGACTCACTTTGCTCATGTTATCCCGTCTTAAAGAATAATGTTAGTCACCTATATGGTGCTCCCATAATAAAAGTGACAACAAATAAATGTAGCTTGTTAGTGGAGAATTCTATAAAAGCAATTGCATTGTAAATAATAGTTTGCATTGGAAATAATAATAAGGATTTTTCCTTCAAGTTCATTTTTCAAGTTTTCGCTTCAGTTCACATTGGACACGTAAAGTAGTATCGGGGTAGTAATGTCCTCCAAGTTCAAAAACAATGTGTCTGGAGGTGATAGGCCAAGCCTGGGTGTCGTCTGCTTGGTTCCTGCTTCTAAATTAAGAGGATTCACTTTGCTTGCGTTATCTCATATTAGAGATTAATGTTGATCACGTATATGGTGATCTCACAGTAAAATGGACAAGAAATAACCACAGCTTGTTAGTGGTGAATTCTATAAAAACAATTACATTGTAAATATTGTTTGCATAGGAAATAATAATAATGATTTTTCCTTGAAGCGCATTTTTCAAGTTTTCGCTTCAGTTCACCTGGGGCACGTAAAATAGTATTCCAATGTTCTCCAAGTTCAAAACCAATATATCTGGAGGTGATAGGCCAAGCCTGGGTGTCTTCTGCTTGGTTCGTGCTTTGACCACGTATATGGTGATCCCATAATAAAATGGACAAGAAATAACCACATCTTGTTAGTGGTGAATTCTATAAAAGCAATTACATTGTAAATAATAGTTTGAGATTGAAATAATAATAATGATTTTTTCTTGAAGCAGCTTCAGTTCATCTGATGCACGTAAAGTAGTATCGGGGTATCAGTGTTCTCCAAGTTCAAAAACAATATATCTGGAGGTGATAGGCCAAGCCTGGGTGTTGTCTGCTTGGTTCCTGCTTCTAAATTACGAGGACCCACTTTGCTTGCGTTATCCCATCTTAGAGATTAATGTGGACCACGTATATGATGATCCCATAGTAAAATGGACAAGAAATAACTACAGCTGGTTAGTGGTGAATTCTATAAAAGCAATTTCATTGTAAATAATAGTTTGCATTGGAAATAATAATAATGATTTTTTTCTTGAAGCGCAGTTTTCAAGTTTTCGCTTCAGTTCACCTGAAGCACTTAAAATAGTATCGGGGTATCAATGTTCTAGAAGTTCAAAAACAATATATCTGGAGGTGATAGGCCAAGACTGGGTGTTGTCTGCTTGGTTCCTGCTTCTAAATTACGAGAATCTACTTTGATTGTGTTATCCCATCTTAGAGATTAATGTTGACCACGTATATGGTGATCGCATAATAAAATGGAAGAGAAATAACCACAGATTGTTAGTGGTGAATTCTATAAAAGCAATTTCATTGTAAATAATAGTTTGCATTGGAAATAATAATAATGATTTTTCCTTGAAGCTCAATTTTCAAGTTTTCGTTTCAGTTCACATTTGGCCTGTAAAACAGTATTACAATGTTCTCCAAGTTCAAACACAATATATCTGGAGGTGATAGGCCAAGACTGGGTGTTGTCTGCTTGATTCCTGCTTCTAAATTACGAGGACCTACTTTGCATGTGTTATCCCATCTTAGTAATGTTAGTCACCTATATGGTGTTCCCATAATAAAATAGATAACAAATAACTGCAGCTTTTTAGTGGTGAATTCTATAAAAGCAATTGCATTGTAAATAATAGTTTGCATTGGAAATTATAATGATTTTATCTTGAAGCGTAAGCCTTGAAGTTTTTCAAGTTTTCTCTTCAGTTCTGTAATCATATTATTTACCTACCACCCTTAGTCGGTTTAGATGAACCTGCTAAAATGCCTAACAATAATATTAAAATATGGTAATATTTATTGTATGGTCTTAAAATATTAAAAATGTAAATTTTCCTTTATCAATTTTATATTTTTCATATTATTTAAACTTAAAGATGAAATTGTTATCCAAATATTTGAATACATATAAATGCAATTCGAAATTTCTGAATATAATATTTGATTAAGAAGCATGACAAGGAAGACGAGAGTATCATAAATAAATTATTTTAAAATGGCAAACAATACTTAAGATTACTAGGAATAGTAAGAGGAGATTTAGATTTGTTACTGGGGCAACAAGCCCAATAAATTTTCTAAGGAGTTTACTAGCTGTTTACGTTTTGATTACTTCAATGCTATCATACTAAAAATAATAACAGAAATAAGTCAATGTTAGCTTTCACTAAGTTTAGGGTCTTTTTGTTAC
>CM063501.1:131401743-131406743 GCA_032207245.1 Pardosa pseudoannulata
AACGGCGTGATATAGCGGTGTATCGTCAAAGAACTTTGCTTTGAAAGGTGGACTTATGTGTATACAAAAGAATTGTTTTCTACGGCACCATGAAGTCTACACGGCCGTGCACTATAGTAAAATAACAAAATGCCAGACTGCACGGTACCTTCTCTGACAGCTAAAAAGATGATCGCGGAACGACAAAGGGTTTGCCGCTTCTCAGATGTTGCCGCTAAAGCAACCTTAGCTTTGCGGCCGATAATGGTTTAACCCGGACCAATGCAGTTGGTCGAAGATGAGGTCATCGCTAAGTGACCCAATAATAAAAATGTGGGTGAGGCCCGTCTCTTGGAGGCCCTTCCCCTAGAAAGAGACGAGGAAGATATTTTTTTTGGGAAAGAAGTTAGTTAGCTAGCAACCAGCTAATTCAGAGGTCGCCTTTACCTGTCTCTCTACCGGAGAGTTATTTTTGGTATAATCCCACCTTGGGATCTTTTCTTGAAGGAGTAGCCCGCATCGGCTATCTCGGAGGTCGCCTCGACCAGTTTCTCCATCGGAGAGTTTTCATTAGCGAAATCCCGTCTTGGGATAAATCTCTTGTGAGATTGAAGTGATACCCTGTGCGTGGGTTTTTCATATTTTAATATAATCCTCTTCAGGATTGTTTCTGTTCTTCAGAGCTAACTGTGCTGGACCTTCTACGTGTGTTTCAGTGAATTAGTGAGAAAGCTACGAATTGTGTCTCCCGTTTACGCACCCATATTTCGGCATAGTCTGAATTTAGTTTAGGTACCCGTCTCTACTCAGGCCTATGTGTACTAATCACTTCCTGTGATCAGATTGTTTTTTTTATAGTTGTGAAATGATGTATATAGAAGTGTAAATAAATATATTAATCCAGGTACATCGGATTCTTCCTTGTGTCACCTGAAACAGGGACCGGATACGTTACAGTGTGTATGCATATGGCTGTTAAAAGTAGTGGACATGTAAAGTTTTAAGTTAGTTTCTAGAGTTTAATTGAAAGGTCAGAAATCTTTGTTTGATGGTATGAGCTTATCAGTGATGAGCATGTAAATGAGCGTAATTATAGCTCGTTAACTTTGTTCTTGTTTCAGAAAGCATGTGGAAACCATGATCCCCACTTCGAAAGCTTCCGTATCAAGTGAAGATCGTTCTCTTTACTCTGCCATATTCTTTACCGTTTGACACAAATTTTCGTGCAAAAAACATTTAATTATTCTTAGAAATGTAGGCCAGAGAGAGATACGTCTTTCAGGTCAAAATTATCTTTTAAACTTGGCACAGTAATTGTGAGCGATTCTTTGAGCTATGACACGCTGCCCATGCACAGAAGAAATGTTACGAATATCAATTGTGGCATTAGAACCTTGATTAAAAGCAAAAAGAATGAGATGGTGAAAATTATAATTTTTCTTATCTTGATTTTCCATTTTAAAAATCTAAAAACTATGGGGTTATATGACGCTTAAAAGTCGAAAGAAATGCAAAAAAATAGCATTTTTGACTTCTCATACCTTGAAAATCACCAGTTTTATAAACTTATTTTTTTTAATATTGTAAAAAACAAATTAATATATTTCCAAACATATCTTATTCGTGTTTTTAACATACAAATTATTTTTGCTAGAAAATTTTAAATAATTGACATTTTGTTATTAACAAAATGATATTAAAGCAAACTCGCATGATTAATAAAAATATAAGCTTAATATGTAACTATAATTTTATTTGCTGTGTTTTAAAGTTGACAAAGAGTCGAAAATTATTCGATGAAACCGTTGTCTGAAAGCGCTCTTCTATGTTGATAAAACCTTTCTAGTTTACTTTTCAAGAATTCGTGATATTTTATGATGCCGTATTACTCTATGCAGCGTTAAATATTTATGTCAGTCAAATAAACATAATTTAGGCTAGGTCCACTTTGGTAGAGGATGGCATTACCATCTTTGGGTGAGATTTTTTAAATTCCTAGCGAAAAGGAAAAAACTTAAAGTTTTGATTGTTAGTCTATGAACTATTACAAACAATTATCGGAAAGGTCAGAAGGTAGTAAGGATTTTCGAAAAAAGTATTATGGGAGATTAGTTCTAGTGCGGTTAGTTCTAAGTTATAATTATTTCCATGGAATGTGAATGTGTATAGTACTGATGTTTGTAATATTTTTTATTTTAACCAGTAGATCGCTTAATATCCATCAGTCTTACTAATTATTTAACTCATATGATAAAACTTTAAAACAAGGATATTTTTCATTCATATTTTATCTTTATATTTCATTATTTTTCATTCAATGTAAAAATAAATATTCTGTTCCTTATCTTAATATAATGTAAATTGTAGTACACTTTTATATTTTAGGATATGATTTTCTTCACATTTATCTTCTTATTCGGAGAACGTATTTCCTACTGCTCTCTATTAACTGTTTTTCTATTTTTTAATCGTCCAATTCATTCTAAAGCTGGAAGATTTAATCTTTATCCTCTAGCGAATCTATTTTTATACAAAAAAAGTTAGGATAGTAATAACATGCAGGAAAAACGCAAATGTGATTATGCCTGTGACGGAAACACCTGCACATTATAGTCGTGTAGTCCTGGTTATATATTTAAGTATCAAACTGTGATCAAATGTATAGTGGGATTTATTTTAAATTGCGTTGTGTTAAATATCTTCTTTTTTACTACAATTTAACCACAGGTTCTGAGAAACTACAGACATAAATATGAAGAATAAAATAACCGCTAAAATGATAGCAACGGAGACTAGCTTAATGTAAAAAAAGTAAATTTATTATAAAATATTTATACATCTATTTACAAAACCAGCAATAATTAATAAGTAATAAGTAAATAAGTAAGCTTAGTCAATATCTTAAGGATCAGTTCTGACAAAATTTTATACACTTAGGTAAATTTTGTAAGTAGAGAGAGGACCTAACCTCAATTTCAAAATGTAATGCAAAATGGGGACCTTTGTGGGTCTGAAATGTTGGGCCCGGAACACTTCTGGTTGGAGGGTATCAATGGCTGAATCAGGAGAGGGAATCTTTACATCATCCATTGATCTGTTACAGACATCGTCAGGGGCTTTCTCCTGAGTCTTTGGGGTGCGGCCGTACTACTTTGTGTAGGAAACTTTCTGGCGGACTTGGCTGGACTATCGAGCACCTTCTTTTTGGGACCTCCGAACTAATCTCTTCTGGGACCTCCGAACCAAACTCTGGGACCTCCTAATCCATCTCCTCATTTTTTAGATTTTTCATATTTTTTTTATCTCAAACTTTTTCCCCTCCTCCTTCTTGTCTTCCAATCGGGATAGTTGCCAGAATTTCATTGGTCTGACCAAACCCCGCCCTGAGACCACCAACGTGAACAACCTTATCCCTTCTAATTGGGCCCTGTCCCTTAGGGACTCATAAATACTCCACAAAGGTACATTCTTATTTAATGTCAAGTACGGAGACGGGATTCTTATCTGGGACTGGAATCAGAACCCCGCCCGAGACAACCGTACAAGACTACAATATCCGTTAAATCGAAATTTATGGTCCTTGGTCCTCTATCTACAACGATGTGATGAGGTCAGATTTAGATCCCGAACATTTTACTTCTTGAATGAATGAAACAATTATATATCAGATCTAAATCGCCTCATCACAATTATCACTAAATATTTAACTATTTGAAGACGATTATTACAAATTTTATGTATGATGTGGGTGTGCGAGGCTGTCACCTTCGGATAATTGGTCTTACTAGTTGTGAAAGTACTGAGTGAAGTAAAGACAGCTCAATGAGTAACTCGAATTCGCAAAATTACAAAGAGTTGATATTTTAGTAAAGGAAGCTTAATCATCTGTTAATATATATATTATTATATGCATGATTGTGTGTATAACGTTGTGAATTTTCCAGATAAAGTGTTTAGATTTTGTGTTTAAAACTTGCATTTAAAACAAAAATGTATTAACAGATAGGTACGATTAATGTCATGTAATTTTCAAACTATACGAGTTATTTAAAATGAAGTATTTCTCACCTTTTGTAACAATAAGTTACATTCAGAGCTTCAACGTTTCTTTACCTCTTCTCGTAAGCCATTGCCAAATGCAAACAGAACAGGTGCGATCTGGGCTAGGAAGAGACTTCGGACTTCTCCCAATCGGCAGAAGAACCTGTTTGTTTAATGATTTAAAATGAAGCATTTCTCACCTTTTGAAACAATAACTTACATTCAGAGCTTCAACGTTTCTTTACCTCTTCTCGTAAGCCATTGCCAAATGCAAACAGAACAGGTGCGATCTGGGCTAGGAAGAGACTTCGGACTTCTCCCAATCGGCAGAAGAACCTGTTTGTTTAATGATTTAAAATGAAGCATTTCTCACCTTTTGAAACAATAACTTACATTCAGAGCTTCAACGTTTCTTTACCTCTTCTCGTAAGCCATTGCCAAATGCAAACAGAACAGGTGCGATCTGGGCTAGGAAAAGACTTCGGACTTCTCCCAATCAGTAGACGAACTTGTTGGTTTAGTGGGACCTTACCCCTCCGTTCTCGAGTGGATCCTTGTTTTTTCTCCGAGGGAACAGGCTGATTTTTTTCAAGATGAGCTTGTTACTAGAGGAAAGAAGAGGGTGAATGTTGCTAGAATCCGCTGCTGGCGGGATAGATATTTGGATCGACACAAGACATACAAAAAATGACACAATTTTTGCGAGACTGAAGCCTAACGTAGAGTAGTCTTAGACATCTACAAATGATAAGTTGAATTCCTGTTGTATTCCTTAGGCACTTAATTGTATAAATCATTTAATCAAAACATATTAGTCCAGGTATGTTTTATTAATGAGTTTTAATTTCTTTTTTATTAAACACTAAATCAACATAACATTATTCCCACACCTTTATATGACTTGTATCGTACGAAAATAACTTTTTTTCAAAATATTTATATCTATGGTTCCAGTTCTCTTTTATGCCATCCTCATGACT
>CM063501.1:131411743-131414243 GCA_032207245.1 Pardosa pseudoannulata
ATTTTTTAAGTTTTTTTTATTGGATCTTCATCATTGGATAAAATATTCTACATTTGTTTTCTAATTATTCTATCATTCAATGCATTTTGCATTATCACACACACACACATACACATATATCTACATATAGCTTGCTGCGTACCTCCGTGGAGAAATTATACAACATTCACTGTAATGTAAGAATGTGCATTTTAGAGCTAAAAGTGAGAATCAGTTCTTTATCTGAGTTAAAAAGAAAATAGTTTTTAAAACTTTCGGATAATGATGTGTCATAATTCCTTGGTAACAAGTCAATTTGTTCGTACGTTTCACTTAATATTTTATTAACTTGAGAAATATGGTAAATGTATCATATATTTGCAATTTATTTCAAAAATAAGAGATTTGAAAAATTTTTTTCAAGTTTACAACTCCTCTTCAACCTCCACTCAAAATACAGTTTCTTTTAAGTCAAAGAGTTTTTTGCTGGATGAGATCCCGCCTACCCTCCCTCATCCCTTTGGACTAACTTTCTCTTGGTATTTTCCAATTTTTTTGTGAATTTATTTCTATTAACAATTAAATTTCGTTATTATCGATGTTATTTTCATTTCTCATTCGTTCCATTTCCTTTTTCGCTGCAAGATTACATGGTCTTTTACCAACTAATTCAATTGGTTACGATCCCCTCGCCAGATTTCAAACGCCACGCTGCAAGCACGCCACGCACGCAAGCTGCAAGCACGCCAATTTCGCCAAATGTGGTTGAAGCACCAACAAGATCCATGATTAGAAACAGGAGAGTGGGCTAAGAAGTGGAGTTGAATAAGGTACATTTTCAAGCACAGATTATGTAGCTTAAATAAATATAATTTTTCTTATAAATGAAAGTTAAATGAAAGTCTCTGGAATCCTAAATAATGAAGCACACAGGTGAAGATAAGAGTATAATTTTCTTATCCCGAAGAACGAATATAAATTCAAGTTTACAAATAAACAACAGAACGTTCTGTAAAAACAAAACAAAAAGAGAAATCTGACGTATTTTTAACGAAAGCTATTTGCTTCTGCTCTAGTAATACTTTTTCAATTTTTCTTAAAAATCCCGTGTTCCTAAAGGCAAATCAGTTTTTCCAATTTCTCCTTTTTCATATAATTTTTTTTCTTCTATATTCTTTCGGTCGCTTTCCATCACAGATTTACCGAGTCTCCTGAAAATTTTTGCTTTGATCTGGTCTATCGGCTTTTATTTTTGGAGAACCTTCGCTCATTCACTTTTCTCCGCAGAGGGCACTCTCATATGCGTGCAACTATCAAATGTGAGACCTTTTAGAGCTGCTTCTAATTTTCTCCAGAGGAATGAACGTTATGAATAATCTTTCCAGTGATTTATAAAATTCCCAAGAAATAAACAAAGTGTTACATTCGTCCTATTTTGTTTTTTTAAGTAGCCAAAAAAGGCCCAGGGTTTCCCTTGTAGACTGGTTCCAATAATACCTTTAATTCCTTGCATGTGGAATATATTTGAGATAAACCTGCCAAAAATGAAATTTTTTTAAAATTAATTTTGTATTTTATTATCTTCAAAATGACAGAAATAGATTATTTTTGAAAAAAAATATTTAGACGAAATTACCATTTTTATTATTTTCACATATATTGGAAATGTTAATGGATTACACTAATTTCTGCTCAAATTACATAAAATGAACCAAATGATATAATTTTATAGTTAAATGTAATAAACTAATACAACAATATTATTATCTATATTAACTGTTATGAATTCCATGTCCCTCAGTTTCCTTTGAATTTCATAAATCCTATACAGTATCGTAGAAAATTTACAGATGCATTATAGACGCCATGTTTTTGTGTCGCCAAATTTGGCTAGTTTTTAGCTATTTTATGGGGCGATCAGTGGGTTGTAGTGTTTGCCCTGACTTTATTGGTGGGGTATGGCAGCTCTAATGTGTTCTTGCACCTCACTGGTTTACGTGATTTCTGAGGTCAACATCCGGCACTATTTTTTCCAGAAATTTGCATCTAGTTGTTACTTTTTTGGTTTACACTGGCCAAGGTCAGGTTGCATTTTTTTTTGTTCTTATCATCTTCTGGGATTTATTAGGTAATTTTTTTTGTTCTTATCATTTTCTAATTTTAGTTAATTTAGTTATGACGGAGGAAGTTATTTCGGTTCTTAATATTTTTGAAATTGTTAAAAAGTGTCAGGATATTGTAAATCAAACAAGATGCTTTGGTTTGGAACATTTTGTTTTTGTTCTTATCATTTTCTGGGATTTAGTTAATTTAGTTATGGTGGGTATAGTTATTTTGGTTCTTGATATTTTTGAAATTATTAAAAAGTATCAGGATATTCTAAATCAAACAAGATGCTTTGGTTTGGAACATTTTGTTTTCGTTCTCATCATTTTCTGGAATTTAGTTAATTTAGTTATGACGGGTGAAGTTATTTCGGTTCTTGATATTTTTGAAATTGTTAAAAAATATCAGGATATTC
>CM063501.1:131419243-131426743 GCA_032207245.1 Pardosa pseudoannulata
ACAATAAAAGGGAAGGCGTATTAATGCACTTTGCATAATTCACTGGGATAGGCAGTAGAAGCATTAATCACAAAACATTCTTAAAAAGCACTGCTTGTGATATAAGCAGTGTTCGAAAATTGTTTCTCCATGTTCGTGCTAATCCGTGTCGTTTTGTGCGAAGAAGATGACAGTTTCAGGAAAAGAACGAGAACTTCTTGTAAGAAATATTTATCGGAGGAAAAACACTTCTTGCTGTATTCAAGGACCTGTAGTAATCGTATTATGAACTTCTGCAACAACTTCAACACCAGCACGAGGGAGTCCGGATCGGAAACTTCCTCAAAGGTGCTCGAAGTTGAAGAACAGACCTGGAAACAGCTTTTTGCTATTCTGTTTTATTTAATTTTGGGACTTAATCTCATATGCGTTTCTACTTTTGCTATATTCTCTTCCAATCGTTAGACTGTAGCACAAATATATTTTTCAAAATGATGTCTGTGTAGAGAAAATGGTTTTGTTTTCTAAACTAGTGGTTCTCAAAAGTTTTCCTCTTGTTCACCCTCAGGGTACCTCGATATCTAGTTTGGGATCAATGAGTGTAAAGTGTAGGTTGGTTACTTGAAATAAAGATAAGGACAATTCTTAACACTTTTCGAAAGTGTTGCATTTTCAAGGAAAGATAACTTAAATTTTAGATTTTAACTACCTTTAAGATTTCTTTGTAATTTCCCCATTTTTAGTAAATTATTTTTATTATTGCTGACCACCTCGACGCATGCTCATGACACCACAAGATGCTGTGATACACTGTTTGAGAACCTTTCAATGATAGATAGCAGTACATGCATTGTTATCTTTGTAATTTGCCGTATGAAAAAATAAGCTAGATAATTATTAATTTAGCTAACAGAAATTTATCTGATAAAATTGTATTGAAATGTTATTGCAAAAATATATGCCAAAATATAAAAAACAATCCTATTTAAAAACGTTATTTAATGAAAATTGGGCCAGACCAACTGCTTGTATTAAAGTTTAGCTGGTGCTTTGATTATTTCGTAAATATAAAAAAATTTTAAAGCCATGTTTTTAACACTGCTCTCATTAAGTCTTAACACAAGCTTGAGTTGTATTTTTAGTTTTGTTTTATGTAAAGTATCATATTGAATATGATTATGTTCTATAAAAAACAGGTTTTTTACTGTTAGCCGAGTACAAGTATATGTCGCGAAGAGTTTTGAAAGAAATACATGACATCACTAATTATGTACAACCAATATTAAAAAAGTTAAGCTCAAATTTTTTAGAACTAAGGTAAACAAAAATAAAAACAGAAATAGAAATACAGAAGCAGAAATAAAAATTCGCTGGAGAAAGTCCGAATAATCCAACCATTTGTATCTCTCCTAAGCTTTGCGCCCTTAGAGATGAGTTGTCCAAACTGGTAGTATTGCATGGAAGATGGTGGCGCACCATGGAGTCTCAAAGTCTGTACATACCACAGAAAGTTGGGAAATATATTTTATAAACCGATGTTAAGCCCTGATAATATTTTATGATTATTTTACAGAACCTCAGTATGCTATTATACAATATCTTACCAACAGTCTATAAATTCTTTTATCAACTACTAGCTTTTCATAAAGCTCACGTACTTAGTATCAAAGAATTTGGTAAAACCGGTTTTATATTATTATCTGAAATTATTTCTTTTTCCGTATAAATAAATATAGGCATGGCGAGACGATATGGAAGATACAATAGTGGGCTATAAAATGTCAATTTATTTAATATTTCCATTATATTCCTGGATGTATTTTACTTAATAAATGACTGAACAATGCTTCAAAACTCCATTAGAGAAGTTATTTACTTTCAATACCACAAAGCTCTGCCTTTTCATCAAGCATTTTAATGTCTCGTTTCTCGAACTCTTAGAAGATAAGCAGACATTTTTGAAGCCATATTTTGCAGCTGACGCTCCTAATAGTCGATAACGGAGCACTTCCCAAGAGAAGGTAGCGAGGTTTCCGCCAGTGAAAACTGAAACTGATGTTTTAATAAATATTTTCTTCTCACATAGGTTGATTCCCTCAGAGATGCTTCTAACACTTTCGCTGATATTTAAATTTAAAGAGCGTGGAACATAATTTGAAAAATTTACACTATATCTTGCAGTAGAAAGGCTAATATCTGATGAGCATTATTAAAATATTTCTACATTATTATTAATTTTATAATTAAGGGGTATGTTTGTTAGTTTAATTGTTGTATGTAAATTCATTGAACTATGTTTTAATCAATTAACTTACGATTTTTATCTGTTGGATATATGTATTTAAATATACATATATATATTATGTATATATATATATATATATATACATACAATACACACACACACACACACACACACACACATATATATATATATATATATATATATATATATATATATATATATATATATATATATATATATATATATATATATATATATATATATATATATATATATATATATATTATATATATATATTATATATATATATATATATATATATATATATATATATATATATATATATATATATATATATATATATATATATATATATATATATATATATATATATATATATATATATATATATATATATATATATATATATATATATATATATATATATATATATATATATATATATATATATATATATATATATATATAGGGGAGAGTGGCTCACCTTGGGACACTTTTTTTCTTTTTTTTTTAATTTTTTGATATTAACGAATTATTGTCAAAATTTTACCTAATATTATTTTAACCTCTGCCTATATTATTAAATAGTTTTTAATCTCATATCCATTATAAAAAAATTAAAAAAATATTTAATAAACTTGTACTTTGTCCCAAGGTGTAGTAAATGGTGGCTCACCTTGGGACAATTAAAAATACATGTGAAAAATTCAATTATTGAATTACAATATGCTTGGAATTATTTATTTAAGAAAGAAAAGTATTTCAAGTGATAAACATAATTATTAGAAATTAATATTTTCTAATTTTGTTTACAAAACAACAAACCAATTAGTTGATTAATACAAATTAGTTGAACGCACAAATTAAATTAACAAATTTTATATTTAATTGTAGTCAATTCTTTGGAATCAAATACCAAACCCAAAGAACGTTAGGTACTTTTCTCTGGGGATTTCAGTTTTAATAAAATATCATTTATATTTACATAAGATTTGTCCTCTTTTTCAGGATAAATAAATGTCAGTGATTGATTTAGTCGTCTCAAAAAAGATAACTCGTATTCCTTACCGTCAAAGTTTTTCACGTGACCTATAAAAGCAACAACATACCTTTTGCCAGCAAATTTAACAACAACAAAATCTCCTATGTAAAATTTGTTTCGTCTAAGCTGTACACATCATCATTGCATAAATCATTAATAATTGGTTTTCTACCAGACTTACAATTTCCTACCAACTCTGACAGCATTTTAAATCTTCATCTTCACTACTACTAATGCTCATCTGAAGCTGCTTTTTAATCCGTTTATTCCTTTCCTTATTCCCACTTTGTTTCTTTTTTACTTGAGATTTCCTTCCAGTATCAGTGATAGCATCTTCAATTTCTTTTTTTTTCGGGGGTGTCCGTATATATAGCTGATCTTCCTCTTTTTCTTCCTCGGTTACTTGCCTTTCGATGTCCTGCCTTTGGAAATGGTCGCACACATTCAGGTGTTTTAGGCTTGGACAAGTCTGGAACTGGGGCCTCATTAATACTTTGAAGGGATTAACTTGTTGATAGAATTGGTCTGTCAGTGACAAAAGCTGATAAAAATTCACTGTCATCAAAAATATCTCGATTGAAAGGATAAATTCCAGTTACTTGAAAACCAGAAATAATGTTTTTTGGTATAAAAGTAAGAGGATATGCATTCCCTACACATTCTGCAACATCATAAATTGATATAGGTCTCCCAGCATGATTAAGCATCCATTGCTTACAAGCTGTATTATAATGGACTGTAAAAGAGCTAAACACTGTGCGGTCCAAAAGTTATGACTCGTGTGAGGGGGCAAAGTGAGCATATGAATACGATTTTCTTTGCAAAAGTCGATAGCTTCAATAGTTATATGTGTGTTATGATTATCAAGGATTAAAATAATACTGTTATCTTTGGATGTCTTGACATGTTTCACAAAGTGTTTGAGATAAAGCATAAATATTTGAGGTGATGACCAACAACTTGGATTTGCAGCGCCAGTGGTTCCAGGTGGTGCTCCTTTCAACATATGATCCTTGAAAAACTTTCTGGGGAAAACCAAAAGTGGGGGAACTGTGTTGCCGATTGCATTAACAGCAGAAATAATTGTAAGAAGTTTCCCTCGTTCTCCAGACGTCATTTGACCAACTTGTTTTATGCCTTTCCAGCAATAATTTTAGGTGGAACATGTACTGTTGTAATTACCGATTCATCAAGATTATAAATCTCATTAGCTGTAAAGTTTTTACGCTGAAGAATTGATTCTAAATTATCATAAAACTTATTTACATTCTCCCTTGTAAAGCTGGTGGCACGAGAAAGACTGATTGCTTCTGGTTTCCGAAGAGAAAACACGGCACTATGTTTTCTGTTAAATCCAATGTACCAGTCCTTTCCAGCTTTTATTTCATGCTCCCAACTTGAAGATATATTCTTGTTATTTGCTGAAGCATATTCATAAGCAAGGGTACGTGCATCACTAATTATTAGTCCATAGTGATATTTCGAAGCTTGTAAAATATAGTCTACCAGCTTTTCTTCCTCATCCTCAGTGAATATTTTTCGACTTTGTATCTTTGATACATATTTGAAGTTAAAATCTGGCTGTTCACTTTTTTTAAACGTTTTAATATGGCGATTCAGGGTGGTTTTACAAACATTGTAGACTGCAGCAGCTTCCCTAAAAGACATTTCACCTGAAAAATTTTTGCAGCAGCTTTCTGAATATTGTCAGCACGAACTGCTTCATTTTTTAGATATTCTTTATTTCCAATCCTTGCCATTGTTAAGCGTAATAAGTTCCTAAAAGAAGAAATAACTATTAATAAATACAGGTTATGTAGGTTAAATAAAAAAATATTTTAAATGCAATATCTTTTTGTAAAAATATTTGAAATAAAAGTTAGCTGATAAATAGTTAGCTTATAAATGTTATGTCCCAAGGTGGACCACATCCACCTGTCCCACGGTGTACCATACACGGTCTATGAAATTTTAGAATGCCATGCTCTTAGGCTTAGCTACAGAACAATTACTATACATCAGTTTTATAGAGAAACCTTTAAACTTCATTATAATACCTTTTATTTCAAAATATTTTCATTAAAAATCCACTTTACAACTTATCAAAATTTTACATGAAAGTTACTAGACATGTGCTCAAAATAAAAATCTTAATAAATCCTTACCTGCTTCATCAATGGAATCAAAACACATCTGACAAATTGACTGTGCTGACATCTCTCTGCATCCACAAGACTTAAGAGTTAATTTAAAATTTAGGGCAAAAAATTCAGCTGTCCCGAGGTGTACTGTGTCCCAAGGTGAGCCACTCTCCCCTATACACTACAGGGGTATTATACTGACGGTTGCAGTATAATGCACCTGTCTCATGAAAAGAATAAGAACATTAAGAATATTATAAAGTGTATAATTGTCGGGCATTTTTATTTTAAATTATGAATTTTTTTTGGAGTAATATAACTCAACCAATTAATGTATAATTTAATTTTGTTCAATGTACACCCACACACATAAAAACTTTTTGTGGCGACTGAAAGTAAAAAAAAAAGAATACGAAATTTGAATGATTTTGAATATTTTAAAAATCTACATTGGTATATAAGGAGCGTGAAACCGAATTTAAAATATATGTTCTGTAGGTTGTAGTAGAATAAACCTCACCGATAAGACACAATTATTTCTTAAACTGCTAATCGAGTAAGTACATTCAGGGTACTTTTTTTACTTTCAATTTTGTATTCAATTTTGTTAAACAATTTCTTACACTATTAAAGTCATAATTTTTTTTATGGTTATGCATATAAGCCCAGTGGCGGGGATTTAGAGCTTTGCGCTCGTGCAGCACAAGTCCGAGGTTCACATAGAGCAAGGTTGATTCAACCTTCCATCCCTTCACTGGTATGAAAACTGAGAACTAAACACTGGTAAGATTGTCACCTAACCGAAACATACCCTTCGCCCCCCGCAGGGAACCTTGTCTCGGATTCGGAGATTAGCACCGTAGACCATTAGGGGCTGATGTGCCGAGGAGTTTAGTTTAGTTTAGTTTTAGTTAAAATCTTATTTCAAAGTTTAGTATGATATAAATTATGCTAAAAACAGCTCAAATAGAAAAATTATTTGCATGTTTAAGTTCTTTAGTATTTCCAAATAACTGGTAGCATTATTTGACCTAGTTTACGCAAAGAGGAAAAAAAAACTGGCCTGTGTTTTACTTTTAATTTTGTCTGATGGAAAATATCATGGAAATTGACATGGAATACTTTACATGGAATATAAATATGTTTTACCATTAACAAATATTTTACCGCTTTCAAAAAACAAATATAATTCGTGAATTATTACAAAAAAATATTTTATACATCACAGTTTATCAGAAGTTAAAACAACCCGCTAAGTATTTAGAAACACATTCAATTACTAGTTATATAAACACATTATGAGTCTAACAATTTGTGAAATATGCATGATGAGTAAATTTCAAGACATGATAATGCTTTGTGATTATTTTGTAATATCCTAGTGTAATATTTGACAATACCATTCAGCATATAAATACTTTATTAAATCAACTGCTTTTCGTAAAGCTCCTATACTTAAAACCAAAGATTAAAGATAGGTATTATATCTTTACCTGGAATCCTTTCTTTCTTTGCATAAATAATTATAAGACAAGAGCGATAATAGAGACAATAGCGAGCAATAAAAGGACAATTTATTAAATATTTTTAAGTATATTCTTCTATTTTCCTTTAAGAATAATGAACTGAATAATGTTTCAAAACTCCATTACAGAAATCATTCTCTTCCTACATCACACTTCTTTACCTTTTCATCAAGCATTTTAATGTCTCGTATTTGGGTGAACACTTAGAAGATATGCAGCCATTTTTGAAACCATATTTTTCAGCTGACGCTCCTAACAGTCGATAAAGGAGCACTTCCCAACAGAAGGTAGCTAGGTTTCCGCCAGGGAAAACTGAAACTGATGTTTTAATAAATATTTTCTTCGCACATAGGTTGATTCCCTTGGAGATACTTTTAATATTTACGCTGATATTTAAATTTAAACAGCGTGGAACACAATTTGAAATAGTTACTCTGTAAGCTGTAGGAGAATAGCGCCTGAATTTTGAAAACAATTAGAACATTTGTAAATATTATTAAATGTATAATTAGAAGTCACTTCTTACTTTGAATTGTGTTTAATCTC
>CM063501.1:131434243-131446743 GCA_032207245.1 Pardosa pseudoannulata
TATAATTCTACTTGAAAGCAGTCTTTAAATTGTTCGTTTGTAAGTCGTGATCTGTACTGAAAAAAATTACAAAAAGTCTTTAAAAAATACAAATCTCAAAGTGAAAGGAGATTTTTGACATTTCATTTCATCGACTATTGCTTCGTAGTTATGCGAGTATGACTATAATTCTGCTCGAAAGCAGTCTTTAAAGTGTTCATCTGTAAGTCGTGATCTGTTTTCTGATTTTATGATATTCATCGAAAATCGATTGTAATTTACATTCTGCTTTTATCAATAATGGAAATTTGTTTCCGTAATCTATATTCCAGAAATTCTCATCCGATGCAATGGATTTTAGGACAATGTCGTTCTGAAGATGTAAAACTTATATCTGCAGTTCTACTCTTTCGAGATGATTAGTTTCTTTCTATTTTTATTTTAAGTATCATAAATTAGTTTGAGAATACTCGAAAGAAAACAATCAGTCGCATTTCGCTTTTTTCTGCTATATGTGTTGAACACAAGTTCTATTTCACTAAAAATTAGAAAACTTTTATATAGAATTTTATTTAAAAATAAAACATTTTCATTGTGACTGCACAGTGGAGGGTATACAGTTGAGAACACGTACTTTCAGTTTTAATTTACATAATGAAACATAAACTAAGAACATAATGAATAAACATATTGAATGAACATAATGAAATGAACATAATAATGAATGAGACGTAATGAATAAACTACGTTTTAATTTATAGAATGAAACTTATTTTGGTTTTTAAACATAAAATTTTCTTATAAATATTAAATATTAAGTTTTAGGTTTAATGATGTTTCATTATGCAAACTTTTTAAGTGCTCTTTTCATTTTTTTAAACAGAAATATATTGTATTACTTAATAGTTGTGTCTACTATACGAAATGTATTTACTGTGTGCTTCTGTTTATTTACATTTGAATATTGTATGAATAATATATGTTACATAACTTCGCATAAAGTTATTAAGCAATATTTAAATACATAATTTATTATAGTTTTTTTAGAAACCCCCCAAAATGATTCTTATAAGTTGACTTTATTACAATATGATAACGAATATAGCATTAATAAAAAAATAAATGTTATAAAATTGTAAAATGTATTGTATATATTCCGTTAATGCAATATATCTTTATAAGGACTTAGTGTACCTTTGTACAAGTTATGTACAAGAAGAAATACGCTGCTAATAATTGTAACCCTAAAACTTATTTCGATTCTTTACCATTTATCAAAAATTATTTTTCAATTGTATATCTAAAATGTATTATAATTTAAATTCTAATTTTAATAGAAAACAATATGTCTGCATACAATTTAAAATAATTCTTTCAAATAAAGGAAAAATGGTAAAATTGAATTTAGTACGGTATATCTTGGGTTGAAGGAAATTATATAGACTATGTAAGATGTATTAACTAACACGGGTTATATCCAAAATAGCATGATTATAAATTGCATTAACCAAGAAAATGATGTTTTTAAATGTTTTCCTTGCGTGGAGGAAATAAATTTATTGAACACGTATAGCATAAATACAAATTGCAAATAAGTTTATGTGGAAAGAAAAATAATTTGTATTTTTATTCCTGTTGGTTACATTTTAGTTTTTAAAAGAGTCGATAAAACATGAAAGTTTAAATTAACGTTCATTTAAATATATTTATCAACTTGAATATACGAAAATATTTATAAAAAATTAAAGTTTTTTTTCAAACTATAACTAAATGTTTTCCAGTCTATTACTCCTGTATTAAAGTATAGAATAATGGATGTATTTTAAATACTTTTATGGGAAACTGTCATTCAACTGTAAAAGATCTCTACGAAATAACTGTAAAATGGGCTCTAAAAGCATGTAACACACTAAAAAGTTATTCGGGTTGATTAATACGAATGCCGTTCAATTTAATATCTGTGTTCGTACAATATTGAACGACACTTGTAAGTATACTTTTTATATTTCTGAATTGAATTAAAATAACAGTCCCAGCCTGATATTAAAATGATTCTTCAATTTAAAGAAAAATTCAGGAATCTGTTACCAATTCTTGGATTTGTATTAAAAGGATAACCACTATTCATTGAAAGTTCGTTTTTATGACGCAGCTGGCAATACAGGTATGTATTGTGACGCTTTCAATATTCTCAGATGAGAGGTAACGTTACTAATGGATCACAGTCAAAGATAAAATTGGAAATTTACTTTTAATCTTGATTAACTATGGCTATTTACAAAGGAATGTTAACCTTCTAAGCGGTTCGCACGTACAATTCCGCCGGTTGTCACGTACAATTTTAGACCTCCAAAAACGTTCCGAAAATGGATGTATTGTACATTTCTGCCAGTGCTTTCCCTCATGGAGTTTTGAGGTAGGAGGTTCAGGTCGATTGTTTAGGAACTGCACCCCTCTTTGACTGACATTTATTGAGGGATGCACCCCAACTCCCTGAGGCACAAAGACGCTGATAGCTTCTCATGGCTTTGTCATTCTCTATTTCGGAGAATTTCGTTTGCTGTAACAGATGTATCTCTAATTGCACCACTTTAATATCTTGGATGACTTTCGTAAAAAATATAAATAATTCTCTTAAAAATATTATTATTCGTACTTTTAGAATCCATTATTTCTTATAGGATGATCTTCGAGACTTGACGAGCTTTATGTGTATTAAAAATTATAAATCTATAATGTCTATTTATATATCTATTTATAACCGGAAGTAAAGGGACAATAACGAGGGTGGGTTTACCGTATTTCAATCTAGTCGACAAAGGCTGAAGTAAAAAATCGTAAAACACTTTGGTCACTGACACAATAAAACTTTAACGTATTTTTTTAGACTTTTTTTCCTCGGTGTGTTCCACTCGGAGGGTTAATTCCCAAATCATGAAGAACTGCAAAGGATATGGTTGCCGGTAAACTTCCTCACGACGATCACAGTCGAAAGAAAAATTAGAGATTTAAATTGGGGAGGCTTTTTAGGGTGCAATCAAACCCAATTTATCCCCCACTCGGTATCCGAGACTCTGCCGCTCCCTATATGAGAGGACTTTATGAATCTCCCGAACTAGAAAGCTGGCTCCGGTAACAAATGCGAAAGCCTCCACACGAGGCCAACACACCTACGTAAAAAATGACGAAAAGCCCCGAGTCGCAAAATTGTAGGCTTTTTATACCTGGGCGTCAGTTATGGTTCTGCCAATTGATTTTTGGGTTGGTTAAGATCCCAGTTACTTGAGAACTCCAGCTAAAGTTACAGTTATATATTTTAGCTGAATTCTCATTCACTGGCTGTCCCTTCACGGAATTTACGAGCATTCATTAACGAGATCCATCAGGGGCGCATTCGTCTATTCAGTCTGATTGTCAAGATCCCAGACTCTGCGACGCCACGCTATTGTCCAGGTAAACAGGTGTACTACGAGCAGATGTTTTGGCGCGTGCTCAGATAAAGGGGAGTCTTCACAGTATACCTTTATGCCAATACATGGATGCGAAGCTGTTATCCACTTAGCACCACCCGGAACACTTAGCACATGTAGCTTAAGGAATGTTACGGACGCAAGTATCATTATCCACGCTTGGTCCTTGCAATTTAGAAGCTGGGATCAAGCAAAAGACCCTCAGTCTTGGCTTGTCTTGGCCCAAGTCTTGGCTCAGTCTTGGCCCAAAAATAACGTTTGAGAACTTGGAAGATATTGTGATCTCGAACATATTTTTCATGGCCCAGTCACCTTTAACGAACAGGGCGGATTTTAGTCCGGCTCGAGTCCCGATCCCACAACCTTTGAGTTAAGAGACCGCTTCCTTTGCCGATAGAGCTACCGAGCTTCCTATTCACTGAAAGTGTAACACATTAGGATGGGAGCGAATCAAAACTAGGCCTAGTTTAGTCATCAATGGCATGTTTGTAACTATAGATGGGTCACCATTTCTTTTGATATGTTTGTTTGTCTATCATTTTTGTTAATTATTTTGGAATATTCAAAACGGAAGAAAGTTAAATTTTATTTAACAATAACTAACTATTCAACTCTTAAAAAACCCCGAAAAGAATGGCATATGACACACATACTGTATCAAATTACGGGGATTTCTTTGCGAAACGCAACAACTCGAAAACTTTTAAAGGTAATGAAAGGTTTAAGGATACTAAAATAACGCTTTTAAGAACAGTAAATTATAGACATTAAGTTTTTACCATATTAATGAGTGGGAAAGAATAACACCATACTCGAAGCATGGTGTAAAATATTAATGTTATGCGTTGCTGGGGTTTAAAATATTATAAAACTGACATTTTGATGCACTTTATCAAAATTTGAAATGAGAATAGTTTATCGGGGATTTTAATTTTTGCTTGTACTTAACGTCATTTTTGTGTTAGATGGTATTTTGAAATCAACTTTTAACTACCTTCTTGACTATATAAAGATTTGAAATTTTACAGATAGGCTCATTTAAAGTGATGAAACAATATTCAGTTATAAAAAATAGATTGGATAAAAAAATCAGTTTAGTAAAGGCAAAAAGCTGTTCTTCTGCAAAAACGGTTGTACGTGCCTCTGGGATGGGAAAGGTAACGTAAGCGGTGTGTGTTTTTCATCTAAAATTGTGCTTTACATTTATGATTTTAATTATGTAAATAAAATATAATTATAGTTTTTAAGTAAAATATTACTGTAATTGATTTCTTAAAAAACTAAAATATTTTAAAACATTTCTTCTTTTAGAGGAAGACTAAGACTAAAGGCTTCTTTTTTAAATTATTTTAAAAATTCTTTTAACAATTGTTATCCTACAATGTAAAGTCTATACTAAATAAACAAATAATTTGCAAAATTTCAGATGTCTGATAATTGACTTAATATGAGTTAAAAAATTATGGATGAAAAGTGATTACAAAATTTGAGATAATAAAAGTCAAAATTAATAATAATAAAAGAATCCGCTATTATTTGACGAAAAAAATTAAAAATGCACTGAAAATTAAAAAAAAATAATTTCAAAGCAGCGCATGAAAGAGGCATTATGTGAAAATCTATATGAAATCTGTAGTATGTTAAAAAAAGCATTGGCAACAATCGGAATCAGTGTCAAAGTAACATGTTTTCAATACATATATAATTGTAAAAAAATATTTATATTAAAATGCTAATATGGGATTGAATTTGTGTAGCATCCCAAGCTTTTAATTTTAGTCGCATTACCCATCATAACTTCTATTCCTTGCATAATTTATATCAGCGCATTCAATTTTCATAGAGAAGATTTTAGCTGTTTTAAATTAATTTTTTTTTTTACTTTGTAGTGCATCTTTAATCCTTTTTTGTTAAATAAAAGCGATTTTTTAAAAAAATGTTTTTACATTAATTTTATTCTTTAATAAAATATTTTATTTCAGAAGAATAAATATTTGAATGTTATGTAGTAGTAATGCATGATTATTACTTAATATAAACTATATTTTTCTCTCAAAGGATAAAATTTGCCTGCGTATATAGTTTAAACAATATGGCTAGTAAGGATTAATGACATGCGGTTTCAGATATTTTGTTTAATATCTAAAATAATAAATGACGAATTACCCCGAAACTTTCGGTATGGAAAGATAACGATAGGCGTCACTTATTTCCTTGAGTGTTGAAAGTGTTGAAAATTTAGCACATGACAAGGAGGATTTTTGTAATAATCCTTATTTATTTTCATGAAGATAGTTCGTATGCTATTCAGGTTTATTGTGCCAAATTATACCAAGCGTTTGATTTATAATTTGTATAATCATCAGTATAAAAAATGCTGTTTTCAAAAAGCATGAAAAATGGCATTCACACAATACCCTTCAATGACAGCAAAAAACAATGCAATTGTATGAAAAATGAGCAAGTTTGCCAAAGTTCATAAATTTTGTATTGCTAAATGTATATAGCAATGTTTTGGAAAGAGCAAAAACATAATTTAGAAATTCTGAAAAGTATTGTCGATAAAATGAGTTCGAAATCCGCTGTTCCTTTTGGTAACATCGGAACTGATACTTTTTGCGTGTCGCTGGTTCAGCGAAAGGTGCAATGTTGCACATTGACAGTTTTATTTTAGCGAAGTAGTAATATAGTCTTTCACGGAGTTCTATTTAAAATCTCAAGACAGGTCGTTAGTACATATGAACTTTCACTAGAAATGTATGCTTTCTGAATGCATTCTGTATGCATGTTTTATGTATTGTAACGTACTGGGAATAAAGTAGACGAGGCCGTCAATGAAACAGGCTAGAAATTTAGGTATTCTGGATTAAATACTTTATTCAATAGAATAAATTATGTACAGCTATGTACAAATTCAGTAGGATTTTAACATTCAGTGATCTCGTACAGAGATAATATGTACACACAAGGATGCGTGGGATACCGGAACAGTACGGCTAGGGCTTCCAATCACAAGAGTTGGGAACTAATTAGTGCCGGGACTAATGCTGACACGATCACTCCGTCTGTCGATTAGCACAGTTGGCTTCCACTGCAAGGTTCGGAAGTTCCGAGTGCGTATCACGCTGGGATTCGTGAAGTAAATATCAGGATGCAAGACGATCCAAATTCGAGAGCAAAGTCACTCTCGGCTGCCTACTTCTATGCAAGAAGTTAACTAATAATAAGCAAATAACGGGGAAGAAATTCCCAAGTCGCAGGTCGACTTTCTAGCAACAGAGACGCTGGCGGTCTCTAAAAAAAAAAAAAAAAAAAAAAACTCCAGACACGGAGATACGAGCGGTCCTCGAGCGACCAGGCTCTAGCAGGTAGAAGCCTCGAGAAGAAACAAAAGCCTCCGTTCTAGTCCTGTCCCTCCTTATATAGCGGCACTCCCTTTTTCTCGGTCCTTCGAGAAACTTCCCGAATCAGGGTAACGTAATCTTGTGGTTATTCCCAAGATTTTTGGATCAGCTGTTCTGCTTCCAGATGTGTCGACGGCATTTCCTCAGATCCATCGACTTAATCAACTTAATGGCCTTTTTGTAACCGCTAATGGGCGGCAAGGTGCACTCTAATTATTTACACTCTTCCCACAGCGTCGTTCCATTCAGCAGGTTTACAATGCCCAGACGAAGAGGAGCCGGCAACGAACAGTTTTCAATTAGGGTGCTTAGACCACCTGGTTCTATTAGAGGCTAATCGTGAGTCCACGGCGAAAGGTCACCTTCGGCTTCTCGTTCTTTTGGGGTCATGTAACGGATCGTTACAGTATGTATGCTTTCTGTATGCATAGAAATGTATGCATTGCTGCTGATGACCAATCACCTATATAATAATAGCCTAAGTTTCTGTCCGTGAATTTATGAAGCGGTTGTACCTGGAATGGATACAGGTATCCATATTGGATTTTTTATGACTTAGGGTTAGCAAAATTCACAGCGAGTTCGAAATCCACCCCATCATAACTTTTTGAACATTTATTGGTATTATTTTAAGCCTTATTCTTCCCTGTTAAGAGCAGGAGATTATATTTATCATTTTGGATATCATTCATATATACCACCAAATAATTGCTTTCAATATTAAAGCCACTGCTATCCATTCTATCACATACGCGACCCTCATATCCTCTAGTTTCTTCGTCAAGTGTACGCATGGCATGCTCAGTAGAGTTTTTGCCCATTTGGTTGTCTTACTTCTTGGATTGACGGTTCTGTCCTCGGCGGTTCTGTCCTCAGTATTGTAGTTTTTCACGGCATTCTGTGTAAAATCCTAACGCAGGTCATTTTCATTTATAAACTTTTACAAGCGATGACAGAAATTAATGACTTGGAAGGCCCAGTAACCCCTGTATAATAATAGCCTAAGTTCTCTGTCCATCTGTCCGTCTGTCTGGGAATTTATGAAGCGATTGTCCCTGGAATGGATAGAGGCATCCATATTGTATTTTTGATGAGTTAGGGTTAGCAAAATTCAAAGCGAATTCGAAAACTTTCGAAATCTACCCCTTTCCTTCTTTACGAGTGTTTAATACCATTATTTCAATCTCTGCTGTCCCCGGTTGAGAGCAGAAAATTAAATTTATCAATTTATCACATAATAAATAGGTAAAAATAACATTTTTATCTAACATTATGACGTCATTCCTTTAACCACCTCCTTTAATCATTTCTTATTTGAAACTATTTAAATATATTAGGTATTATTTTCATGCGTTTTATCACTGAACTTAGATATTGTGTAAATAATTTTCTTTTATATTTGGCTTAAATAATAGATTAGGTACATATGTACTAATTTTAAATTTAATTATCGATTATTTTTTGTTGCAATGAATATTTTACATTGGTCTATTTCATGCACTAATAAATATCTAGCGTCTCAATTATATATCTTTGAAAATAAAGAAGTTTGTTCGTTTGTGTGTTTGTTTTTTGTACACAACCAAACTGTTATCAATCGATTGTACACAACCACACGGTTATCAATCGATTGTCTAAATTTTGGACATCATTCATATATACTTTCAGTTTACCTGCTTTATAAAGTACTTTGCAATTTTAGAAAATTAAAGATTTTACTGATCCCGTCATATGACGGGCTTTATGCTAGTGTTGAAATATTTTTTTTAGAAGAAACAATGTCATACTTGCTTTTAATGACAATTTAAATTTCTATATGATAATTGCATCAAATTATTTTAACATGCTTCTATTTATTAACGTTATTGTACACAAATATTATTTATTGAACAATTATTTCTTCTTACTTTATTTTTAGCAACGCAGTAATAGTTTTTTTTTTCAGATTTTTATGCAAAATATCAACGGAAATCATTATTACAGATAATTCTTTTAGCAATATAAATAATAGGAATTACTCATTTAGAATCCATAGTATAACTAAATATAATCTCAAAAGCAACAATGTCATATTTTGCATTGATAGAAATTTTCATCTGTATATAATAACAGCATAAAGTATTATTATACATTTGTAAGTATTACCATTAATATGCATAAATATTATCTACTAAAAATTTATCCTTTTCTACTATAAATACTTTTATTTATTTTATTTAGTTTTATAAGTAGACTCATTTATTTAAGAATATACGTATTTAAGTTTGGAACTTGGCCTACAATTTTTATAATAGTAATAATTTTGTAATAGATTTTTTTCAGATTTTTATGCAAAATATCAACGGAGGTCATTACTACATATAATTCTTTTTAGCAATATAAATAACAGGAATTAATCATTTAGAATCCATAGTATAACTAAATATAATCTCAAAAGCAACAATGTCATATTTTGCATTGACAGAAATTTTCCTCTGTGTCTAATAACAACATAAAGTATTATTATACATTTGTAAGTATTACCATTAATGTGCATAAATATTATCTACTAAACAATCATCCCTTTCTACTATAAATACTTTTATTTATTTTATTTAGTTTTATAAGTAGACTCATTTATTTAAGAATATACGTATTTAAGTTTGGAACTTGGTCCACAATTTTTTACGGTCTGATGTTGTTTAAAAAATATTTACTGATATTTGTTTTAAAGGATAATCTGAATTTAAACTGAGCTATCCAGCCATATAAATAATGTCTTTTAATGTATAAACTTTGAAATATGTTTTGTGTCTCTCAGAAACAAAATTTATTGTACTCGTATAATACAAATTAATATAGCTAAGTTTATGAGGCAGGAAAAGTCATCTGTATTTATGCCTCTGTTGCACACATTTATTTTCTTAAAGAGGGGACACGCATGCAAAGGAGTTAATAAATAATACAGTTTTAAAATACCCTTTATTTAATACACTTTACTATAATAATTATGGAGACAATAGATTTTTTTCAAACTATAAGTAATTGGTTTATGCATAATATTATATTGAAGTACAGTTCATAGGATAAGGGAAATTGCACACATTACACAGTATGAATTAACCTTAATTATGTCCTTAATCTTAGATTTTTTTTCTTAATCATGTGAATAGAAATAAGAATTCTGATGAAAATCTTTTAGTATGTCAAATGGGTTACTTCGTCGGAATAACCTGTGAGATGTTAAGAATTAGTGGAATGTATAATTAAATATATAAACTAAAATAAAGACTTTGTGATCGTGAAATGACGAAAGGAAAGGGATTTCCTAACAGTTTATTGTAGATTCTAATTTGATATTACAAAGCAAATATATTACTATTAATAGAGAACTAATGACTACTAATATTTAAGATTTTAACACAGTACAATAGATAAGAATAATATGAACGGGGATACATAATACATAAACAATCAAATAGAATTAAATGCATATGGATTGAATCAGCGTTGAGAAAATGAAAACCCAATAAGGTTTATGATTAAAGAAATTAAGAATTTACTTACTACAATGACTTTGAATATTTTCACTCCAAACGTCGTCCAAACCATCCACTTTAAAGAAACATCAAGAAAAAAACAAGTATATAGCCGATTTGATCCCCTCGCTCTTCGCTCTCAGAGAACACTATTGTATTATTATTATTATTTTTTAGATGGCGCTACGCTCAACAGTAACTATTAAGCAATTGCTGCCGCTGATCCAGCATCATGGCTGCTGAACGGAACATAAGCAAATTTATTGTACACGTATTGCATAAATTATTAAAGCTAACTTTATTGGTCTGAAACAATAATCTATTTTTTGTTGTGTACAATTTATATCATAAATAGTTTATAATCATACAAATTTTAATTATACTTTATTTAATGTATTTACTAACCAACGGAAATGATGATTTCAACAACAACTAGTTATTTTACAGACTATACTTCCATGTAAAAGTGTAGCTTAATGTAATTAAGTTAGTCGCAATTAGAATAGGTGTAAAGCAAGAAATACATATCTACGCAATGCGATAACATAATATTTATACGATAATATTTATTAAGACAATAGCTTTTTTCAAACTATAAGTAATTGGTTTATATATTATAATATTGAAGTACAGGTGATAGAATAAAGGAAATTGCAGACATTACACACAACGAATTAACCTTAATTATGTCCTTAATCTTAGATTATCTTCTTAATCATGTGAATATAAATAAGAATTGTGATGAAAATCTTTTAGTATGTGAAATGCGTTTCATCGTCGGAATAAGCGAATTTATTGTACACTTATAGCATAAACTATTAAAGCTAAGTGTCCATGTGTCAAGAACAGTCATCTATATTTCTGCCTTTGTTGGGTATAATTTATGTCATACAGTTTGGTTTGGTTTGTTTTGGAGTGCTACGGTCTACTTTTTGCAACACGAGGGCTAATGGTTTGGTTTGGAGTGCTACGGTCTACTTTTTGCAACACGAGGGCTAATGAGACCGGGACCTACAGCTTAACGCCGATTCCGAACGGCTACGAACATCCATGCCTCAGTGGGATTCGAACCCACGAACTCTGGTTACGAAGGCAGCACCCTAACCAATCGGCCATCGTTCGGCTTATGCCATACAGTTTATGAATCATATCAATTTTAATTAAACTTTATTTAATGCTTTTACTAACAGAAATGACAATTTCAATATCAAATAGCTTTTTGTAAACTACAGCTAATTATTTTACAGACTATACTTCCATGTAAAAGTGTAGCTTAATGTAATTAAGATAGTCGCAATTAGAATAGGTGTAAAGCATGAAATACATATCTACGCAATGCGATAACATAAGCAAATTTATTGTACACTTATAGCATAAATTATTAAAGCTAAGCATATGTGGCAGGAAACGTCACCATATTTCTGTCTTTGTTGAGTACAATTTATATCATAAAGAGTTTATGAATCATATAAATTTTAATTATACTTTATTTAATGCATTTACTAAATAACAGAAATGATAATTTCCAAATCAAATAGCTTTTTTAAACTACAACTTATTATTTTACAGACTATACTTCTGCGTATAAGTATAGCTTATTATAATTAAGTCAGGTGAAATTAAAAAAAAATGTAATACATAACATGCATATCTACGCAATGGGATAACATAACTGCAAAATATTTATACGATAATATTTATGAACACAATAGATTTTTACAAACTATAAGTAATTAGTTTATATATTTTAATATTGAAGTACAGATGATATAATAAAGGAAATTGCAGACATTACACAGAACGAATTAAACTTAATTATGTGTTTAATCTTAGATTATCGTATTAATCATGTGAATATAAATTAGAATTGTGATGAAAATCTTTTAATATGTGAAATGTGTTTTTTAGTTGGAATAAGCAAATTTATTGTACACGTATAGTATAAATTATTAAAGCTAAGCTTATGTGGCAGGAACAGTCACTATATTTCTGTCTTTTTTAGGTACAATTTATATCATAAAGAGTTTATGAATCATATAAATTTTAATTAAACTTTATTTAATGTATTTACTGACTAACCAGAAATGATAATTTCAAAATCAAATAGCTTTTCGTAAATTGCAATTAAT
>CM063501.1:131454243-131471743 GCA_032207245.1 Pardosa pseudoannulata
GCAACCTGCATATAAAATATGCTACATATTATAAAATAAAATTAATATTTCGTCGTTTTTGGTTATCGATATGCTGAACTCGAGTCGCGTCCATTTTGTCCTATACATTCTAACTGTCAAACATGTGTATATTCAACATCATTGAATATCACTCTTATTGATAAAAACATACATATACAGTATATAAATTTTGATGTGTATTATAAAAGAAGTATATCCCATCGAAGTTTTATGTCTACGATATGTGAAACTGGAGTTGTATACATTTGGTCCTAAACCGAGTTTGGTCGAATTTACTGCATATTACTCTTTTTGGTTCGCAATAACCTAGAGGTTACGGCATTAATCTTCAGTACCGGAGTTCGTTTTTATGAATCCCACTGTGGAATGGACGTTCGTACTGTTCAGAATTGGCTTTAAGCAGTAGGTCCCGGTCTCATTAGCCCTCCTGTTGCAAAAATTAGACCGTAGCTCTCCAAACTAAACCACTCTTGTTGACAAAAACATACGTACACGGTATGCACGTTTTGCTACAGATTATAAAGTAAAAATATCCTTTAAAAATGCTTGTTTTTTGTTGAACCTTTTCTGAGTTTTAAAATCCTTAATATTGCCAGATAAAATACTGTTACATGAGTATTCGTAATTGTAACTGCCTTTTTTGTTCATGCGTGTTAAAATGCATCACTAAATTCTATCCTGTAATCCAATAACGGATTTCATTTAATTACATATGAGTTAACTAACTATATTACATTTAAATATTATACCTATTAACATTTGAAAAGATATTTAACTACTCAAAATAATACTTAATCCTCCTGTTATAATACATTATTTTAAATGAGATGGATTTTTATTTATACATCACTATAAATCTTTATTAATATTTAAAAATCCTTTTACATTTAATATACTCGTATACGCTTATTTCAGATTTTAATTTCCCTTTCATTTATTCTAAACAGTTAATGTCTTAAGATTTAATAATTATAACTCCCAGTGAACATATAATTTTTAATGTATGTTGTTAACTTAATAAGACGTTATTTTAAACATTCTAATGGTAGGAACTATTCGACTGGTTTAGGTAAGATATAACTATAGGGGTTAGAGAATATACGAAATAATCCATTTACATGTGATAGATTCCTGTTGCAGGATATTTTGTTTTGCTTAGACCAAACATCCCAACTATCTTACAACAATAGAAAAATGAAAGAAAATATGAAAATATACCTAACAATTTTCCATAACAAAGAGAATAGAGGGAATGTCAAACTAAAGTTGAGGTTATTTCAAAATAAACCTTAAAAATATCAATTTCAATTTCGAATATCTCAACTCTAAATATTAATTAAAAAAAACTATATAAAAATAAAAGAAAGTATAAAAATATACCTAACAATTTTCAAAAACAAAGAGAATAGAGTGCATGTCAAACTTAAGTTGAGGTTATTTCAAAATAAACCTTAAAAATATCAATTTCAATTATATCAGTTTCAATTTAAATTTCGAATATCTCAACTCTAAATATTAATAAAAAAAATTATATCAAAATAAACGAAAATATGAAAATATACTTAACAATTTACAAAAACAAATAGAGTGAATGTCAAACTTTAGTTGAGGTTATTTCAAAATAAACCTTAAAAATATCAATTTCAATTTCAATTTCGAATATCTCAACTCTAAATATTAATAAAAAAAAACTATATAAAAATAAAAGAAAATATGAAAATATACCTAAGAATTTTCAATAACAAAGAGAATAGAGTGAATGCCAAACTTAAGTTGAGGTTATTTGAAAATAAACCTTAAAAATATCAATTTCAATTTCAATTTCGAATATCTCAACTCTAAATATTAATAAAAAAAACTATATAAAAATAAAAGAAAATATGAAAATATACCTAAGAATGTTCAATAACAAAGAGGATAGAGTGAATGCCAAACTTAAGTTGAGGTTATTTGAAAATAAACCTTAAAAATATCAATTTAAATTTAAATTTCTAATATCTCAACTCTAAATATTATTAAAAAAAACTATATAAAAATAAAAGAAAATATGAAAATATACCTAACAATTTACAAAAACAAAGAGAATAGAGGGAATGTCAAACTTAAGTTGAGGTTACTTCAAAATAAACCTTAAAAATATCAGTTTCAATTATATCAATTTCAATTTCAATTTCGAATATCTCAACTGTAAATATTAATAAAAAATTATATAAAAATAAAAGAAAATATGAAAATATACCTAACAATTTTCAAAAACAAAGAGAATAGAGTGAATGTCAAACTTAAGTTGAGGTTATTTCAAAATAAACCTTAAAAATATCAATTTCAGTTATATCAATTTCAACTTAAATTTCGAATATCCCAACTCTAAATATTAATAAAAAAACTATATAAAAATAAAAGAAAATATGAAAATATACCTAACAATTTTCAATAACAAAGAGAATAGAGTGAATGCCAAACTTAAGTTGAGGTTACTTCAAAATAAACATTAAAAATATCAATTTCAATTATTTCAATTTCGAATATCTCAACTCTAAATATTAATAAAAAAACTATATAAAAATAAAAGAAAATATGAAAATATACTTAACAGTTTTCAATAACAAAGAGAATAGAGTGAATGTCAAACTTAAGTTGAGGTTATTTCAAAATAAACCTTAAAAATATCAATTTCAGTTATATCAATTTCAATTTAAATTTCGAATATCCCAACTCTAAATATTAATTAAAAAAACTATATAAAAACAAAAGAAAATATGAGAATATACCTAACAATTTTCAATAACAAAGAGAATAGAGTGAATGCCAAACTTAAGTTGAGGTTATTTCAAAATAAACCGTAAAAATATCAATATCAATTTACATTTCGAATATCGCAAATCTAAATATTAATAAAAAATTATATAAAAATAAAAGAAAATATGAAAATATACCTAACAATTTTCAAAAACAAAGAGAATAGAGTGAGTCTTAGGTTGAGGTTATTTCAAAATAAACCTTAGAAATATCGATTATGCTCTAACACACAGGCTGCTTTAAATTTCAAATATTTGAACTCTAGATATTAATAACAAAAAAAAAATAAAATAAATAAAAAAAATAAAAATAAAACAAATATGAAAAAATATCCAACAATTTTCAATAACAAAGAGAATAGAGTGAGTCTTAAGTTGAAGTTATTTCAAAATAAACATTAGAAATATCAATTTCGATTATATCCTAATACAAAGGCTGCTTTAAATTTTAAATATTTCAATACTAGATATTAACAACAACAAAAAAAATAAATAAAATAAATAAAAAAAATAAAAATAAAACAAATATGAAAAAATATCCAACAATTTTCAATAACAAAGAGAATAGAGTGAGTCTTAAGTTGAAGTTATTTCAAAATAAACATTAGAAATATCAATTTCGATTATATCCTAATACAAAGGCTGATTTAGAAATTATTTAAATATTTCAATACTAAATATTAAAAAAAAACTATATAGACTCTAAAAAGTCATAATTGATATTTATAATTGAAAAGACATAATTGATATTGAAAAAAGTCTAAAATAAACCGCTTATCAGAAATATAAAACTTTATGGTACTGAATGTAGTCCAGTAACATTTATTTAAATATTAATAAGTTATGACATACCGGTTTCAATTGAATAGTAAATTAGAAATTATTTAAATATTTCAATACCAGATATTAAAAAAAAACTACATAAACTGTAAAATGTTTTAGTTGATAAAGCATTTGAGAAAAGTCTAAAATAAACCGCTCATCAGAAATACTATAAAAATTTATGGTAATGAATGCAGTCCAGTCACATTTATTTAAATATTAATAAGATATGACATACCGGTTTCAATTGAATAGTAAATTAGAAATTATTTAAATATTTCAATACTAGATATTAAAAACAAAAAATATACTACATAAACTCTAAAAAGTCATAATTGATAAAACATTTGGGAAAAGTCTAAAATAAACTGCTTATCAGAAATATTATAAAAATTTATGGTAATGAACGCAGTCCAGTCACATTTATTTAAAATTTGATAAGTTATGACATACCAGTTTCAATTGAATAGTAAATTAGAGATTATTTAAATATTTCAATACTAGATATTAAGGACAAAAAAAACTATATAAACTCTAAAAAGTCATAATTGATAAAGCACTTGAGAAATGTCTAAAATAAACCGCTTGTCAGAAATATAAAAAATTATGGTAATGAATGTAGTCCAGTCACATTTATTTAAAATTTGATAAACTATGACATATCGTTTTCAATTGAATAGTAAATTAGAGATTATTTAAATATTTCAATACTAGATATTAAAAAGAAAAAAACTATATAAACTCTAAAAAGTCATAATTGATAAAGCACTTGAGAAATGTCTAAAATAAACCGCTTGTCAGAAATATAAAAAATTATGGTAATGAATGTAGTCCAGTCACATTTATTTAAATATTGATAAGTTATGACATACCGGTTTCAACTGAATAGTAAATTAGAAATTATTTTAATATTTCAATACTAGATATTAAAAAAAAACTATATAAACTCTAAAAAGTTTTAGTTGATAAAGCATTTGAGAAAAGTCTAAAATAAACCCCTTATCAGAAATATAAAAATTTATGGTAATGAATGTAGTGCAGTCATACTTATTTTAATATTGATAAGTTATGACACACCAGTTTCAGTTGAATAATAAATTTGAAATGATTTAAATATTTCAATATTAGATATTAAAAACAAAAAAAAACCTATATAAACTCTGAAAAGTCATAATTAATAAAGCTTTTGAGAAAAGTCTAAAATAAACCGCTAATGAGAAATATTATAAAAATTTATTGGAATGAATGCAGTTCAGTCCCATTTATTTTATTTTTAATAAGTTATGACATACCGGTTTCAATTGAACAATAAATTAGAAATTATTTAAATATTGCAATACTAGATATTAAAGACAAAAAAAACTATATAAACCCTAAAAAGTCCTAATTGATAAAGCACATGAGAAATGTCTAAAATAAACCGCTTATCAGAAATATTATAAAAATTTATGGTAATGAATGTGGTCCAGTCACATTTATTTTAATATTGATAAGTTATGACATACCGTTTTCAATTGAGTAGTAAATTAGAAATTATTTATATATTTCAATACTAGATATTAAAAATAAAAAAAAACTATATAAACTCTTTAAAAATTTATAGTTGACAAAGTATTTGAAAAAAGTCTAAAATAAACCGCTTATCAGAAATATAAAAATTTATGGTAATGAATGTAGTCCAGTAATACTTTTTTTTAATATTGATAAGTTATGACATACAGGTTTCAATTGAATAATAAATTAGAAATTATTTAAATATTTCAATACTAGATATTAAAAACAAAAAAGTATATAAACTCTAAAAAGTCATAATTGATAAAGCATTTGAGAAAAGTCTAAAATAAACCGCTTATCAGAAATATTATAAAAATTTATGGTAATGAATGCAGTCCAGTCACATTTATTTAAATTTTGATAATTTATGACATACCGTTTTCAATTGAATAGTAAATTAGAAATTATTTAAAATGTTGGACACGAACAAGTACTTTAATTTTCCTCTCATGAATTTAATGCCATTTGAAAACTCTAATTTATTCCGTAATTTCTAGTGAGAGAAGATGTTTTATTGCATTCACTCCACAACTATCACGCTTTTAATGCGTAATGACGTTTTATGGCTTCTGCTCTATTTTAACACTGTCAAATAAAACATAGGGACCAAATTGTGTATTAACCGTGTTAACCTAGAAGATCCATCGGAAATTCATTTTCGAAGTGAAAGCTTTAATGTAACAGCTCGGGTTTTATTCCCATATGAGCATTCATATTCAATTTTCATCCATTAAGCAAAGCTGTATTTTCCTCATTTACCGACTTTATCCCTCTGGAAGTGGAAGTTTTCGTTGATAAAGACTTTTAAAACTTGTGTCTTTCATTTCAAAGGAAAGTGACGTTAAATACCTTGTATTATAATAAAGTAAGCTTGGATGCTTTACAAAGATATGTGATTATAACTTATACAGGATACGGCTCCATTTATGTGACTCCTTCCGAATTTTGGCAGTTTTTCGTTTTTTAAAGAACTACTTTAACAAAAGTTTGGAAAATTTATCTACGAGTAGTGAATGTATGTCATCACATATTCTTATACAAAATAATTCTCTATGGGATAAGGGCAACATAAAAATTTAATAATAAAATATTGGATATTACGCTTGTACTAAAGAAAGTTGCGAATGATTTGTTAGTCTCACCAAATATAAACTTCAGGATACGCAATTGTGATGTGCATTTTAGTATGCAAACAGAACGTTTAATTCTGCAAAAGCAGACTTTGAAAAATGTCTATTTATTTTTGTTAAATACGGGTACAATTTTTATATTAATTTTACAATACTTTCAGATTAATTGGCAAACAATAGCAGTAATATAACATTAAAATTTGAAATTAATATATTAAATACTTAAATATCACGAAATTGTTTTATCTACGCATGCTCGAAAGTTTTATTTTTTTATGCTTACAATTTCATAGTCTATTTTATAGAGTAACTTATATTAACATTTCGTTTAAATATTTTTAAAATTAGAAGACTGTCGGCAGTTTATCAACTTGCTATTTTAGTAGGTTCTTAAGATGAGAAAAATAACAAGAGACTTTTCACAAATACGCTTTGTGTTTAGTACAAGATCCATTTGCTGCAAGTTTGCTTGCATTCTTATATTATGCAAATTATCAATATCAAATAGCAGATGATATGTATTAGAAATGTGATACTACAAAATATGAATTATATTAATTATAGGGTAAAAATAACTGTACAAAACACAACCTCAATTCCCTTATAGCATCATTTTTTTTATCATTCATCTGTGTCTGTGATATCGCCTTCTGATCTACTGATAGTCTCTATTATATTTATATCAGATGATGGTGGCAAACTTAAGAACCAAAACTTATTTTTTATTTTTAAGGATATGAATTACAGGGTCTAAAATGCTTGTTGTACAAAACACAAACTAAGTTCCGTTATCTATTTTTGTAACTCTTTTTTTCTCATCCGTCTGTGTCGTTGGTATCACTAACGCTGACAATTTTCATAATGAGACTACTGTATGGTGGCAAAATTAAGAATCAAATTCCTTTTTCTATTTTTAATGATATGAATTTTGGGTTATAAAATGCTTGTTGTTCAAAACACAAACTAAATTCCCTTATCTATTTTTGCATTTTATTTTCTCATCTTCTTGCGTCTGTGGTATCGTTAACTCGGATAGTCTTTATTATATTTATAACTGTTGTATAGGGATAAACTTCAGAACCAAACTTCTTCCTGCCAATATCTTTTGTCTTGCTCTTTCGGTGCTACTTTCAGACTTTTAGTCTTTCGGGGGTTGTCTTTTATGTTGAACTTACTATGTTGCCTAACCTAATTACTGTCTTAAGTTTTTTGTGGTAAGTTCGTCCATTGATACCCTTTTTGTGAAAGGGGGATATGGAACATCTTTTCAACTTATGAAATTGCTAAAACCGGGTGAATAAATCATAGACAGTATTGTTATTTTTAAATAAATTACTATGGAATATCACTATAATGTTGACTACAAAATTACAGTAGCATAAAAATGTATCTTTCCCGCATGTGCAGTTGACTTATTATTTTGTTTAACAGATCATATCTCCCCGAGGACTTAATACACTGTCCAGTCACATTAAAGTGACCACCTGTATAAATCCAGACTAACCACCTTTATCAGAGCGGACATCTGCGAGACGGTTAGTTAATAGAGTCAGGTTTCTGAAAGTGTTCACTGAGATATTGAGACATGCCACGCCAGTGTCGTGGGCAGCTGCACTAGGCTAAGCTAGTGGGATCCATGGTACAAACAACCCAATTCAGGGGGTCAAACATAGTCTCGATTCGGTTCAAGTCCAGAAAATTTGCTGGACAAGGTAGCATGGTAAACTCCTCCTGGAAATTTTCGAACCACGCACATATACTTCGAGCTTTGTGTCACATCGCATTGTCATGCTGGTAGATGTCATCATCCTGAGGTAAGGTTGCATGTAAGGGTGAACATAGTCCACAAGGATAGATGAAAACTTCTGTTGATCCATGGTGTTTTCCAGAGTGATGAATGAAAACCATGAAAACATTCCCCAGACCATAATGCTCTCTCCTCCAGTTCGGACTCTTCAGGCAGTTCTTGCAATTGTTTGTTTTCACATGTTTCACGCCGTATACGCCCACGTGGATCTGACATTTGGAGCACAAAACTTGATTCATAGGAAAAAGCCACCTATTTGTAGTGGAAGTCCAGTTGCACTACTGGCGTGCAAATTGCAGCCTTCGTCGAAGATAAACAGCAGTCAGCATAGGTGCAATTACTAGGTGTCTGCTGCAGAGGTCCATACACAGCAATGTTCGGTAAGCAGTGATTCTGGAGACACTGATGGTAGCCCCTTGGTTCATCTGGGGTTTCAGTTGCTCAATGGTTGCATGTCTATTCTCCAAAACGCATCTCCACAGCCGTTCAAATCTGCCATCTATGGCCTGTGAAACACCACATTATCTAGTCTCTAATTTTGGATAGCGTCATTTTTCCATGCATGGTATACTTTTAAAACGACGGTTCGTGAACAGTTTAAAAAATTAGCTGTTTCAGAAATGCTTCCATCTTTGACCCAAAAGGCAATGATCATTCCCTTTTGGAAATTGGATTAATCGCTCCATTTTTCATAACTGCAAAAACTGAAATGTTTTTCGAATGCCTACTACCACTTTATATATTTACCAAATTTGATGATGACACGTGCCGTGTGAAATTGGTTATTTAACATTTACACAATTTTCCTTAATTTAACTTTAATAATATAGTAAATCTAAGATTTGAGAAGATGTTTCCAAACAAACCTCACAAAAATCAATTATGTTCAAAGTATAAAATGTTACTTTTAATGTAAAATATTTCAGCCCTAGATATCGACAACAAAAGCAACTGTAACAAAATACAAAACTTAAAGTTCTTTATTAAGGAAACCACTAGAGGAAAGTTCAAAATAAATCTTATCACAAATATAAACTTTACATAAAATTCTAAAATGTCTTAAATTATAAAGCATTAAAGAATGATATAAAATAAACAACTTGTCGGAAATATTATAAAATTTTATGGTAATGCTTGTAGTCATATTTATTTATATATGGACAAATCATGACAAACCGGTTTTAATTGAGCATTAAAATTAGATAATATTTAAAAGGTTGGATAGAAGAAGTACTTTCATTTTGCTCTCAGAAATTTACTGATATTTACTGAGATGATACTAATATTTACTGAGATAAATATTTTATTACATTCTTCTATAACTATCACTCTTTAAATGATTAATGACATATTATGACTGATGTATTTTAACACTGCCAACTAAAACAGAAGAAACAAACAGAGTGCTAACCGTGTATTAACCTCGAAGATTTATCGGAAGTTTATTTTCGATTGAACTCTTAATGATGTAGCTCGGGTTATTTTCCAACATAAGCATTTATATTCAATTTTCATTTATTAAGAAAATTTGCATTTTGCTCATTTACTGACTTATTCATCTCATAGTTGAAGTTTTCTTTAAAAAAGCTTTTGTACCGGATTTTTTCATTTCGAAGGAAAGGAAAGTTAAATGTCTAATGAAATAAAAAAAAGTAACTTAGCTACTTAGCGTATCAAATATATCAGTGCACATCCAACGATCATGCATTGCAAGCACAATTGCATGCACGAAAATGTACATTATGTGTTAAATACGAGTCATAAATATACTGGAGAGATGCATAATAAGTCTGTAAAATTACTGTAAATGTGTGTTCATGAATATGCTAAGATCATTTATTCTTGTTTAAGCTGATATCATACAATACAATAGAATAAGGAGTATTAAAGTAATTGTGGAAAGAATACCAGAATGTTAAGTATAAAAATTAAAATACATTAACTTAGAAGTCTTGTAAAAATATAAAATTCTACCAATTAATAAAACTATAAGTATATAGTGACTAGGAAGTTTTATTAGATGTTATTTTGAAATAACACTTAATATCAATTATATTCAAAGTACATTGGTTGGTTTGAATGGTAGATGATTCAATTCCAGATATCTGTAACAACATCAGAAATACAAATTCTGAAAGTAACTCTTGAAAAAATAAATCAGTGAAAAATCTAAAACGCAACCTTCATTAAAAAGCCGTGGTAAAAGTTTATAGAAATGCATGCAGTTTAATAGATTTGTGATATAGATATACAGATATACACATTTATAGGTATAAATAAACTGTAATATCTTTGTTTTAATTAAAAAGAAAATCAGAAATTAGTTAAAATGTTGGATTGGAACAAGCACTTTAATTTCCTCTACATATTTATTGCCATTTGAAAATTGTAATTTATTCCCTAATTTCCAGTGACACAAGATGCCTTACTACGATCATTCTTCAACTATCATACTTTTAATACGTAATGGCAATGTATGGCTACAACCGTATTTAAATTCTGTCAAATAAAACTGAGAAACTAAATAGAGTATTAACCATGTTAACCTCGAAGATTCATCGGAATTTCCTTTTTCAAGTGAAAGCTTAATGCCGTATCTCGGGTTATTCCCCAATGAACATTCATATTCAATTTTCATCCATTACGCAAAGCTCCATTTTCCTCATTTACCGACTTATCCATCTGGAAGTTGAAGTTTTCTTTATTAAAGGCTTTATGAACTTCTGTCTTTCATTTCGGAGCAGAGTGAAGTTAAATGTCTTTTGGTACAGTAAAATGAAATTTAATTTTTTTGTGTCGTAAAGACGTACGATTATAACATGTACATAGGAGTGATGCATATAAATAGTTGCATATATATAAGTTTGTAAAATTAGTATAAGTTTACAAGTGTGTATTTAAACCTTCAATAATTTTTCGAATTTAACCCTAAATTAATGCTCTTTATTTGTTATTTCAATACCCCCCATATATATATATATATATATATATATATATATATATATATATATATATATATATATATGTAACTTTGTAAATATTTTTAATTATTTACCCATTTACTTATTTATATCTAGCCCTCTGATTTTCCCTATATTTATCTATATCCTTCTACATATTTTTCATGTTGCTCAACATTTATATGCAGCTGGTTATGATATTTGATATGGTGATTGTGTTTTGTAGCAGACTATTGAGTTCGACGGGCAAAAATTGCGTTATAAATTATTCTCGCTAATAATTTAACGCAACGACACAAGTGACTATGCACTTATGTGTGTATCTATAGACTGATTTTTCCTATATTTGTCTATATCATTCAACATCTTTTTCATGTTGCTCAACGTTTATATATAGCTGGCTATGATATTTAATACGGTGATTGTGTTTTGCAGTTGAATATTGAGTTCGACGGTCAAAAATTGCGTTATAAATTATTCTCGCTAATAATTTAACGCAACGACACAATTATCTATGCACTTATGTGTGTATCTATAGACATATTTATATCTAGCCCACTGAATTTTCCTGTATTTGTCTACATCATTCTACATCTTTTTCATGTTGCTCAACGTTTATATATATCTGGCTATGATATTTAATACGGTGATTGTGTTTTGCAGTTGAATGTTGAGTTCGACGAGCAAAAATTGCGTTATAAATTATTCTCGCTAATAATTTAACGAAATAAAACAAGTATCTATGTACTTATGTGTGTATCTATATTCCTATTTATATCTAGCCCTCTGATTATCCCTATATTTGTTTATATCATTCTACATCTCTTTCATGTTTCTGAACATTTATATATAGCTGATTATGCTATTTAAAACGGCGATCGTACTTTGCTGCAGAAGGTTGAGTTCGTGCAAAAATTCTTGCATTATTAATTATTGTCATTAATAATTTAACGCAAAGAAATTTTGAGTTAAAAAACGAACAGTTTCTTTGATTTAAATTATTAGGCAGGACTTTACAAACAAAATGTATTTTTTCATTTTAATTATCTCTCTATTTTTCCAAGAAAATAAATTATGATATAAATTATATAAGTTGTTACTTGTGCATTTCATAATCAACAATGATTGCATGTGCAGAGAAATAATTTTTGTATTGTTTTGTATTTATTGTTGCATTTTCTGAAAGAATATGTACCTGTTTTAATTTTTTCAGGAAATGTGACATTCATTTAAATAACATAAATTTGAATATTAGGGAATGGAGGATGATTGTCCTTTACGGATACTGTAAGACATAAAATTTCTTTTAAAATTTTTTAATCACTTTTAACCTTGTCGCCAGGTTAAAGGCATCGTTACTTTCCTAGTTTATCGATTTTCTTATTCCAGAGGGAAATTTTCTAATTCCGCTCTTCATTTTTGGCACTGCGCATTAAAGTATAACTTGTTTGCATTTTGAAAAGAAGTATAATTAAAAGCTTGAAGCTTATACCATACTTCTAAATATATTTTTAACTTTGAAAGGTTTTAATTATTTTAATATATAAAACACTCAATATTGTCAGAAATATTTTTCAAGATTGGAAAGTCATTGATTTTGTCTTGCATGAGAGAATATAGAATTAAAAAATCTGTTTTTAATGATTTCACCAGATCAGTGTCATCGTTAGCTTCGGATTTTATCAAATTTTATGTATCAGAAACTTTAGCGTATACCGATGTTTACATTTGATCATTTGATTTATTAGTTTGTATTCCGGAAAAAAATATTAACCCCATAATGCACAGTTTTTTTAAATCTGGTAAAAAAGTAAATTTTTTTATGTAAAAAACACAATTAAAAACGTTGAATATAGAAAAATAAATTATATTTTTTATACTGAATAAGTAAGTGTATTTGCTTACAATCCCATGTAAAGGATAAATAGCAATAAAACGCTTTTTTTTTGCTTTCACATTGTTATTTTCAATTCTCCATTACATGTGAGTGTGAAAAATTAAATAAACATTAAATACAACGCCGAGTGGGCATAGTTTCGCCAGTTTATCGCGCTCGAGTTAACTAGAGCGTACACGTTGAGGGGTTAAAGAAAAACGTATCTAGTAACTATGTTATGGTTTGCAAAACTTTCGTTTGTTTAGAAGATACTAAGCATTTTGAGGAATATATCTATATGTAAATAACATGTGTCATATACAAGCTTTCTTGTTGATTCAGGCTCTTCACCGCATGGCATTGGTGTTGCTACTGGAGAACAGTGTAACAATCGTGTGATGTTTAAACAGATGCTTCAGGCTAAGGCTCTGCAGTTTTGTCAAATAGATTCTTGCAGGCTTGGAGGCGTCAATAAGATACTGGCTGTCTACCTAATGGCTGCAAAATTTAAAGCTTATCCAAATTTTGCAGCCATTATTCATCCAATATATATTGGATGAATTGCTTATCCTGATCTTTACATTTGATCATTTAATTTATTAGTTTTTATTTCGGAAAATTTTTTAAAGAGAAGCGTGAAGATTATTCTAGTAACTATGTTATTGTTTGCAAAACTTTCGTTTGTTTCGAAGATACTAAGCATTTTAAGGAATATATCTATATGTTAATAACATATATCATATACAAGCTTTCTTGTTAATTCAGGCTCTTCAACCTTATGGCATCGGTGTTGCTACTGGAGAACAATGTCACAATCGTGTGATGTTTAAACAGATGCTTCAGGCTAAGGCTCTTCAGTTTTGCCAAATAGATTCTTGCAGGCTTGGAGGCGTCAATGAGATACTGGCTGTCTATCTAATGGCTGCAAAATTTGGAGGTAAATCTTTTGCTTTCGTCCTAAAAATGAAGATATGACTTACAAAACCATTGCTATTTAATTAATGTAATATATTTAATTAATGTAATATATTAATGTAATAGACACACATTAAGTACAAGTGGTTATCAAAATAAGGGAAACATCTTTTACGAATAAGAAATCCTTTACTAATATGGTGTAAGACACCTTTAGTGTATAACTGAGCTTGGATTCAACTGGAAATCACACAATACAAACTTTCAATATTGTTTAGAGGAATATTGATGCATTTCTTATGAAGATATTGCGAAAGTTCTTAGAGAGTTTCCGAGATACCAGTGGAGGAAATTGATCCCGGCATAAACGATCTAAAATAGATCATAACGATTCCATTATGTCTTTATTATGGTTGGCTGCAGCTGATATTTTAAACATAGCAATCCTTTTCAATGCCTATCGGTCTCTTTCACTGAGATTCTTTTTCTGTCTAATGTTTCACTTTGCCGAACTTGTTATGCCATGCTGAGTGTACGCTGTCATGACTTTAGACACTGTGCCTCTACAGCAGCAAAGAAACACATAAAAGCAGCAATGTTTTGGTCACAGTAGCTCTAGATACTCGGTCTCTTACAATTTAACCTGTTTGAAAGCATGTGAGGCCTAACATTTTACACTGTCGACTAAAGCCCAGTTTCATTAGAGCTTCCTTATATTACTATTATATATATTTTTTCTATTAAATAAACGTGGTAGCTATAGGGCAGAATTTAAATTTCCTCTCATGACAGATTATGACTTGTACATCATTTGTTTATTTTGAGTGTCATAGTCTAATTACTACAGTAATTCTCAAATTGGACACCCCGGTGCTTAGTGGAGTCTAAAATGTCATACAAGGCACTAATACATTAACTAAATTTCATAGTTTTATTTACAATATTAATTCAGCTTCAGAAGTTGCAACATTACCAGTAGCTGAAGATAAACTAATATAAAATATGCGGTTTTACAGTAGCTTTGGAAAATGTTGCGAATGTTACGTTAGTGTAATTTAACTGAATGTGCAATTTAGTTGCAAATATCTAAAAATTCAAAATTTTGAACAAAAAAGGCTTAGTAGTTTTTGTAGGAATTCATGGATGTAACAGGAGAAATTTTAAGTTTCAAAAACAACCATTTGTCTGAGGAATATTAATTATGTATACAATATATCATTTCCCCTAATATAGCCTTAATTCATACAGTCATTCAATGTACCATTCATTGATAGACAGATTACAAAGAATAAATTATTAGCTAGTCTCTCTGTTTCTCTTTCTAATATCCATGTCTAGGAATATACTGGACGAGGTCCTCGAGTTCATTTACTATCAGAAAATTGAAAACAAGCATGGGAGACCTGTATAGGTCCTCAAGAGACAACCCTAGGCACTCAATGATATGTGCCGGTGATGTCGGTTCATTTTGACATTTAGAATTCGGGTGCATTTTGAGACCTCTCTCGAAAGTAAGACCTTTCAGGTCTCCACTGAGGAATCGGGAAAGTGTTGTCTGAACATATCTATCGCAATCAATAGCAAGGCATCCTGCAGGCCACTCTGCTTGATACCAGGGATGATTCGGTTGAACGAGCCAAATCTGCCTGTCAGCACGTCTTCTAATGGAATACAATTCAAGATATGTCAGTGAACTGGTAACCGGTAATGGTTCTACAGAACCCTCCTTCACCAGAACGTCTGCCATATCATTCCTTCATATGTCAACATGTGAAAGAATCCACTGAAGGTGTACTTTACAAAGTGACAAGACTTGCTTAAGTTTGTCAAGAATTCCGATTCCGGCCTTATCACCAACTATTAACCAGTTTGAAAACTATTAGATGGCGCTAAGACTGTTAGTCAACATCCATACAACCCTAAGATCTGTAAAAGACGAAACAGCACCTAGCCCCTCTTCGATGGCTATAAGCTCACTCTTGAAAACCGAACTGAAGTCGGGATTTCTTTTCTTAATCTTGACAATTCCATTTGTGCATTTAATGACAACACCACTTCTGAACCGAGAGTCTTCGCTTTTACTCACATCAGTATAAATAAGAGTAGCTTCAGAGGGGATTGCGTATATAGTTTCCAAGGAGGATTGCCTAACAGAGCTGGACATCATTTCTCTTGGACATTTTAGCTTAAGGTATATAATATATTAGTGTAGAAAATATGTAAGTGACCGTCAGTAAACTACCTCATAAACGGACAGGCAGATTCACAGATATATACATTTTGTCTCTTGTGCATCTTGTTCTTTAAGCAATGTTATTTCTAATTACAAGCTTACTTACACATCATTACTCACTAAACTACTATCCTTATAATATACAAATGACTGTGTGACCTGCAATAAAATTGGTGTTATAAAATCGTTCAAGTAAAATAACGTATTCGACGAAGTGTAGGCTGGCTTAAACACGCCGAAAAACGCAGTTGAATATTTATATACTTTCCTCGTAAAAACCGTTTAGGTAAAATATCGTTAATTTGTTAATTAAACTTCATTTTAAGTTTATTTCCAATAATATATCTAATAGGGTAAAAAGTAATATTATTATATACCCAATAATCAAACATTATTATATGTGCACTGAAAAGAAAATCAGTGAACGATATTTTTAAAGTTTCTATTAAATGTTTGCTTTAGAAGCACTTCTATCATACCTAACCGTGTCTCTGAGACTCAAAGCAAACTTAAGAGGTGAACATATTTTCTTTCCCTGATTGCTAAATCAATATTTTTACTAGACAGGAAACGAGATCATTAGAATCTTCTTATCCTCCAAAGTAAGAACGACTCTTACTAACGAAAAATGCCTTTCTGCTCAAAAAAGTGACTTTTTTTAACAGCCAGTGACATTTAATGTGAAAGAAAAAATATTACTTTTATCAACCTCTCTAACAGTGAAATATGCATTTGCTATAGGATTTCTCGATAAAAGAACTTTTGAAATTTTATATGCGCTACTATTTTAAATTTAATTGCAGTGTTCGGGATATAAAAGATGGAACGAGATTGAAGTTAAGATAAAGTGGTGTGCAGATTTAATAAACCTAACCTGTTAAAGAGAATTTTTCATAGTTTTGGCATTGTGTGGTTAAAGAAAGAGTAAATTAATTCGACCCGTGTTAGAATGAATGAATCTATCTGGTTTTGTTGTTAGAGATGCCGTAGAAAAGGTGAAGTGTTGTTTTAAATTTAATTATCAAGAAAGATGAGTTTGTCTTTAATGTAATAAATGAGAAAGAGGTCCCTACATTTTATATATCTCAATAAAGATTCATAACTGTGGACTGCATCGTTAAACTTGATAGCAGCAAAGTAATTGATTCCAATGTAAGTGCTGATGTAAAATTGGATTTCATCATTTTTTGCAATAATAAGTAAATTTATTTATTTTGTTTGTCAAAGATGACATAGGAAATGCACATAGTGTAGTTTTAAAGGTAGTAGTCGAGAAATACGTAATTTTTATCAATGGATTAAAGGAAAAATAAGTCTCTAGATATTGCATTTGTTTAGGAAGATCTCAAACTGTGGAAAAATTTCAGTGAATCAATGTTTTTTT
>CM063501.1:131476743-131504243 GCA_032207245.1 Pardosa pseudoannulata
TTCTTAAATAAAATTTATTTAATTTTAATTGCGGATAATATAAAGTCGTTTACTTTTATTATTTTATTTCTGGGAATTTATAGCAAGTAATAAGCTTCTGTCGGTCTAAGTAAGTTATAATATTTTTAAATAAATAAAATTAATTTACATACGAAAATATCCAAATTAAAGCTTTTTTAAACCTATATAAAAGTTTTTTTTTGTTTCAGTATTTTCTTTTAAGCATTAAAAAACTATTAATTAATTTGTAAAATTCTGCTTTAAGTACCTGAATATACTTATTCCTTACAAATAAAATGATTAAAATTAGCATAATATGTCAAAGATATTTTAATAAATTACACACAAAAAGGGATGGACTTATTATAACTTTATATTTATTTTTAAGAGTTACAATATAGATTTTATATAAATAAATTCATAATGAAACTTATTAATTTTTGAATATATGATAATGCTGAAAAATAATTTTGGATCTTAAAAAAAATTTAACTCATTAACACGTTTTCGAAGTGACAAAATTTACGATCTCATAAAATAATGACTTTAACTATATGAAGAATAGAAAAAACTTTACTTTATTAATCCCTTTTTTTAAACTAAAAACGATATTTTTATACACGAAAATAAAAAGCGTACATACATAAAGGAATTTCCCCTAGTAATTAAAAATTTGTTTAGACTTAGCTTCTTAGAGTATGTTTCTTGATTTAATCAAAAATATGTAATAAGTTGTTTTAATTATGGAAGTTTCTTAATCTAGAGAAATGAAAATTTTCCTAAATGCATTTCAATGATGGCGAAAAGTTTGTTTGATAAAGAGAACAAATTAAGCCTAAATTTGAAATTGCGCGAATTCTTTAATCACTGTTATTTACTTGCACTGTTATTAAAAATTTGATAACTTTATAAACTAAATGGGAAGCAGCGTTAATAAAGCGAAAATGATAAAAATTCAGTGTCTGTGCAACGAGCCTCATATTAAAGTAACAAGTTGGATTTGCAAAAACAATACGTTTTAATTTTCGCCAGTCTGTGTGGGCATTTAATATTTTATTCAGAGTGCTGTTATATAAAAGTGTTTAAAATTTTGCCAAAAAATATTAATTATTTTGAAATTTACTGATAGTTAATTTTTCAAAACTACGTATAAAAATTGTAAGTGAATGATACTCATTTATATATATAATGACATCCTTTCTATCGTGAAAATACTTTTTAATCTTTGGTGCTATGTGTACCAATTTTATATAACATCTACAATTGAAGAAAACAGGGAATTCCTCACTGTTCTTGACTTATTGATTTCACCAGGAATTGAACCCATGACCTCAAATTATGATGTTTAAATGATATTTATGGAAAGTTTGCTACTTTCTAATCTTAATCAAATTATTCATAACTTGTAGCAAAATAAAAACCACAAAGTTAAGAAATATAAAAGCCTAACATTGATCAAATTGAATTAAAAGATCGTCTGATTCATTTTACATATTCCACATTTTATTAGAACTCTTAAAGGTTAATAATTTAGGAAATTGCAAAATAAATACCACAAAGTTAAGAAATATAAAAGCCTAATATTGATCAAATTGAATTAAAAGATCGTCCGCTTCATTTTACATATTCGACATTTTATGAGAACTCTTGTTAATAGTTTAGGAAATTGAAAAATAAAAACCACAAAGTTAAGAAATATAAAAGCCTAATATTGATCAAATTGAATTAAAAAATCGTCTGATTCATTTTACATATTTGACGTTTTATTAAAACTCTTAAATGTTAATAGTTTAAGAAATTGCAAAAGAAAAACCACAAAATTAAGAAATATAAAAGCCTAATATTGATCAAATTGAATTAAAAGATCGTCTGATTCATTTTACATATTCGACAATTCATTAGAATCCTTAAATGTTAATAGTTTAGGAAATCAAAATAAAAACCACAAAATTAAGAAATATAAAAGTACTATATTGATCAAATTGAATTAAAACATTGTCTGATTCATTTTATATATTCAACATTTTATTAAAACTCTTCAATGTTAATAGTTTAAGAAATTGCAAAATAAAAACCACAAAATTCAGAAATATAAAAGCCTAATATTGAACAAATTGAATTAAAAGATCGTCTTATTCATTTTACATATTCGACTTTTTATTAGAACTCTTAAATGTTAATAGTTTAGGAAATTGCAAAATAAAAACCACAAAGTTAAGAAATATAGAAGCCTAATATTGATCAAATTGAATTAAAAGATCTTCTGATTCATTTTACATAATCGACATTTTATTAGAACTCTTAAATGTTGAATGTAAAAATTAATCTCAGTGGATTTGGGCTTGCGCTTCGCGCTCCTACCACATAGGTACGAGGTTCGATCTCAGGGCTGGGCAAGGTTGATTCAGACTTTCATACCTTCAGTGGTTAACAAACTGAGGACCAAGCGTGCTTGGAAACTGAACACTGGGGGTTCCGCGTAAGATTGACCACCTAACCGGAACCTATGTTTCGCACCCCAGGGCCCTTGGTTATGTAAATGGAGAGTGGCACCGTAAGCCTTGATCCCCCAGGGGTTATTTACCGAGGAATTTAGTTTGAGTTTTTTAGTCTTAAATGTTAATAGTTTAGGAATTATTTTTTGAGTACCGGGGCTTATAAGAGAAAAATCCGTGTGTACTGAGAGGACTATCTGCATTTAAAATCAGTGCTTCTCCAACTGGGTTAAACACAGTCTATCATTAGTAAGAAAGATTAGTATAATTTTTTTTGATAGTTGAAACTCGTTTAAACTATTTTTTAGCATTAAATTTTAGCTTTAAAGTAAATGATTCTGTTTTAGTAATATAATAATTTCACGTTTAATCTAAATGTTTTTTCGAGTATTTTCAATAGAAGATACTAAAAAAGGGGCCATAAAATACATGAAAAGGAAATAGTAAACTTTTCTCCTTGCTTATCATATTTTATTTCTCGGCGTGTTTTCTTTCTTTTGCGCACAATGCATAATATACTTCCCTTTCTCGACATGATTTTCTGCCGGCTTATTACATTCAATATGGCTTTGAATAATGCATGTCATATACGAAGAAGTCATGTTGCATTTGTTCCTATCAGTATGGTCACGTTAGACTTCTAGGTATTGCATTTTGTTCAACAAAGGAAACTTTCTTTTGTGTACAATGCATAATGTGATATGTGAATTCGATAGTGGTTGCTCCAGGCTTATTGTTTTCAATATGGCTTTGCTTAGTATGTGTGATATTCATAGAAGGCTTGTTGCAATATTTTATATCAGTATAGTCACGTTAGACCTCTAGACTAACCTGCTTTCAATACGAACTTTGACCGACTCAACTCTCAAGTACTGGAAATTCAGACATCCCTTTTTATGGTTACAAAATCTAACAAAAACTTCCAATTGCACTGATTTGAAGCACATGTATGTGTGAGGACAAACTATAGAAAAGAGCGTCCTTACGACAACGGGAGATCAAAGTAGCAGTAACTACTAGACGTATAAGAAATAGGGGCTTACTCTAGACGTTGCGGTTCGTTTCGCACCTTCGTTTGTGACGTCACTTTGACGTCAGCTTGATCATTTGCTCACATAATGTCCTCAGGCTGACATCAAAATGACGTCACAACGAAGATGCGAAACGAACCGCAACGTCCAGAGTAAGGGCCTAAGTTTAAATTCCAAATTACTAGAAGATTAGTAATCACCGGCTGCACTCTATATAATTTTTGAAAGAAGGCTGAAGCAGCCCACTTGTCTGACTTCCCACTTTTAAATGTTATCCAACAGGGACATTCAATATCTCTCTCGTTCCCATCAATATACTCAGTCTTCAATCTGTATCTTTCAACAGAAAAAAAACTTACAGCACTACCTCTTTCTTGTAACAGCACAAATTATTTTCAATTAAAAGCACCTCCAACCAGAATGGAATTACAAAATTTCTTGCTCTGCCAGTCCTTGCCAGTTGCTTCCAGTTGCTTCCTTGACTGCCAAACGCATTTTCGTTGGTTTGATCAAGGCGCCGAAATGATCTTTTTCTTATGCGATTCATATTATGCTGAAATATACTTTAAAGCAGATAAAATTAGTTATAAAATCATGCTTGAAGCAGATTTTGTGGTTGGGGTCGCAGGTGACTCAGACGGGCTGTTTGGCAATTTTTAAGATTGACCATTTTTTTCAAACAATCGTGTTTCGATTGCTAAGTGATTACTGTCATTCTTTAGCATTCAAAGCAGCTAGGAAAAACTAGAGAAAAGAATTTGACTAAAAAAGTGGTGACGTATTGTTCCAAATGCGTTGATTCAACTTTTTTTTGCCTTGAATGTTTCAATCGGACTTATAGCAATATGCACTGATAAAATGTATATTTTTCATGTACTAATAAAATTATTTTTGTATGTTCTACATTGCATTCATTTCTTCAAACCAATATAATAACAATGGTATTATTAAAAATTTACCAGAATCCATATTTACTATAATCATGTACTTTTATTATTTGCCGGTCACCGGTGGCTCCCAAGGCGCTGCAGCCAAGTCGAGTGCCGGTCACCGGTGACTAACTTGTCAACGTGTTAAACACAAAGAAAATTCGGTGCCGTAAGGCACTGAAAATAACCTCTTGGATGACTGAAAACTGTTAGCTAATCAATAGCTCCAGCTAAAAGGTCAGATCATTTAAAGCTTCCTGTTAAACTGTAATTAATATTTCAATATTGTAAATTGTAAATAGCGTTTTTTATAGCAATAATTGTTAACATATTTCAATTAGCATTTTAACACGGTTACAATAGAATGATCTTTGCTGCAAAAACCTTTGCTGCCGTTACAATAGAGTGATCTTTCCTGTCTTAGAGTGATCTTTGCTAATCCTTTTTTTTTCCAAATTCAAAGTGTTGTCCAAGATTTTTCCAAGACTTTTCATTAACCAATAACACAATTCATTTTCTCTTTCTTAATTATCTTTCCCATCATGTTCTAGTCCAAGTGTACTAATAACTTTTATTATTTAATTTTTGAAAAGTACCTCCACTGAAAATTCTCTAGGAAATTGTTTATGACTGATATCAGATACATTTTTATCTTTAGACTATCTTTCAGACTTTAAATTTAGTGTGCTATGCCTGACAATTTTACAAACAAAGACTGACAAAGAAAAAAATTAAATATCTCGTAACTTGTGTCACAAACCACCAATAACTAAACTCAGGACGATTCTGTACTTAAAAAACATCACCAAATGCCCAAATTTTATTTATTGTGTTTTCATGAGGTATAAGCTATATCGGTATATACTAAAAATGTTTTATTTAAAAACTTCTAATATTTAAAAAAATATTAATTTACCAATAAAAGACGTTCCTTTAAATTGATTTAGGTATGGCTAAAAGGCTATTTCTTGTTATAATCTGAGTACTAAAAATTTTATGAAATTACGAATACTCTGCAGTTTATTAATAACATCTTATCTGAAATTAAATTTTTAAATTTTTAAATTTCAAAATTTGATTTTTAAATTTAAGTACACTAAATTTTTAAACAAAAGAAATACTACAACTAAAAAAAGTAGAAATCATCGATATATATTTACCATACATGTATTGAAAAATTGTGTTAGATAATTGACATCCGCTATAAAAAATATTTTAGATTTATACTATATTCTATATTTATACTATAGTATTAGACTTATTAGATTCATACTATATACACACACACATATATATGTATATATGTATGTATATTATATATATATATATATATATATATATATATATATATATATATATACATATATATACATACATATATATACATACATACATATATATATATATATATATATATATATATATATATATATATATATATATATATATATATATATATATATATATATATATATATATATATATAATATATATATATATATATATATACATATATATATATATATATATATATATATATATATATATATATATATATATATATATATATATATATATATATATATATATATATATATATATATATATATATATATATATATATATATATATATATATATATTATATATATATATATATATATATATATATGTGTGTGTGTGTGTGTGTGTAAGGGGACATGGGACCAACCAGCCCAAAACTTTACTTGAAAACTTCTGAAATTGCCCCTATTATTTTCCTCAGCCCGGGCATGCTGGGCTGCCAAATGTCTCGCTTACCGTTACTTCGAAAGGAACACATCAGTCGTCGTGGCCGAACGTAATCTTTATTTCATCCGATCAAAATAGCACAAAATCCAGAGGCGTCTGAACCGGACGGTGTCAGAACGCTCTCTCTAATGCCAACCTTTGGCGAGAGCCGACCAAATACATTATGTGGTTTAGTGTTGTGGGAAAATGCTGAGGCAACTGTTAATTGCTTATAGAGAGTAACTTTTGATTAGAGACATCTGCCAAAGTGTGGCGTTCCAGATGACTGTTATTTCTGATAGTTAGAGATTTTTCCTGGGAGAGTTATTACTTCCTAATTAAAAAGCCAGCTATAACATTTTTTGCTTTGAGAATCAAAGAAAGAATTTTGGGGTTATGCTGAAGAAAGGGAAACATCCTAGTTTAAATTGGATGACTGGGGAATATGGTTAATATAAAGAGGAGAAATTAAAACTTAGAATAATGAATGGGAAAAAGGGAGAATTTTGGATAGGGCTTAGATATTGATATTATTACACACACACACACATATACATACATACATGCGTACATATATATATATATATATATATATATATATATATATATATATATATATAATATATATATATATATATATATATATATATATATATATATATATATATATATATATATATATATATATATATATATATATATATATATATATATATATATATATATATATATAATATATATATATATATTAGAAAAATGATTTAGGTATGGCCTAAAGGCTATTTCTTGTTGAAATCCGAGTATTGAAATTCTATGCAATTACAAATACTTTGCAATTTTTTAATAACTTCTTTTTTGAATTTAAGTACACTAAATTTTTAATCAAAAGAATTAATACAACTGAAAAAAGTAGAAATTATCGACATATATTTTTATCATATATCTATTGAAAAATTGTGTTAGGTAATTGACACCCGGCTAGAAAAAAATTCTTCTGAAGAGAAAAAAAATGTATTTATTATATTGTTAAAAAATCCTAACAGTAATTTTAATTATGTATGCTGTGTTATTTTTCGTTTAAACTCACGCAGTGTAAAATCATTGATATTTTTTTAAAACAAAATTTTTATGATTTATGTATACTTTTGTTTCCATAAATAAAATTCATTTTTCACGCTAATAAAGTATTCACCCTTCCCTTAGGGAAAGAAAAGTAATTTTGAATATTTTATTTTTTCAATATATTACAACGCAACAAAAATAATTCTTCTGATATGAAAAATTTCGCAATTACACATTATGGTGAAGAAATAAATTGCATGTCCTATAGGTTAATAATATTTCGTAATATAAGCAATCTCTCACGATTTTAGAAGTCTGCTCTTTGGTTATTTTAACAAGCATTAATTCGGAAATTCCGGTTTGACATTTCGTAAAATTAGGCCATATTTTGAAAATGCAATTTGAAAAATATAAAATAACGATGCTAATTTTAAGCTTGAGGCAACGTTTAAAGTGCAGAAAGTTATTGGCTGCGTGGTTATGGAAGAGATTAATTTACATATTTACTTCCGTGTAAAATATGTAATTGGATGCTATTTACATCAATAATTGGATAAGGAAATTAACGAGTTATTTTCTTAAATTAGATCGACTTTATAAAGCTATTATAATTTTACCAATATAATGTAGCGATAAAATTATTAATCCGTTTCAAAAACATCCTGTCTATTTTTAATACAAAAATATTTCACTTAAATATCCTTTGTTTCTTTAAAGTTATAACTCTTAATGGAACATGGTATCCATTTTTTATTAAATTTTAAAATTACAATAAATATTGTAATTCTTTTGTAGTTTAGAATCCAATTTAAATCATAATAAGGAAAGTAAAGACTGTTTAAAAAGTTTAAATTATTAAAAGTTTTAGAACATTCTGAAGTAATTTAATGTTTTTTAAATTTTTCTGTATTAACAAATTGTGTGAGGGTACATTTTGCAGCGAAAATGTACCGGGAGAGGGCGTTTTGCCCGTAAATTTAGTTATTCAGTTAGATCTCAATAGATCGAATTTTTTTTTATTTTTGAACCAACTTTTCACATTTTATATTGAAATATATAAACAAATATATACAGAGAAATAAATAAATAACAACCATAAGATTTTTGTAAAAAAAATACTTTTTAGTGGATAATTTTATAATAGTATCGTAGATATAAAAATGCAAATATAAATAGTAGTATATAGTTTTAAGTTTTAATTTTTTCGAATTATGTTATATATATAAATATTTTTACATTATATAAAAAATAAAAAGAGCAATCATAAAACTGATAATGTAAAAACTAGTTTTTATTTGTCTAAATATTTTTAGAATCTATGTAGTAGACACGAACATTCGGCATCGTTTTCCTGTATGTACTATTGTACTCACAAACAAACCATGTTGTTATATTAACCCGTACTATAGTCCGTGTAAAATCTATTGGCGCTTCAAGGTCACACTTTCTCGTTTCCCCAGTCATCGGTTACTATGGTAGCGACCGAGAAGCATGTGCATTCACACTTATTTTCAGCACTTCAGTTGAGGATTTGATTCCAATACGTTTTTGCTTTTCTTTCTTCTCGTAGATATTTATTTTGCGCTTATCTGATATTACCCTCTCATTTTTTATCTTTTAATTCATTGTTTTATTTAAATTTTGCTTCATATTTATATAAATTTTTTACTTCATAAAATATTTCCTGTAATGGCTAGTTTTGATGTTAGAAAACAGTCCAAAATACTGATATTTAACGTATACAGGTACTTGAAATGTCTTGTTGAATGTAATCCAGTTGCTACAGTTTTAGAATTGTTTTCGCAAACTCAACAAGCAACTGATGATGCCCGTGGTATTTCTAAAAGAATTTGTGCCGATCCAGAACTGCGAGAATATTAAAAAAAAATTTCACATAAAAAAGGCGTAATAGAATTAGATGATTTCGACAAAAATGTCACATTTTCTGCCTTTTAAATGCCGTTTAACTAAAAAACAGGAAATATTTTTTATTTAGTTTTTAAAGCTTTTTTAAATAAATTTAATTACAGTTTTTTAACAAATTACTAATTATAAGCAAAGCAAATTAAAGCAAATTACTAATTATAAAATTTTCAGTTGTGCATAAAAATTATTTACATAAAGAAAAGTTTAACAATATGTATAAAAAGTTTATAATAAATCATAGATGTTCTTGTAAAAATACAAAAATTTATTTTAATTTAGAATTCTTACTGAAACATTAGAATCTGTACCTTCTGAAAAAATTTTCACTTTCTAAAAATGTGTCAACAGACCATAAATATTCAAATACATAATAAAATTATACAAAATATTGTTACTGCATTAAGACCTCTTTCAATTCTTGTAAAATCATAAAATAATTAATTCAGTGCAATTTTGGAATAGAATTTTGGAATGGAATTACCTCCCCACACGATATGCATTACACCCCTTAACACAGTGGGAAAAAAGAGTAAAGTTTTTCCCCAATTGTCGTTACCATAGTTACAGTAGGTGATCGGGGAAAAATCAGTGACCTTGAAGTGCCTATTGAGTTTACACCGAGTATAGTACGTGTCCCGCATACAATGTGTTAACCCTTTACACTCGAGGGCTCCGGAGCGAAGCCATTTAAATTTTGCCTTCAAATTCAAGGGCTACTCTACAATGCAAAATAATTAGTTTTTACGATTTGTTTCTGTTCTTACGTTAAAAACTGAAAACTATTCGCATTGTCTCCGTAGCGGAGCCCTCGAGTTTGATGACAAATTTTAAATGGCTCCGTCCCGGAGCCCTAAAATGCAAAGGGTTGATATTTGATTGAAAAAAAAATTTTTTTTCGTCTATAAAAACCTTCTTTAAAGTATTGTGCATAGAGTTTTATATGAATAAAAAATACATTTCATAACATTTTTATAATATCACTTTCGATGAAAAATGATGACTTTGACAGTTCCTTGTAGGAATACAAATTAGAGAAAATAACCTGATTTCTAACTTTATGGATAGATGTTTTCTATCCAATAAAACCTGTAAAATATTTAACATTTGTATCTTAAATAAAAAAACCCTTCATTTTTAATGCATGGAAATTAGAAGTAAACATGTAGAAAACGACGATGAAGGTAGCCGCTATAAATAATTACGTGTTAATAGCGTTATGTACGTACTTACGTTTAACTTAAGTTTGAAATAATAGAGATACATATTTCCAACTTTGTATGCATCTGTAAAAAAGTTAAAAAATCATTTTGAGCCAATAAAATTTCCTATAATATATTGAGTAATATTTTTGTATCTTGACCGTTTACGATGATTGTTGACGCGTTCCTTTATCAAGTGTCTACTTAGGTCTTGTTTTGACAAGTTGATTTGTATTTCCGGTTGGAGGTCACAAAGGCATCTCCTTCCCCACCCCTTCTAGGTACCCTGTGGGGAGAGGGCAGTGGGAATGTGTAACATTTGGTCAGTGTTTCTCTAATGTTCGAGTGTGTGTGTTGAATAAAGAAATAGCCATGATTTTTTTTTTGTCGTTCCTTGATGCAAACCTGTCGCAACCAAAACTTATGGTCCGTCTTTAACTTAAATGTGGTCATTTGTGTTAATTGTTGTGTTGTGTCATTCCAGATACCTCTAGCTCAGTTTTATACCTTGGGATAAATATTTCTACCGATGCATAGTTTTCATTAAGATATTTTAGAGAAACCTTTGTTTAAATAAATAAGAAATGGTAATCCCTCTAGACCACAAACAGAAATTATCGTCTTTGTATATTGCTTAAAATTGAGAATTTAGAACTTTATTAATAAATACTGCGTAAGCTTCCAGACTGCCTTATATACATAAAGTTATAGTGTATTTATAATATGGACTATTTATGAATACCACATTTGCTACTTTTACCATTGAAATCAGAGGGTAATAAAAATTCAGTACCAAAAACAGAATGCAGAACACTTTAAGGTGAAATATATAAGAAGCATGGCTGTACCTGAAGAGTATATATACCACATTTGCTACGTTTTACCACTAAAACTCAAAGTAGTATAAAAATTTAGTACCAAACACAGAATGCAGAATACTTAAAAGTGAAATACATTTGCACTGTCTCCGTAGCGGAATTCTCAAGTCTGAAGATAAATTTTAAATGGTTCCGTTCCGTAGCCCTCGAGTACAAAGGATTAATAACTGATTACAAAAATTGTTTTTGTCTATGAAAACCTTCTTCACAGTATTGTGCATAGGGTTTTATATGAATAAAGAATACATTTCAAAAAAAATTTTAATGTCACTCTCGATGAAAAGCGATATCGTTTGACAGTGTCTTGTAGATACACAAATTAGAGATAATATCTTGATATCTAACTTTATACACATGTTTTCTATCCAATAAAACCTGTAAAATATGTAACATTTGTATCCTAAATAAAAAGCCCTTCATTTTGAATGCATAGAAATTAGAGGTAAAATAAACATGAAGAAAACGATGATGAACGTCGCCGCTATAAATAATTACGTGTTAATAGCGTTATGTACGTACTTACGTTTAACTTACGTTTGGAGTAATGGAGATACAGATTTCAAACTTTGTATGTATCTGTAAAAAAGTTAAAAAATCATTTTGAGCCAATAAAAATTCCTATACCATATTGAAAAATATTTCCGTATCTTGACCGTTTACGATGATTCAGTACTGACAATATTGTGTACTGTTGGCGTGTTCCTCCTTCCTGTGCCTACTCCAGTCTTGCTTTGACAGTTTGATTTGTGTTTCCGGTTGGAGGTTGCAAAGGCATAGGGCAGTTGGAATTTGTAACGTTTGATTAGTGTTCCTCTAACGTCCTAGCGTGTGTGTTGAATTAAGGAGAAATAGTCATGTTTCCTTTTTGTCTTTCCTTGTTGGAAACCGCTCTCAACCAAAACTTATGGTCCGTCATTAATTTAAATGCGGTCATTTGTGTTAAGTGTTGTGTCACTCCCCATACCTCTAGCTTAGTTTTATTTCATGGGATAAATATTTCTACCGATGCATAGTTTGTATTAAGATATTTTATTAGAAATCTCTGTTTAAATAAATAAGAAATGGTGAACTCTACTGATCACAAATAGAAATTGTCTTATTTGTTCATTGCAAGAATTGAGAATTTAGAACTTTGTTAATAGGTACTGAACAAGCTTCCAGACTGCCTTTTATACATAAAGTCATAGTGTATTTATAATATGGACTATTTACGAATACCACATTTGCTACGTTTATCATTAAAATTCAGATGGTAATATAAATTCAGTATCAAAAAGAGAATGCAGTACACTTTAAGGTGAAATACATAAGCAACGTGACTGTATCTGAAGAGTCTATATACCACATTTGTTACGTTTTTCAACTAAAACTCGAAGGATAATAAAAACTTCCTTAATAGGTACTGCACAAGCTTTCAGTTGGCTTTTTATAAATAAAATTATAGTGTATTTATAATATGGACTGTTTTTGAATACCACATATGCTACATTTATCATAAAAATTCAGATGGTAATAAAAATTCAGTACCAAAAACAGAACGGAGTACACTTTAATGTGATATGCATAAGTAAAGCAACTGTGTCTGAGGAGTCTATATACCACATTTGCTACGTTTTTCCGCTAAAACTCAAAGGATAATAAAAATTTAGTACGAAAAACAGAATGCAGTACACTTTGAGTTGAAATACATAAGAAACATGATTGTATCTGAAGAGTCTATATACCACATTTGCTAAGTGTTACCATTAAGACTCAGAGGGTAAAAAAAAATTCAGTACCATAAATAGAATGCAGAACACTTTAAGGTGAAATACATAAGAAAATCGACTGTATCTGAAGAGTCTACATGTTATTTTTTTATTAAAATAGCTCTGAACCTCAGGTTATAATAAAAGCCGTAATTATATATGGCAGCAGTAACCATTATACTTAATGACGACGACTAAAAATATCCTAATACGAACAACAATACTTGTATTTAATATTTGTGCTATGAGATTGATACAGCCTTACCCACAGGGATATGATTCCCTGTGGTTCAGGATTGTAATACTTTGGGTATGTCTTCTAAAAAGTAGCTATCAAAGGAGTGTCATCCACAGACTTCCCCTCCCCCGGATTATGTGTTGTACTTGAAAAAGAGAACGGTACAAATAAACATAACAAAACCAAACACATTTAACAAAATAAAAAAATTATGATTTAAAATTATGAGGAAAATTATATTTTGCAGTATGGTAGAACTTAGCTTTACACATAGATACCTTGACTATTTTAAATTATATATAGCATGGGTAGATAGAATATAATAAGTTATTTGTCCGTCTGTCCTCGAATTTACAAATGAACCTGGAATGGATAGAAGCATCCATATTGAATTCTTGATGTGTTAGCATTAGCAAAATTCAAAGCGAGTAAAGTTTATCATCTCCTAAACTATCGATCCGATTCTACAATAAATTGGTACAAATATGCTTCATATCACAACAAAAAACTGTCGTCTTTAAAACATTCGAAATCCACCTCTTTCCTCTTTTCGAGCGTTTAATACCTTTATTTCAAGTCTTATTTTCCCTGCTTAAGATCATTAAATTACTTAAAAATGGTCTGTATTATTTTCATATACTTTTATCACTGAACTTAGATATAATAATTTTCGTTTATATTTAGCGCAAGTAATAGATTAGGTACATATGTGATAATTTTAAATTTAATCATAGACTATTTTTTGTTGCAATGAAAATTTTATCACCGGTATTAACAACAAATTCTTTTCATAAAAGTCTACTAGTCTATTTCACGGACTAATAAATATCTAGCTTTTATGTTATATATCTTTGAAAATTAATTAATTTTTGTTCGTTTGTGTGTTTGTTTTTATACATAACCACGTTGTTTGAAATCGATTGGCTAAATTTTGGACATCATTCAAATATACCTCCAAATAATCACAGTTAATATTAAAACCTCTGCTGTTCATTCTATCACGTAATATGATAAGATAAATTAAAGTTTCCAACTAACTTACGGCCAGTAAAGTTTTTTATGTTAATTTTATATTTTACCATCACCAAAACTTTTCGAGATACCTTAAAAAATTTTAAAAAATACTTTACAATTTTAGAAAATTAAAAGTTTTACTGATCCCGTCATATGATATGCTATATACTAGTAAATTAAAAATACAGAACACTGTGAACAAATCTAGTTAGAGCCGAACGATGGCCGAATGGTTAGGGCACTGACCTTCGGAACCGGAGTTCGTGGGTTCGAGTCCCACTGAGGCATGGATGTTCGTAGCCGTTCGGAATCGGCTTTAAACAGTAGGTCCCGGTCTCATTAGCCCTCGTGTAGCAAAAAGTAGACCGTAGTGCTCCCAACCAACCAACCAAATCTAGTTAGAGTTATGGTGTCTTTAAGTTGTATTCGTTCACTAATAGCTACTTAGATAGTTCCTCAACTTTTTTCCGGAGCTACTTGTTACTATACAGTTTTTTAAAACAATTTTGATTTGGAGGTCTAATTAGAAATGTGCCTCTCTGTGTACAACGAGATTATGAAGATTCCTGTGAAGTGTAAGATTAGTAAAATATGGGAATAGATTCAATTTTGTAGAAGATGTTTTCCGAATTTAACTTTGTTTGTTACGATTATGATTAAATTCTAAATCCAACTATTTTTTTTTGCCTATTTCTAGTTCCTGTGTGCCCACATGCCGGAGGCGTTGGTCTTTGTGAGCTAGTACAACACTTAGCTGCTTGGGATTTTATATCAGTTAGTGGCTCATTAGATAAAAGGTAAGTAGCGTTTGACTACAATGCAATATTCTCTCTCAAGTATTCATATAGTTTAAAAGTTTTGATAACATTTAAGAACCTAGGACAGGAGGTTATCGAAAAGTATGATTTGCTATTTATGAAAGCTGAATCATCTAAATAATACATATATTTAAAACTTATCTGTCCAAATAATAAAATTATTGCATAAAGTATTTAAAGGAAAGCTTAACAGCTTCATAGTTTTTAAAAGTACATCAGTCGGTACATGGAAAAGGAACTTTTTTCATTTTCCTATAGGCAAAATGGCATTCTTACAACACCAAAGAATAAAAACTGTCCTGCAAAATGCGATGTTTATATTAATTGCTACGTTTACTATTTTTACACTCATCTCTATTACAGGAATTCCGTTATATAAAATGTATAATGTTAGTGCCAAGAGATTAGAAATAGGTTTCAATAATAGCCCTTAGTTATCATATTTGGAGATATAATTGCTTTTTGCTTCTTACTCAATATTATAATGTAAAGCAAATTAATAAAAAATATGAGCTGCGGTAGCTCAGTCGGCAAAGGTAAGGCTCTCAAAACTGGAGGGTTGCGGGTTCGGAGCTCAAGCCGGACTAAGATACGCCGTGTTCGTTAAAGGTGACTGGGCCAAGTAAAAAATGTTCGTGGTCGCAATGTTCTCCAAGTTCTCAATCACTACCTCTGGAGGTGGTAGGCCAAGCCTATGGGTTTTCTGCTTAGTCCCTACTTCAAAATTAAGAGGGCATACTTAATATTAAGTCGTACTTTCACGCTTACACTCACCCCACTTGCCTTAATACGAAAGGCTCACTCCCTTGCCTCAATACTAGTATCCTCCGCCTCAATCGTTCATGGTTAGATCAATTGGCATATGCAACAACAACAACAACAACAATAAAAATATATTTGTATACGAATATCTATTTATTTTCTTCGATTAGGTGTGTATGTATAGTCTATTAAAACATCCATTCCTAAACATATATAGAAAAAAATCTCATAAATAACAGAGCACTTTCACACCCCACCGAGGCTCCCATCCCCATAATAATTATATGTATATATATATATATATATATATATATATATATATATATATATATATATATATATATATATATATATATATATATATATATATATATATATATATATATCATATATATATATATATATATATATATATATATATATATATATATATATATATATATATACATATATATATATATATATATATATATATATATATATATATATACACACACACACATATATATATATATATATATATATATATATATATATACACTCATGTCCATAAATTAAGGATAATTCAGAATCACATAAAAATTGAGCTCTAAAATAAAAATTTCACCTGTAGAATTATCACACACATCTTGAAGAAGAATATGCAAATTGCAGGAAACCACCAGATGGCGCGGATAGTACGTCCCAATGACGAGAGTGTATGAAAGGGGTATATAAGGAATGGTAGCAAGGGAAGTATGGAAAAGAATGGAAGTAAAATTGTTCACAAGCGCTTTAAAAGCCTTTCAGTGCAATAACCGCATAGTTATGACACAAAGGAAGCTTTGGATGATTTTTTACGTGGTAGAATTATTGGACGACTGGAATGTGGACGTACCCAGCTGGAAGTATCCGAGGAACTTGGAATCGCCCAGAGTGTCATCTCCAGGCTTTGGCAACGATTCAAACATGATGGTAATGTGAGTAGATGTTACAACACAGGTTGCCCCCGAGTTACTACGCCGAATGATGACCGGTATTTGGCAGTTACTGCCAAAAGAAACAGACGGAGCACAGCATCAGACCCTTCTCGTCAGCTCTCTTCAGCTACCGGTACGACAGTTTCAAGGCAGACCGTGTACAGAAGCTTAGGGAACATTGGTCTATATGCACGTAGGCCTGTCAGATGTGTTCCCCTTACCGCAACTCACTGTCGCCTGCGATTATGCTGGGCTAGAGAGCATGCATTGTGGACACCGCAACAGTGGTCTTGTGTGATGTTTCCCGACGAGTACAGGTTCATTTTACATTCTGATTCTCGCCGGATTTTCATATGGAGAGCGCCAGGTACCCGTTACCACCAAGAGAACACCATTGAACGACACCGTTACGGTGGTGCAGGATGGCTCGTTTGGGGAGGAATTATTCTTAATTCCAGAACTGACCTGCATGTTCAGAGTGTAACGATGACAGGCCACATCTATCGGGATGTCATTCTGGAAAACATGTACGTTTGTTTCGGGGCGCCATGGGTCCTGAATTTCTGTATATGGATGACAACGCCGACCTCACCGACCTCACCATTGTAGATGAATGCCTTCAATCGGAGGATATCACCCGTATGGATTGGCCAACATACTCACCGGACTTGAATCCAATAGAGCATGTGTGGGACATGCTTGGCCGACGAATTACTGCCCGTCAATATTTCCCAACTGTCTATCGGAACTTCGGAGGGCATTGCTTGATGAGTGGTGTAATTTTCCCCAAGATCAGATTGATAATCTGATACTCAGCATGCGTAGGCGTTGTAACGCTTGTATTGCATCGTCTGGGAGACATACTCCGTATTAACCATCATACTAACCATGTTATACTGTTTTCTGTAAATAGGTTCTTTTTTGAAATTTGCTCCAGGGAGTAAAAATCGCAATTTTTATTAATTATGTCAAACATATAGCATCTTTTTTGCTCTTTACCTTTTGTTTAATAAATAGACTTTACAAATAAGTCAAATATGTTTTGCTTTTGTCTCTTTCATTGCCTGAACTTCATTATCCTTAATTTATGGACATGAGTGTATATATATATATATATATATATATATATATATATACACAAACATCGGAGATAAATCCCCCTACGCTCATTTTTTGGAATGGTCTTCTATGATTTTTTTATTCAATTATTATGTCTTAAAAGCGTTAATTTCATTTCTTAAAATTGAGAGAATTCTTAAAATTGAGAGGAATTTTAATAAGAGCTGTAAACCTACATGATTTCGAGCTAAAAACTCTTCCACTTAACCATAAAATTTCTTATTTCTAATATATTTGTGTTTAAGGAAAATATGCTTCCGTGTTACCTCAAACGCTTAATAAGGTTTGCTCCAAAAATGCCCCAACTCAAATAAATATGTAAAAATCATAATTATACTATTCTGTAAAATTTGAAATTTGTAACATTATTTTCTATGTACCCACATACACATGTATGCATACATATATAAACACATTTTTCCAGCGACATTTACTACACACATAACCACATATTCGAGTTAACTTAAATGATTAAACTTTATTTCTAACTGTTAATAACTCTAACTAAGCTGCTGGTCTTACGGGAATAACTACTCTTGATCCCTTGCTGTTCCCTGAAATTCCATTTTAATCTCAAACAGAGTTAAAGCGCCACCACGAACTTTTCTATTGTTTTAATGGAGCGACTGCAATTTCCTTAACGTTTCTCATATATATATATATATATATATATATATATATATATATATATATATATATATATATATATATATATATATATATATATATATATGTATATGTGTATGTATATATATGTATGTATATATACGTATATATATACATATATATATGTATATATATATATATATGTGTATAATATATATATGTATGTATATATATATATATATATATATATATATATATATATATATATATTATATATATATATATATATATATATATATATATACATATATATATATATATATATATATATATATATATATATATATATATACATATATATATACATATATATATATATATATATATATATATATATATATATATATATATATATATATATATATATATATATATATATATATATATACATATATATATATATACATATATATATATATATATATATATATATATATATATATATATATATATATATATATATATATATATATATATATATATATATATATATATATATATATATATATATATATATATATATATATATATTTACATAAAGTTTCTCCTATTTAATGTTACCCCTATGAACTCAGACAGCGTCAGACCCAATACGATTGGCAAATCTAAATTTCAATTGGCAGAAATATATGCCAATTGTTTTATATTTTTTAATACTTTAAGCATATAAAACTAAGTAAAAAGTATAATTTTCTCGTTTATATAGTTCCTAAAACAGTTCAAGGAACGAAATCTTTCTAAATAATTTCATTAAATAGTCTGAAGGAAACATATTACGGAGCAGTTTAATTATAAAGGAATATTATTTTCATATTCTTAAACTGATATAATGACTTTTGACAGAAGGTAACTGGAGAGAGAAGTTTGTAAAAGAAAAGGGAATTTTAAATGTATGTCAGCATTTTTCTCATTGAATGAACTAGCAAAGTATAATTCCTTTGCCTAGTATTAAATATATTCGAATAGAATGAAAGATAAAAATTCTTATTGAAGCTCACTATCTTAACGTTTTGAGATGAATCAAAGGTATTTCTCTGAAATATCAAAATTACATGTAATAGGGGAGGTTTAAAGTTGTTTAAAAGCACTTACGCTTTTTTCATTTAATACTACAATGTAACTTTGAAATAATTATTGACTTACATAATAAAGGTCACGTAAAAGTATCAAAAACAAAAAGCCTAAATTTAAAACTCCGATTTAAAGAAAAAAATCTTTGAGATATTTCCCGTTTAAAATCTAAATTTTAATTATAAAACACCTCGAAAACTTTTAAGAGTTTCCCTGATAAGATATTCTGGATTCGTTTATTTTAAAAAGCACTCAGCAGTTTTCGATGCATAAAATCGAAAATACTACGATTTGAGGTTCTAATTTCTTTGTAAATAATAATGTAAAATCATAGATTTATTTCTATTAATATTTGGTTTACGTTCATATTCTAATATAATGTACACAGAGATTAGATTTAAAATTGTTGTACGATACAGACTCACACTCTGTGATTACTCCAAACCAGAATATGCTGGTTTGGAGTAATCACAGAGTGTGAGCACGAAATTGACATTATTTACAATGTTTGTTAGCAATATACATTAATTCATACTCAGATTCCAAAGTAATCATTACAAAAGTATAGTTCAAATAAACAAAAAATACACTAAATAAACAATAATTTCCAGGTTATCAGTCGGAAGGAAATCAGTTCTTTACCCCTGCTTGGATTATATAGATTTCAACTAAAAGGGGAGTCTCTTTTGAGTTTTGAGGTAGGCTAATTACATTGTAAAAATACTGATTCTACAGCTTTCTAAAAGTGTTTTTGGCATCTGAAGAAACCGTCTTAAAATTTACAAAATCACAAAATTTGCCTCTTAATTGGAGTAACTGTCGAAGCATGCTTGTTCCTCTTTAAAAAATTGCTTTTTCAAGTACACAATACAACTGGATAGTAATGTTTGTTTAACTGGAGAAGTTGTGAAAAGTATTAAAAAGGTAAATGGTAAGTTTTGATTCTTGATTTATTTTTAAATAAGGTATTGCAAACTTATTGTAGGAAAAATAAAGATTAAGCTTTCTTTAATAAAGAATCTTAAATAAAGATCGAGTATTTCCTTTTCATCCCCACTTTCAGCAGCTTCAGAATCTGTGTAGACTGCAGTGTATGATTTAGGATGATTCTATATGAGTATTAGAAACTGGTGCAGTACTGGTGCAATATTCTAGTCATTGTAAAAATAATGATTCTACAGCTTTCTAAAAGTATTTTTGGGATCTAAAGAAACTCTTAAAATTCACAAAAGTTACCAAATTTGCCTCTCCTAATGCCTAATTTGTCTACAAAATTTCCTCCAAATTGGTGTAACTGTCAAAGCATCTTTGTTTCTCTTCCGAAACAGTTTTCTTACTCAAATACATAATACAACTAGAGCGTAACCTTTGCTTGACTAGCAAAGTTTTGAAAGATATTAAAACGGTAAAAGGTAGGTTATGTTTCTTGATTTATTCTTAAATAAAGAATTGTAAACTTAAAATAGAAAAAATAAATATTAAGCTTGCTTTAATAAAGAATCGAAAATAAAGGACGAGTAATTCTCTAATAAAACAAAACAAAAAAATGTTTTTTTATCCGAACGATGGCCGATGGGTTATAGTGCTGGCCTTCGGTACCGGAGTTCGTGGGTACGAATCCCACTGTGGCATGGATGTTCGTACCCGTTCGGAATTTGCTTTAAGCCGTAGGTCCCGGTCTCATTAGCCCTCGTGTTGCAAACAAGTAGACCGCAGCACTCCCAACTAAACTAAACTAAATTCCCTTTTCATCTCAACTTTCAACAACTTTAGAATCTGTGTAGACTGCAGTGTATGATTTAGGATGTTTCTATATGAGTATTAGAAAATATCATTAACTATATAGATACATTAGAACATATTATCTTGTATATAGTGAGTTAAAAGCTTGCTTGCTTAAATACGATACATGAAATACAGTCGTAGTGTAATATAGAAGAATCCTTTAAATCAGCTTTTAGACACTAATAGAATTCGGGTTTTACAGACTAAGAGAATATTCTAGAATGAAATATCTGTAAATATAGAGAATGTTCTAGTCATCGTAAAAATGATGATTCTACAGCTTTCTAAATGTATTTTGGCATCTAAAGAAACTGTCTTAAATTCACAAAGATAACAAAATTTGCCTCCAAATTGTTGTAACTGTCAAAGCTCCTTTGCTTCTCTTCCGAAACAGTTTTCTTACTCAAATACACAATACAACTGAAGAGTAACCTTTGCCTGACTGGTAAAAATGTGAAAGATATTAAAAAGGTAAATGGTAGGTTTTGATTCTTGATTTATTTTTAAATAAAGAATTGTAAACTTATTATAGAAAAAATGAATATTAAGCTTGCTTTAATAAAGAATTGAAAATAAAGGACGAGTAATTCTCTCTCTCTCTCTCTCTCTCTCTTTTTTTTTCTTTTTTTTTTTTTTTTTTTTTTATCCGAACTATGGCAGATGGGTTAGAATGCTGGCCTTCGGTACCGGAGTTCGTGGGTTCGAATCCCACTGTGTCATGGATGTTCGAAATCGGCTTTCAACAGTAGAACCCGGTCTCATTAGCCCTCGTGTTGCAAACAAGTAGACCGCAGCACTCCCAAATAAACTAAACTAAATTCCCTTTTCATCTCAACTTTCAACAACTTTAGAATCTGTGTAGACTGCAATGTATGATTTAGGATGTTTCTATATGAGTATTAGAAAATTGGCATACTTAATAGGTACATTAGAACATATCATTTTGTATATAGTGGGACTTAAAAGATTGCTAGCTGAAATACGATACATAAAATACAGTCGTACTGTGTTATAGAACAATCCTTTAAATCAGCTTTTGGACACTATGAGAATTCGGGTTTTATAGACTAAGATAATACTCTAGAATGCAGTATCTGTAAATATAGCAAATGTTCTAGTTGACAATTGGACTAAAGTAAGCATACGAGCTAAATAAATCAGTTTACGTATAGAATTAATGGACTGTAAAGTAATGGAGATACAATCTACGAAACTCTGGAATGACAGGTTATTTATACGGATGATATTAAAACTATTATAATTTAACGAGTCAAGCATAGATTTGGAATGAAGAATTAGGTATAAAATAAAACTTGCGTATATTTCTTTTATTTCTGTTGTTCTACCCATCAACGTACAATCAATGTGCTCATTGCATTAAGATCGTAAAAGAACTTTATTGGATTGATGTCTAACATATTTCATACAGATAAACTGAATTGTTTTGAGTTTGATCTATGAAGTATGGTGGGTAAAATTTATTTACTGACTACCATAACATGTGAGCAATGAACGCTTTTACAAAAGTTTCGTCTGAAATTCTGCAAACTCTTCAGCAAGTCATATATTCGATTTTAATACTTTTTTCGTATAGAATGTTTAGGCGTTTACAAGGCGTTTTTTTCATAGTTTCTATAAAAAAGAGTAAAAATTACACTCAATTAATCTATGTCCCTCTTAATATAAAAAAGATACATTATTTTCCAGCCGAAAAGTAACATGGTAGTAATAATAAAACATCAATATATGGCATGGAATACATGGCATGGAATAATAAAAAATCAGATTTCAAAAGAATCAGAATGTCTAGCTTATGCAATTTTTCCACTCTTATTTTCTTAAATTATGTAACAAATTTCTTTGTTTCTAAGAAATATATTTTTGCTTCCAATTTATTATACATATATATATATATATATATATATATATATACGTATATATATACATATATATGCATATATATATACATATATATATATATATATATATATATATATATATATATATATATATATATATATATATATATTATATATTTACATAAAATTTCTTGTAAATTAGAAAATATAGCTGTTAAGAAATTTGTCACTATGTCTTGAAATAATGTTTACACCCTTTTTACATTTCATTTTTGAAAAAAAAAAGCTCTGCATCGACTCTTGCTTAATTGTCGGAATTTCTTTTACAAGAAATATGTTAAAATTTTATTTGCTCAATTCTTAGGATGCATATAGATATTGTTCACAAATTTTATTCTATCTATAAATACAGTCTATATATACAACCGTACTGTAACATAGAACAACACTTTAAATCAGTTTTCAGACACTAATAGAATTCAGTTCACTAAGAGAATATTCTAGAACGCAGTATCTGTAAATATAGTAAATGTTCTAGTTGACAATTAGACTAAAATCAGCATAAGAGCTAAATAAATCAATTTCCGTATAGAATTAATGGACTATAAACTAATGGGGATACAATCTACGAATCTATGGTATGCCAGGTTATTTATATGGATTATATTAAAACTCTTATAACAAGCTTAGATTTGGAGTGAAGAATAAGGTATAAAATAAAACTTGAATAAAATTTTCTATTGTTCTGCTCATCAACATACAATCAATGTACTCATTTCATTATGATAGTAAAAGCACTTGATTGGATTGATTTTTAACATATTTCATACAGATAAACTGAATTTCGATGAGTTTCATCTATGAAGAATGGTGGGTAAAACTTATTTACTGACTACCATAACATGCGAGAAATGAACGCTTTTAAAAAAGTTTCGTCTAAAATTCTGCAAACTCTTCAAGTCATATATTCGATTTTAATACTTTTTTCGGATAGAATGTTTAGACGTCTACAAAGCTTTCTTTTTTTTATAGTTTCTATACAAAAGAGTAAAACTTACACTCAATTAATCTCTGTCCCCTTTAATATAAAAAAACATTATTTTCCCGCCGAAAAATAACATGGTAGTAATAATAAAACATCAATATATGGTATAAGATACATGGCAAGGAATAATAAAAAATCAGATTTCAAAAGCATCAGAATGTCTAGCTTATGCTATTTTTCCACTTTTATTTTCTTAAATTATGTAACAAACTCTTATTTTCTTTGTTTCTGAGAAATTCATTTTTACTTCCAATTAATATTTTGTGTGTAAGTTAGAAAATATAGTTATTAAGAAATTTGTCACTATTTTATGAATAAATGTTTACAACCTTTTTACACTGAATTTTTGTTTTATTTCTGAATAAAAGCTCTGCATCGACTCATGCTTAATTGCCGCAATTTGTTTTACAAGAAATATGTTATAACTTTGTTTGCTCAATTTCTATCTACAAATATACTTATACTGCATATAGATATTTTTCACAAATTTTATTCTATCTATATATAAAGTCTATATATACAATCGTACTGTAGCATAGAACAACAATTGAAATCAGCTTTTAGACAATAATAGAATACAGGTTTTATAACAGAATATTCTAGAATACAGTATATGTAAATATAGCAAATGTTTTAGTTGACAATTAGACTAAAGTCAGCATAAGAGCTAAATAAATTAGTTTCCGTATAGACTTAATGGACTATAAAATAATGGACATACAATCTACGAATCTCTTGAATGCCAGGTTATTTATACGGATGATATTAAATCTCTTATAATTTAAAGAGTCAAGCTGAGATTTGGAGTGAAGAATAAGGTATAAAATAAAACTTGAGTAATTTTTTTTATTTCTATTGTTCTACTCATCAACGTACAATCAACGTACTCATTGCATTATGATTGCAAAAGCACTTACTTTAATTGATGTTTAACATATTCGCTCAGATAAACTGAATTTGCATGAGTTTCATCCATGAAGTATGGTGGGTAAAACTTATTTACTGCCTACCATAACATGTGTGCAATGGACGCTTTTTAAAAAGTTTCATCTGAAATTCTGCAAACTCATCAGAAAGTGCTATATTCGATTTTTTAATTCTGTTGTTCTACTCATCAACGTACAATCAATGTGCTATGTTTTATGATCGTAAAAGCACTTAATTGGATCGATGTTTAAGATATTTCTCACAGATAAACTGAATTTCAATGAGTTTGATCTATGAAGTATGATGGGTAAAACTTATTTCTCTTATTAACTCTTCAGCAAGTCATATATCGATTTTAATACTCTTTTTGGATAGAATGTTTAGGCGTCTACAATGCTTTCTCTTTTTATAGTTTGTATACAAATGAGTAAAAATTACACTCAATTAATCTATGTCCCTCTTAATATGCAAAAGATACATTATTTTCCGGCCGAAAAAGAACATGGTAGTAATAATAAAATATCAATATATTGCATAGAATACATGGCAGGGAAGAATAAAAAATCAAATTTCAAAAGCATCAGAATGTCTAGCTTATGCAATTTTTCTACTCTTATTTTCTTAAATTATGTAACAAATTTCTTTGTTTCTGAGAAATATATTTTTGCTTCCAATTAATGATTTTTGTGTAAGATAGAAAATATAGCTGTTAAGAAATTTGTCACTATGTTTTGAAAAAATGTTTACACCTTTTTTACATCTTATTTTTGAAAAAAAATCTCTGCATCGGCTCTTGTTTAATTGCCGGAATTTCTTTTACAAGAAATATGTTAAAACTTTGTTTCCTTAATTTCTATCTGCAAATAATCTTAGGCTGCATATAAATATTTTTCACAAATTTTATTCTATCTTTATGTATAGTCTATATATACAGTCGTAGTCTAACGTAGAACAACCCTTTAAATAAGCTTTCAGACACTAATAGAATTCTGGTTTTATAGACTAACGGAATATTCTAGAATGCAGTATCTGTAAATATAGTAAATGTTCTAGTTGACAATCCGACTAAAGTCAGCATAAGAGCTAAATAAATCAGTTTCCGCATAGAATTAATGGACTATAAAATAATGGACATACAATCTACAAATCTCTCAAATGCCAGGTTATTTATATGGATGATATTAAATCTCTTATAATTTAACTAGTCAAGCATACATTTGGGATAATGAATAAAGTATAAAATAAAACTGGAGTAAAATTTTTTTCTATTGTTCTAATCATCAACGTACAATCAACATACTCATTGCATAATGATTTTAAATGCACTTAATTGCATTGATGTTTAACATATATCGCACACATAAACTTAATTTCCATTAGTTTCAACTATGAAGTATGGTGGGTGTAACATTTACTGACTACCGTAAAATGTTAGCAAGACACTTTTTAAAAAGTTTCCTCTGAAATTCTGGACACTCTTCAGCATATTTGTATTCTGAAGATCCCCTTTGTCCAGAACTAACTACCGGAATCAGCTGATTTGAAGCGTCCTGTTCCGACCGGCTACAATAGCGAGGCGACAGAGTGTCTGGTATGATGACAGTTCAGTTGAATAAGTGTTACACCCTGATTGGTTGCTGGTAATGACCTGGATTACCTGGAGAAGCCTCAATCGGGACAGTCAATGAATGAGAATTCAGCTAAAAAACTAGCTGTAATCTTAGCTGGATTTTCCAAGTAACTGGAATCATAACTGACCCCAAAACGTTTTTTTTTTTTGGGGGGGGGGCAGTAACTGACCTCCAGGTATAAAAAGCCTAGAATTTTTCGATTCGGGGTTTTCGAGATTTTTTTAAGGAGGTATTTTGACCTTGTGGAGGCTTCCTTTATTTTTGACTGGAGCCAGCCTTTCAGTGATTGCGGTCGGGAGACTCGTAAAGTCCACTCATATAAGGAGCACTAGGGTCTTGGATACCGAACGGGGGATAGATTGGGTTTGCATTGCACCCTGGAAGAGCTTCCCTGATTTGTAAGATTATTTAATCCTTTTTTTCTGGCTGTGATTGTCGTGGTAATTTAGTGCAAGCAAAAATCTTATACGTTTCGACTTGTCTTGGGAGAATTAGAATTCCTCTGTACATACTGTACATACTCCTTATTTACTCCAGAGAAAATAAAAGTGATTTTCTAATTCTATTGT
>CM063501.1:131516743-131526743 GCA_032207245.1 Pardosa pseudoannulata
GTTAGTAGAGCTTCCACGAGAGGCAATTACAACGTGAATACTCCGGGTCATATTTTCCACAAGTTTTTGTATTATAGCTAGTGGTATTGTCTTCCACTCGGCTGGGAATAGACATACAAATTCCTTCACCGATTTTGGACGGGTAGTGCACCCCTTAATTCGGCGATCCAACTTGTTCCACAGGTTCTCGATAGGGTTTAGGTCTGGACTCTGAGCAGGCCAATCCATTCGATGAACTGCATTGGCACCATACTAAGCTTTGGTTAACCTAGAAACATGACAACTGGCATTGTCGTCCTGAACGTGACAGGGGTCAAACCAGTAAAACTGCCACAACGTAGAAAGCACATTGTCATCCAAAATTGAGCTTACAATGAATGGGAACCAAGGGTCCCATTCCATACCAGGAGAAACAGCCGCAGACCATAATTCCACCTTCGCCGAACTTGACTGCTGGCACAATGCATTCTGGCAGGAGACATTCTCCAGACAGACGCCAGACCCAGACCCTGCCATCCGAACGGTAAAGGGTGAACCTTGATTCGTCGCTCCAAAGAACCCGTTTCCACTGATCTATGGTCCAATTTCGATGTGCTTTGCACCACATTAACCGAGCAGCGCGGTTGGACTTTGTGATCAAAGGCTTATGGGCAGCAGCACGACCATGAAAACCAAGCAGATGTTCTTCCTGACTGACGGTGTTCATTGAAACAAGAAATTTGAATGCCTCTTGAAACTCCTCGCGAATGAGGGCCATCGGTTGGGTGCGGTTCTTCCGAATTTCTCTGGACAGGACTCGTCGGTCTTTATCTCCCAGTTTCGTTGGTACTACTCTTGGCACATTCCGACAATCACCGCTCACCTTTCACTTCTTAATCACATAGGCCACTGTCGATTTTGGGTACTTCAGATCGCTAGATATGTCCCTTAAGGATCGGCCACATTTGTGATACCCGATAATTATACCTTTCTCGAAATCAGAGAGCTCCGAACTGCGAGGCATCTTAAATGCGACTAATGCCGATGCTGTTTCCAACACAATGTATACAGGCGGAGGCCATGACGTACCTCAGGACCTCAGATATCGTCATTTGCATAGGTGTCCAAATACTTACTGGTAGACAGTGTATACATATAGGATCTTCTTTAAAATTCTGTAAATGTACACTGCCGACTTACCTCTATTAATAAATGCATTCTTTAAATAGCATACAGAGAAATAGTAGCTCTGATTCCATTCTTTTCAAGCAGCGAATCAAAATTTCTGAAGTCAAAAGAATAATAATCTACTTTATCAGTAATAGCACGACGCCACTCTGTTGCCAAAACAAGAAAGCAACAAATAAGTTGAAATTTATTTTACAACATATTTTCTTACAGCTTTTACCATAACTGGGAAGTCATTTTTGTGACTGTAGAAAAGAAAAATGCATTTATATAACCGTTTAAAGATGCAAAAAATATTTAAAGCATTCGAGACAGTTTAGGGAATTGCACAGTGGAAAATTGCAAATAAAGTCCAGTGAAAGTTTCATGAAAAACCTGTTTACAAATGAAAACACTGAAAATCTATTAAAATCTACCTATATATACACATATATATACATATATATATATACATACATATATATATATATATATACATATATATATATATACATATATGTGTATATATATGTGTGTATATATATATATATACATGTATATATATGTATATATATATATATATATATATATATATATATACATATATATATATATATATATATATATATATATATATATATATATATATATACATATATATATATATATATATATATATATATATATATATATATATATATATATATATATATATATATATATATATATATATATATATATATATATATATATATATATATATATATATACATACATATATATATATATATATATATATATATATATATATATATATATATATATATATATATATATATATATATAATATATATATATATATATATATATATATATATTATATATATATATATATATATATATATATATATATATATATATATATATATATATATATATATATATATATATATATATATATATATATATATATATATGAGTTTTCCGACTAGTCTTTTGTCTAGGTAACCCCAAAAGAAAGATACGTTTCGTTTCAATCTTTATGTAACTTATATTGTATTGAATCCCAGTAAAAAAGTACTTCGATACTGAAACAACAAAAACATAAATAACATAAATGGGAATTTCCAATTGGGTCGCTGACTTATGTGTTCCGTATATTATTACTGAGATATCATTATGTATACCAACTATTCAGCAAGTACGAAAACAATCATTTATTTAATGAATTTGCCATCTTTAATGTGTTTTTAATCTCTAAACTCTCTTAAGTAAATTTCTATCTTTTTAAGACTTAAAACTTTATTTTATATTTATTAGTGTATTATGTTTTTTTAATATATGTTGTAGATGTATACCAATAGTTCTTAAGTAGATAGTTTAGTTTTCGAGAACAAACATAAAACTACCTCGTTTTTTTTACAAAATATTATGCACACACACATATATATGTTTGTATACACTTACACTGAATGAATTACATGTCAATTTTGGGATTACGACTCATCTACTGAGCTTACAGATTTTAGGTAAATACGCCTATAACTAACCTCTGCAGAAACATTTACGAATTTTTATTCCCTTTTAATTGAAACCGTATAAAATTATAAATAATATTTGCTTTCTAAATTATGTTATCTATGGACATAAAAAGAGAAGCAAAAGTATAGGGCAAACATTCAAATTATAGTGATAAGATAAAAACGAATTCCTGAAAGTCCTCTGAGTAACTAAATTTATTCGCATCGTTTAACTAAACCTTCGGGAAATGCAATTCATTTGATCTGTAACTTTTTGTAAGAAGAGAAAACAAGCTTAGTTCTTTGTGGTTATTCCTCGAACAATATACACTGTAATGTGTAATCTAGAATATAATCCTTAAGAAAAAAAGCCTTGCGGCAATTAGCTGAAAGGGTTTCATAAGCTTAGCAAAAAGTAAATCATAAATTACGTAAATTGACCGGAAGAAGTTAATGACCTTTAATGGTTAGAAGACCTTTCTTTAAAATGAAATATTTTTAGTAATGGCTATTCGTATAGGAAGAAAATATATAGGATGGATATTCTTTGTGTGAGAGATCTCTGTCTAGCTCAATAGAATTTAAATGTTCTTCCTTGATTGCATTTGTGTCTAATGGTGTGTTACAAGTTGATTGACGTTTCATTTATAGTTAGTTTTACTATCTACACATTTGAATGAAATTTAGTTTGAACTTAGGTGGGTATAATTCACACACAAACAAAAATAATCGATTGCTATTGATAGTTATATTCTCATTCATTATCGTGTGTTATATTCATTTTAATTGGAATATTTAAAACAGGGGCTAAAAATAGAAAAACATTGAATTAATATATTGTGTTGTCTTCTCTTAGACATATACATGCCCCAAACTATGATTTCATACTGGAAGTAAGTTAGTTTAAAGATTTCTGTAACAGTTGGTCCTAGTAGTTACGAAATGCTATTTTCAGGCTCTTGATGCTAGTGTGGAGGTGTTATTTGCCATTGCCAGTGTATCTAAGATATCCAGATTGCCAGTGTATCTAAGATTCATTTTAATTGGAATATTTAAAACAGGGGCTAAAAATAGAAAAACATTGAATTAATATATTGTGTTGTCTTCTCTTAGACATATACATGCCCCAAACTATGATTTCATACTGGAAGTAAGTTAGTTTAAAGATTTCTGTAACAGTTGGTCCTAGTAGTTACGAAATGCTATTTTCAGGCTCTTGATGCTAGTGTGGAGGTGTTATTTGCCATTGCCAGTGTATCTAAGATATAGTCTATAATAGGTCTTTAAAACTGGTGGTCTGATGTCATCGGGTGACTCGAGATGCCAATTATATGGTCCATGAAGCTTTTACAAAAAAGGAAATATTTTAAGTTCCTTATATGTTTTTATTAAAAATCATTAAATATCAGTAAAATCTTGAAAGTTCGTCCTTGTCTTATCTTTGGAGATTAACTTTAGCAAAGCTTGTGCTGAACATCCTCTTAAAGGTTGATACAAGTGACCATCAAAATCACTCTTTTTTAAATTTTATTTTTATTACAATATTATTTTAATTTGACTGTAGTTAATGTTTTCTCTTTCATGTTTGTGAATATTGTTTCCTATAAATTGACACTGTTCAGTGATCCTCTTCAAGATTCATTGATGATAGCATAGTAGCTTTTATCATTTTCATTCTTTTATGCAATTATAAAATAATTATATTTATACAAGATTTAATTATTAGGCATAAACATACAAATACTACTTCCCTACTTTGATTTTCTTCTTTTTCATGTTTATTCTTGCATTTAAAATTTACAAATAGTCATGATCCCTAGATTTTATATCTGATGATTTGCAGCTGTTTTAAGCAACTAAAATTACTTTGTTTAAAACTTTATTAAAAGTTATTTTCCCTTTTAATTTCTAATTTTACATATTTATTCTTACATTTAAAATATGCAAAAGGTAAATAAATCTATTACCCCTGTAAATATATTTATAATTGTGACGTAGGCGCACTTGGCCGGTCAGACTACAGGGTAATCGTCTCCACTTTCCTAAAAATCTTTGACCAGTCAACAGTCGACATCAATATGACCAGCCCTCGTCTTCATTAAATGATATCAAAGCCAATATTATCTACAGGATCATATTCTTATCTATGTTTCATAATTTAATTAGGGTATGCACTGTCTACCAATAAGTATTTGGACATCTGTGATAGAAAAGAAAAACTGACTTTATTCAAAATCAATAGTTAGTAGAGCTTCCACGAGAGGCAATTACAACGTGAATACTCCGGGTCATATTTTCCACAAGTTTTTGTATTACAGCTAGTGGTATTGTCTTCCACTCGGCTGGGAATAAACATACAAGTTCCTTCACCGATTTTGGACGGGTAGTGCACCCCTTAATTCGGCAATCCAATTCGTTCCAGAAGTTCTCGATAGGGTTCAGGTCTGGACTCTGAGCAGGCCAATCCATTCGATGAACTGCATTGGCACCATACTAAGCTTTGGTTAACCTAGAAACATGACAACTGGCATTGTCGTCCTGAACGTGACAGGGGTCAAACCAGTAAAACTGCCACAACGTAGAAAGCACATTGTCATCCAAAATTGAGCTTACCATGAATGAGAAACAAGGGTCCCAGTCCATACCAGGAAAAACAGCCGCAGACCATAATTCCACCTCCACCGAACTTGACTGTTGTCACAATGCATTCTGGCAGGAGACATTCTCCAGACAGACGCCAGACCCAGACCCTGCCATCCGAACGGTAAAGGGTGAACCTTGATTCGTCGCTTCAAAGAACCCGTTTCCACTGATCTATGGTCCAATTTCGATGTGCTTTTCACCACATTAACCGAGCAGCGCGGTTGGACTTTGTGATCAAAGGCTTATGGGCAGCAGCACGACCATGAAAACCAAGCAGATGTTCTTCCTGACTGACGGTGTTCATTGAAACAAGAAATTTGAATGCCTCTTGAAACTCCTCGCGAATGAGGGCCATCGGTTGGGTGCGGTTCTTCCGAATTTCTCTGGACAGGACTCGTCGGTCTTTATCTCCCAGTTTCGTTAGTACTACTCTTGGCACATTCCGACAATCACCGCTCTCCTTTCAATTCTTAATCACATAGGCCACTGTCCCTTAAGGATCGGCCACATTTGTGACACCCGATAATTATACCTTTCTCGAAATCAGAGAGCTTGCGGCATCTTGAATGCGACTAATGCGGATGCTGTTTCCTACAGAATGTATACCGGCGGAGGCCTTGACATATCTCAGGACCTCAGATATCGTCATTTGCATAGATGTCCAAATACTTATTGGTATACAGTGTATACATATAGGATCTTTAAAATTCTGTAAATGTACACTGCCGACTTACCTCTATTAATAAATGCATTTTTTAAATAGCATTCAGAGAAATAGTAGCTCTGATTCCATTATTTTCAAGCAGTGAATCAAAATTTCTGAAGTCAAAAGAATAATAATCCACTTTATCAGTAATAGCACGACGCCACTCTGTTGCAAAAACAAGAAAGCAACTAATAAGTTGAAATTTATTTTACAACATATTTTCTTACAGCTTTTACCATAACTCGGAAGTCATTTTTGTGACTGTAGAAAAGATAAATGCATTTATATAACCGTTTAAAGATGCAAAAAATATTTAAAGCATTCGAGACAGTTTAGGGAATTGCACAGTGGAAAATTTGCAAATAAAGTCCAGTGAAAGTTTCATGAAAAACCTGTTTACAAATGAAAACACTGAAAATCTATTAAAATCTACCTAACTGCAAATCTTCACTAACAAAAGGGAAATTTTCGCGAAAAATACTTTTAAATGAAATAAAGCAAGAGATAAAAGTCTCATTAATTTTAAGAGCTGTGTTACACGTGCGCGCAGTTTTTCGGCTGTGTTTTAAAAGCAATTTATCAGTGTTGACAAAAATAATACAGCCCTCATTTATCAAATGCACGACCAGATAGTGAATAAACATTGTGATAGCGAATTTTGCAAATAAGGGATTAAAAAGAATCACTCCAAATTGTTTACTAATGTACTGAGCAGTTTTAAACTTCTGAAACTTTTCAAATTTCAAAACATGTAAGATATATTGCCAGTAAATATTTTTTTTTCAAATCTGGTTTTAAGCATTTTTAACTCCGTTTTCCGTCCTAATAGAATTCTTTCATAGCAAGTTCCTTACCTTTCCACATATAATTGGGCAATTAATGTAGAGAACATAGACTGGATATTAACATATGGAAACTGAAAGAGTATTTTTCAATCGAGGAATGATTGAAATGCACGATTTACACAACAGAACACATAATCATTGAAATGCATAATCCTGCTTATTCAGCCATCATAATTCTTTACAGACCTCAATTATGAATCAAGTATTTTTTACTACCTACATAGCATTTATGGTAAATGCTGTACGCACGTAATAAATATGTTAAAAGTCTGGTGATTAAATACTTTGAACAAAGGCTATTAAATTGCAAGATGTATTTTAGAATAAGACTGAAGAGCTGAAATTGAATGAGTATTTTTCAATCGAGGATTGATTGAAATGCACGATTTACACAACAGAACACATAATCATTGAAATCCATAATTCTGCTTATTCAGACATCATAACTCTTTATAGACCTTAATAATGAATCAAGTATTTTTTACTACCTACATAGTATTTATGGTAAATGCTGTACTTACGTAATAAATATGTTAGAAGTCAGATGATTAAATACTTTCAATAAAGGCTATTAAAATGCAAGATGTATTTTAGAATAAGACTGAAGAGCTGAAATTGAATGAGTATTTTTCAATCGAGGATTGATTGAAATGCACGATTTACACAACAGAACACATAATCATTGAAATCCATAATCCTGGTTATTCAGTCATCATATTTCTTTACAGACCTCAATTATGAATCAAGTATTTTTTACTACCTACATAGTATTTATGGTAAATGCTGTACTTACGTAATAAATATGTTAGAAGTCAGATGATTAAATACTTTCAATAAAGGCTATTAAAATGCAAGATGTATTTTAGAATTATCTGTCAAGTGAGATTTAAATGAATACTTGTTTGTTAAACATGTTCATAAACATGCTAGCTATCTAACTCTAAATAATTGCAAGTTTTAAACTTTTACAAGTAAAAATGTGAAGAACATTAAAGAAATAATTGAGTGTTTATTAAGAAATCATCCCGAAAATGCATACGTTTGAGAACCATTACCAGTACAGATATGTGTTTAATTAACCTCTTAGAGATAAAATAGGAACCTTAATAGTTTCAAATAATTAATGTCATCCATTCATTACACACACACACACATGTATGTGATGATGTTTTTGTCTCATCACATAGAGAAATTCATAGCTGTGGAGTCAGCATGCAGTCGTAGCAATTCGCGGTCGAGTGAAAAACATAGGGAAAATTAAAGGTAGTGGAATGTTTTCATGTCTCAACTGCCATAGTTTATTTGCGCAACAACTTTCACGAACGAGTTTTGGTAAAACCTGTACATCGGGATTAAATAGTTGTTTATGCCAACCAATCAGAAATTACATACAAGTCTCGTGGGGGATGCTGATGATGTACTTTAAGCGTCAGGATCTATTTTTATTTACTTATGAACTGGAAGGAATCAACAAGAGAAACAGAGACAATACCTAAGGTTGCTAGAAAGGAATTCCAGAAAAGATTCAAGAAAATTACTTCAAAATAGACGCAATTACGTCGCTTAACCTTTAAGATAAAAATATCATTACACACACATGTATATATGTGTGTGTATACTACATGCAAAAAACCTTAATCGACATTTTTAGTCAGAAACGTGGGTCGTCGACTTAAACTTCGGACACAATCGAATAGCATATTTGTTTTTAATTCCATGAGATAGTTTGTTTAGTATATTAAACCATAGTAAATGTCTCTTCGTTAATATAAAGCACACAGATAAATAATTTATCCTAGCTGTTAAATTGGACAAATGGTATGGACAAGTGATTAAATATTTTGTGAATATGTATTTACAGAAGGTAAGTCATATTTTCTGAATTTGTTAAAGCATTTTCTGTTAAATAACTTAATAGAAATAGAATCACAGTAGTAAAGAAAGGGGATAGAGCTAGCTAGAGAATAATCTCCAGTAATATATTACAAAATGATCTCTAAAATGGGATAAACAGAACTGAACTAATCAATGTATTACTGTGTAACCATAAGTTCTATAAATTATGGAAAAATATTTGCATGGATAAACAAATTGCAAATACGATCTTCAGCTGAATTGTTTAAATAGTCATCTCAAAAAAGATTTTATTAGATTACAAATTTTGATTACGAGTTTTAGTAATTTAAGGTAATTTATAACATGCTTTAAATAATTATAAAACATCGCCTGATATAATTACTCTTACGTCTAAGTTAAATGAGTTGCTGTCATTGATACTGAATCAATCAGTTAGTTAAAATGTTATATCACATATCTTACGTAAAGGAATGTCGGATTGGCAAACGAATAAGAAAATGTTTTTTAAAGGTCAAAACACGTCTACTTGTATTAGTGACAAAAATTATTGACAAACGATAACAACGGTTTTTAGGGGTTAAAATAGTTTTTTTTTTTTGTATTAGAGATAAATATTGTTCACAAAGAAATAAGAACTAGTTTTTTAGGGGTCAAAATACTTCTTGTATTAGTGATAAAAATTGCATTCAGATGAATGAGAACCGGTTTTTTGAGGATCAAAATAATTTTTCTTGTATTAAGAAGAAAAACTGTTGACAAACGAATAAGAATCGTTTTTATGGGGTGGTGAGGGCAGGGCCGTAGCCAGAAATTACTTTTGGAGGGGGACCAAGGGAGAAAGACATCTTTTCTCTGTGAATGATACTTCAATTAATGAAAGGGAAAGCACTGTATTTCCGGAATACAGTGCCAGTGCTGTATTTCCGGCGAGCGGCAAGACTTTTATGGTCTCAGCGGCTTTTTTTCTAAGAAAATAACTGTCCATGTTCATGAACAACTAGGCAGATAGTACATACACACACAGTCGTGGGACATTGTCCATCTACAAAATAGTCTTTCAAAATTTCGGGGGGGGGGACCAGTCCCCCAGATCCCTCCCCCTGCCTACGGCCTTGGGTGAGGGGGTCAAAGTACTTCTACTTGTATTAGTGACAAAAATTGTTGACAAACGATAACAACAGGTTTTTTAGGGGTCAAAATACTTCTTGAATTAGTGATAAAATTTGCTCTCAAACGAATGAGAAGCCATTTTTGAGGGATCAAAATACTTGTATAAGTGATAA
>CM063501.1:131531743-131539243 GCA_032207245.1 Pardosa pseudoannulata
GAGTTCAAGTATATCAAACAGCTGTATTAACTGTATACTTGTGTTCTGCAATTTTGTATATTAATTTTTTTAGGATTATTGAATACGTAGAACATTTACACGAGCATGTTTTACATATCTTCTTTTATAATTTTTGATAACTTTTTAGCGTTAGTTAATCATATTTCTTTTACAGTTGTCTTTCAAACTACCAATGTAAATAAAAATAAATTAAAGATTTGCGTTCAATTATATCAAACAGCTGTATTAACTGTATACTTGTGTTCTACAATTTTGTATATTCATTTTTTTAGGATGGTTGAATACGTAAAATATTTACACAAGCAGGATTTTGATTCTTCTTTTAATAATTTTTGACAACTTTTTAGTGTTATCTAAATATGATTTTTTTACAGTTGTCTTTTAAACTACCATTGTAAATAAAAAAATTAAATATATGTGTTCATGTACATCCAACAGTTTTACTTGTGTTCTTCAATTTTGCATATTTATTTTTTAGGATGGTTGAATACGTAGAACGTTTAAACGAGCATGTTTATCATTTCTTTTTTTAATAATTTTTTGATAACTTTTTAGTATTATTTAATTACTTTTTTGTCTATTAAACTACCATTGTAAATAAAAAATAAATATATCCATTCAAGTATATCAATCAGTTGTATTAATTGTATACTTGTATTCTGCAGTTTTGTATATTCATTTTTTAGGATGGTTGAATACTTAAAACATTAGACAAGCATGTTTATCATTTCTTCTTTTAATAAATTTTGATAACTTTTAGTGTTATTTAAACAATTTTTTACAGTCGTCTTTTAAACTACCATTGTAAATGAAAAAAAAAATAAATATATGCTTTGAGATATATTAAACATCTTTATTAAATGTATACTTATTTGTATTATTCAACTTTGTATATTTATTTTTTTAGGATGGTTGAATACGTAGAACATTTACATGAGCATTTTGAAAGTCCCGTTATTATTCAAGATGGATGCTATATGCTATCTACATCTTTTGGGTACAGCTCAAAAATCAAGGATTCAAGCATTACTAATTATGAATATCCAAATGGTGAGGAATGGAAAAGATTATTTGATGAAGGGAAATTTTTGAAACCATCCGTGTTTTAAAATCATGTTTTAAATGTTAATCCCTAATTGGAAGTTTTAAAATGTATTGTATGCATATGATAAAAGAAATTTTTGAAACCACTTTGATACTGTTAGTAGTAAATTGTATCAAATTGGAAGCAGCTAAAAATTCCTTAGATGCTAGAAATATGTCTTCTTAATCCTTCATGTTCAAAATCAAATGTTATTTAATTGCGATAAAAATTTAAAAATGAATTGATATTCAAAATTTGTCTTTAATTCAATACTTAATAAAATATTTGCTATCATGCAGAATTAAAGCCATATCTAAAAGGGAAAACTTTACCCTTATTATTCAAAGGTGTGATGTATGAAAACATTGTGTAATAAAGAAAATGTGTTTGAAACCACCAAGAGATGCGTTTAAACATCTTAACTACAAAAATCTTCTCAGTGTTTCAGAATATGTGAAAGATTAAACGACAAAGAACAAAATTCAAAGTTTACCAAGTACTACGAATATGAATTATATGAAGTGATTTTCTTTATTCATATTCAAATTAAGTTGCAAATAAAATGTTATTTAATAAATGTATTTTTTTTTCAAATTGTATAGAAAGCAGTACCATATCTTTAATACCATATCTACAATTTGTTTTATACCATATCTACCAATTCTTTTATACCATATCTATCATCTTCTATACCATTTCTACCATATCTTTATCTCTCTCTCTCTCGAATTAGGCTAGTATAGAAAATGTAATTTGGTAAAATAAAACATTTTTAAACCAGTTGTATGACAGAAATATTCCTTAGATGTTGTAACGTCACAGCTTTAAAATAGAAAACTTTGTGGTCGAGCAGGGTTCTTCAAAGGCCTCATGAGGATGACATCATCGTACACAAGCGAGATGGAGAAGAAAAAAAGGATTTATTCTGGTATATACAAATATTTACATCATGTACATTCTAGGCACTGCTCATTCATCCTCGAAACAACTCTCTCAACAACTCTCAGCGTCTTCTACCACACCAAACGACGCTTGGCCCTCGTGACGTCACTCGAAATCTCCCACAATCCTCTGTCTTTTCTAGAGGAGAGGTTAAGGAGAAGAGAATGGAGGCATGGGGACCCCCAGATTGCAAAGAACACGTTCGACTGACATCACAGCGAGCCATGATACACAAACAAAACAAATTAAAATAGTTTTCCAGTAGCGTGATGCTACAATGTATTGCTGTGGAATGAAAAAGGTTATTTGATGAATATTTGAAAAGATTATTTGATGATTTAATTCCTCAAATCATGTTGAACATAAAAGTTTAATTTTAACTAAATTGTTGAGCCCATGCAATTAAATCTATCATGGCATAAATGAAATTTTCACTTGGAATATTTAAATAGAATTCCGTGTAATATTTAATGGAAAAACTTTTGAAAAGTACCTACAGATTAGAACCATATCTTAAATATATGGCATTCTTCTGAAACTTCAAATTGGGTAGAACAGGTTTTCTATGTTAATTATATCAGGATTTTTTACTTTATTTTTTGTGTTTTGCATAGCATTTTTAATAACATTTCTTTATATATACAGTACTTATAATATATACTTAGAGTATAGGAAAATGAAAGCATTTAATAGTATTTTTGGACAGTGATAGAATGGTTCGATTTTTATTTCTTTTATAATTATGTTTTCGCAGAAGCATCTACAATAGCACAGATTATAAATAAAACATTTCATAGTATACGATAAATTATTTTTTAGTAAGTCAAAGAAATAATCTATTTTATTTTTTTGCTAGACAATTTGCGACACTGAATTTATAAACTTTATTTTTCTTATTTTATAAGCAATTCCAATATCTAAGGAAACTTGGTTTTTTTTTCCTATCACTAATGTGTGAATTTAACTCACAAATGCCCTGCATTCCCTTTTGGCAAAATACCCAATTTAGTCATCTAAAATACTATTAGAATAACATTGAAGTTCTAATACCTAATGTTGCCAACGAAATACATACTAAAGATATTATTAAACAAAATTGAAATATGATCACTGCTACTGTGTTCTGACCTAACAGGAAAATAAGAATTATATTATTCTAAAAAAATTTCAGATATCATCTGTAAAATAATATATACTAATCGCAGGTTTAACTAAATAACTAGATATTTGATGTTATAGGCGACTTAAAATATTAATTAATTTCTTTTAATACTTGTAAAAAGATAAGAAAAAATGTTTTACATTTTAACCCTCTCCTGTACTTGTCGAAAGTTGTTAATTTTGTAATGTCATCTAAACATCGTTTAAAAATTATTTTAAACCAAGGAAAACAAGTAATACATACGTTTTTTTTTTTTAAAAAGCACGTTTAAATACATATGTTTAATATACATACGTCTTTTATTTAAGTGATTTATTGCGCACTAAATTGTTTTCAGCAATTATGTGTTTACAATATTAATTACAAAATATCTCCTAGATGTGAAATAAATTATAGTGGTGATGCAAGACCGTGGGGAATATTTGGGTGTCCCCTACCGAAATTCTAGGAGACTATTTCTTTAAACTATTTCTACACTGACTTGGAACGTTAGTGTAGGTGCCATCTACCTAGCTCTATCAGAGTAAATTAAAAAAAAAGCTTTGGCTATAAAAAGGTCTGCTGATTCGATGTCCGAAATATTAACGTTTTCTTTATATACTGCTATATTTTGCCTTTTCTCGTTAAGAGGATAATAATGCCATCAAATCTTTTTAATTATTTGAGTTAAAAATGGATATTTGTCATACATTATCTATGCCTTAATGCTTTAGTTTTGTTTTAATGAATTATCATTCACAAATAACAATGTCTTTCCTCTCTGGTCCCCCCGGTAAACAATTTTTGGCTACGGTCCTGGGTTAAAGGTTAAATTAAAGCAGGAAATACTTATGTTTTTGTTCTATTTTAATTTTTTAAATCTATAGCATTACTATGGTGTTATGAAACATTCTTTAAATTATTCCTTAATTAAATATAAAGAACATCTGCATTTCTGTTTTAATTCAATTTTTGAAAAAGATTTCATGCGATTATTTAAAAGGGCTCATACGTTCTAAAGTAAGTGTTAGTATGTGTCGTAAGTGTATCCATTTGAATAGAACATAAGTTTATATATTTTTAATAAAAATAATCAAACATTTCTCAGCTTTTTAAGATTTATTGCAACCTATTAAAAGTTTCGACCAAATGAAAAAAAAGCAGTGCCTTGATTTTACCATAGCCGTAAGCTGCTAAAGATTGTTCATGATCTTTATAGAGATCAAAATGCTGTGAAGCATGCAGTACCGTCTGCTTACGGCATATACTTTCGTGATAACTGAAATTTTGATAGTTTGTTTATATCATTTTTGCTTCCTCACCTTATCAATGTGCTGTCGTGTAATTAACGGTAGCTAATGTGAATGCTCGAGAAATTAATAGTTGCATACAACCTTTGGATTTTAATCTTTGGATTAGTTGAGGAAATGAGAGTTTTCAGTTCTAAGTACAAAATGTCACAAGTCTATCGTTAATATTTGATGTATGCCGGATACATGTGTAAAAACATCAAAAGAAAACTAGTCAAAACTATCTCAGTAGCTAACGATATGGGTATATATTGCTTCAGAATTAAAATTTTCTTGTTTGTTCATACAGACATAACACTGAAAATTTATTTAGGCATACTTTAAATGAATAAAGTAAAATATTTGTGGCTTAAAATGCTTCCTTTTACTTTGTACAAGAAAGTAAAAATTAGTCTTATCTATCGGACACATTTTAAATCTTTCTATAATTATTGTTTTCTATTTTTTAAATCGGACACATTTTAAATACTTCTACAATAATTATTTTATATTTTATTATAATGAAATAAGAAAAATAATTTCATAAATTTATAAAACCTGAGAATAGTCCTAAGTGTCCTCCAAATTTTTACGTAATTAACTATTCAACTATTTACGTTTGGTCAAAAAGCAAACACTCTTTGGGACTATTTTAAAAGGTGTCCTTCAAAGTCTAAAATTCATGATTATCTAATTTTATTTTAGCCGTTTGAAGCATCATCCAGTAAAATTTAAAATACTATCTAATACAATTGCAATAACGACTTAGATTCAATAAATCTTCTATCCATATTAAAATTATTTATTTTGAAATACGAACTACAGATGGCGCTGCGATAACTCTACTTATTGATGAACTGTGTAAGTAAAATCTCATAGCTAAACCGAAAAGGTTGCGTAGTTAATCAGTAAGATGTATTACTAATAACATGAAATAAATATATATTTTCAGTTCTCCAATAAATATGAAATGCGGATAAGGATTTCTCTATTCGTAGTTCTTTTATAATCATGACATATTTGTTCATTAACATTGTACAAAAATGTATATCTTTTGTGTACTGAAGACTAGCATAGTTCGTTAGTTCCTTCAGGATGATTTATTAACAAGTATGTGAAATAGAATATCTCCTTACATGTTATAATACATAACTGTATGCATCAATTAATATGTTCATAACTAAAACCAATTCCAGTTGTCGTAATTAGAAATTGTATCAATATAATATTTTCTTACCTCCCATTCAGTCGTAATCAAGGAATTTGAAATTGTGAGGAAGACTTTTTTATGTATGAAATCAATTTTCTTTATGTGACATAATTTTTTCATTAGGGATATTATTAAATTATCTGATCGCTTAATTCATAGGAATGTATTTAAAGGATACGCTGCGATAATTTCTCTTTGTACAATTTTTATTTATTAAATTTATTATATTTTGTATTATGCATACGAAGATATTATATATATATATATTTATATATTATAATTTATATATAATATATATTATTTTATATATATATATATATTATATTTATATATATATATAATATATAAATATAATTAATATATATATATATATATATATACATATATAATATTTATTTATATTTATATAGTATCATATATATATATTTTATATCTATATGTATATTGTATATGTATATAAATGTGTATAAAATATATGTATATATATATGTATATATATATATGTATATTATGTATATGTATATATATATGTATATATATGTATGTATATATATATGTATATATATAGTATATATATATATTTTTATATATATATAAATATATATATATATAATATTTATATATATATATATATATATATATATATATATATATATATTATATATATATATATATATATGTGTGTATGTGTGTTGTGTGTGTGTGTGTACACTTCATGTCCATAAATTAAGGATAATTCAGAATCACACAGAAATTGAGCTCTAAAATAAAAATTTCACCTGTAGAATTATCACACACATCTTGAAGAAGAATATGCAAATTGCAGGAAACCACCAGATGGCGTGGATAGTACGTCACAATGACGAGAGTGTATGAAAGGGGTATATATGGAATGGTAGCAAATAAGTAAAATTGTTCACAAGAGCTTTAAAAGCCTTTCAGTGCAATAACCGCATAGTTATGGCACAAAGGAAGCATTTGGATGATTTTTTTACGTGGTAGAATTATCGGACGACTGGAATGTGGACGTACCCAGCTGGAAGTATCCGAGGAACTTGGAATCGCCCAGAGTGTCATCTCTAGGCTTTGGCAACGATTCAAACATGATGGTAATGTGAGTAGATGTTACAGCACAGGTCGCCCCCGAGTTACTACGCCGAATGATGACCGGTAATTGGCAGTTAATGCGAGAAGAAACAGACGGAGCACAGCATCAGACCTGTCTCGTCAGCTCTCTTCAGCTACCGGTACGACAGTTTCAAGGCAGACCGTGTACAGACGCTTAGGGAACATTGGTCTTTATGCTCGTAGGCCTGTCAGATGTGTTCCCCTTACCGCAACTCACTGTCGCCTGCGATTATGCTGGGCTAGAGAGCATGCATTGTGGACACCGCAACAGTGGTCTTGTGTGATGTTTTCCGACGAGTCCAGGTTCAGTTTACATTCTGATTCTCGCCGGACTTTCATATCGAGAGCGCCAGGTACCCGTTACCACCAAGAGAACACCATTGAACGACACCGTTACGGTATATATATATATATATATATATATATATATATATATATATATATATATATATATATATATATATATATATATATATATATATATATATATATATATATATATATATATATATATATATATATATATATATATATATATATATATATATATATATGTATATATTATATATATGTATATATATATATATATATGTATATATATATGTATATATATATATATATATATATATATATATATATATATATATATATATATATATATATATATATATATATATATATATAT
>CM063501.1:131544243-131571743 GCA_032207245.1 Pardosa pseudoannulata
TCTTTCAGTGAGCATGAATAGCAGCGAGCAAGAAAATAAGCAACTAAGTAGGAAAAGGGAAAGGTTATGGTATTATCGTAAGTTCATGACACAAAAACTAGAGAGGTAGGAATTTAAGGATAGAAAAAACACAATATTTTTTTTTCTGCCAAGGACATTCGTTGAAGTCGAAGTCGTCGTCATATCGAGAAGGGGTAGTTTTGATAAAGTTTGAGATCCTGCCTGTTTCAGGACAGCCAATCAAAGATGAGAATGTCGACCAATGAGGAAAAGTAGGACAGCCAATCAAAGATGAGAATGTCGACCAATGAGGAAAAGTCATGTCGTACATGACAAGATGATGTGAACAATAGATGTGATGGTCGTTTTACACTTTGCACAAATTTTAATGCTTTTTCTTGCCTTTTAAAGAAATTTTATCTTTTTTCTTAGAAAAAATTTTGGGTTTTATTTTTTCTTTTAATTTGGAACTGTTTACTATTTAAATTATACTGGTAAGATATTTTAGCATGTTCATTCTAGACTTCCAATTGAGGAGTCCCATAAACGACTTTTTCTCCTGTGACACTACAAAATTATTAGCATATGGTACTTTTAGGTGGGACTGTCTCATTTAATAATTATTGCCATATAATTAATAGCACTATTATTCTAACATAATCAATAGTAATAGAGCACTTGCGGGTCAGGCTTTTAGAAACTTCATATCAAGCGTACCCAATGACACTATAGAAATCATAAAGTTCTAGTCCACCAGTTGCCGGATTTCACATGAGAAAGACATCCGTTAAAATCGAAGTCGTTGTCATGTCATGAGAGAGTAGTTTTGATAAAGTTTGAGATCCTGCCTGTTTCAGGACAGCCAATCAAAGATGAGAATGTCGACCAATGAGGAAAAGTCATGTCGTACATGACAAGATGATGTGAACAATAGATGTGATGGTCGTTTTACACTTTGCACAAATTTTAATGCTTTTTTTATTTTAAAGAATTTTAATCTTTGTTTCAGAAAATAAATTCCGAGTTTTGTTTTTCCTTTTAATTTTGAACTGTTAACTATTTATATTATACTGGAGAGACATTTAACCATGTTAATTCTTCACCTTCAATTGTGGGGTCCCATAAATTGCTTTTTCTCCTGTGACACTACGAAATTAGTAACATATGGTACGTTTAGGTGGGACTGTCTCATTTAATAGTTATTGCTACGTAATTAATAGCAATATTTTTCTATCATAATCAATAGTAATAGAACACTTATGGGTCCGGCTCTCAGAAACTACATATTATGAGGACCCAATGACACTGTAAGAATCATAAAGTTCTAGTCTACTTGTATAAGTTGCCGGATTTCACCTTAGAAAGACAGTTATCCGTTAAAATCGAAGTCGTTGGCACGTCGTGAAGGAATAGTTTTGATAAAGTTTTAGATCCGCCTGTCTTATGACAGCCAATCAGAAACGAGAATGTCGACCAATGAGTAAATGTCATGTCGAACATGAAAAAATGGTGTGAACGATGGATTTGATGGCCGTTTTAAACTTAGCACAAATTTTAAAGTTTTTTATTGCATTTTAATCTTTTTTCTTATAAAAAAAATTTTGAGTTTTGTTTTTTCTTTTAATTTGGAACTGTTTACTATTCAAATTATACTGGTGAGATATTTTATCATGTGGATTCTAAACTTCCGATTGTGGAGTTCCATAAACGACTTTTTCTCCGGTGACACTACAAAAAAGGAACACGCGGTAAGTTTAGGTGGGACTGACACGTTTAATAGTTATTGCCACATAATTAATAGCACTATTTTTCTATCATAATCAATAGTAATAGAACACTTGTGGGTCTGGCTCTCAGAAACTACATATTATGCGGACCCAATGACACTGTAAGAATCATAAAGTTCTAGTCTACTTGTATAAGTTGCCGGATTTCACCTTAGAAAGACAGTTATTAGCATTGATCAAAAGAATTCATCTAGGAGCATTTGAGTTCCAACTTTGGAGGCCCATGCCAAAGGGGCAGAATAACTTAAGAGCAGACCCCAAAGGAAGAATATACGAACAGAACGGTTTGGAAGGATCGAGATGTCCTAGCTGCAAAAAGAGAGACGAGCTGCCCGATGAGTCTCTGGTCATTTAAACCTGTATCATTATTCGTGTAAAATAAGTGTTTTTTGTGTTAGTGTGTTGCAATGTGTGAGTAAAACATGCATTAAATGACTACCAACTATACTATTGTCTATTTCTTTTCATCTAGCATCTCTCTTTACTCTACTATGTTGCAAAATAAACATTCACACCAAATAAGTCAAAGGTTTGTGACAAAATATATTTTATATGCATATCTCACATGTTATAATATATCACGTAAGATATACTATGAAAATAAAAAAGTTCATTCACGATATTTATATAGAAATCAATCTAACAATCAAATAAATGAAATTATCTTTTATATTATAAATCCAGTTTCTCATGCATATCAGTTATGGCTTGCATACCAGTTATGCCTCATGCATACCAGTTATCGCCAGTTATGGCTCTCTATTACATCTTCTAAGCATATTTAATATATTTTTAGATATAAACCCAAACAATGGGAGTAGTTAGGAAAATATGAGAGCAATTAGACTTAAATCCGAATTCAACCTATTAAAAAATACAAAATATTCCCTTGTCATTGATTGTAATAAAACATTGAATAATTATTTTGAAAAAATTAAATGTTATATTAAATATTATAATATTACAATACTTTAAGATCTAATAAATACTACTCAATAAATAAACTTATTTTTTTCTATGTATTACTGTACATAGGTACTATGTATTACTGTACATTATCTGTAGATTTATTAATGTTTTCAGATAATTAAACTTTAAGGTTATTTTTAATTTTAGTTCATAATAATGTCTCTAAATCTACTTTTATTCAAATATGAGTAAACTTTTGTAGTTTTATATATCAAAAAAAAATATTAAGTCATTCTACAGAACGCAGTTCTGTTATATTAGGTTATAGTCGATTATAATTTTATCCCATTGAATTCCATTGCGGATTCGGGGTCGCCATTCGTTTCGTGAGTCATTGTAGAGTTTAGAGATTCTACCTCATCAAGAGCTGTTTTCAGATGATATCGTGCAGTATTTTATTAGATTACTTAATTTAATTACACGTACACTTATTCTGGTTTATTTACAATGTTCAAGATGCCCATCTTTGCACCGTATCTACAGTATCATCCGAATGCATTAAATTGAATTCACGAATTAGTAAACCTGAAAGAAGCTCATTGAAATAACTATTCAGTATAGCAGTAATCTGGCATGACGACCGACGTAATTAGCAGCATTTAATAGGGTACAGATGCATTATAGACAACGTGTTTTTTTGTCTCCAAATTTGGCGATTTTTTGTCGATTTTACGGAGCGATGAGTAGGTTGGTGTGTTTGCCCTGACTTACGTTGCGGGGTATGGCAGCTCTAATGTGTTCTTGCACCTCAGTGGTGCACGGGATTTCTGACGTCAGTACCCGTCACTATTCCAGAAATTTACATCTTAGCTGTTCTTTTGGTTTACAGTCGATTAAGTCAGGTTGTAGTTTTTTTTTGTTCTTATCATTTTCTGGGATTTAGTAAGTAATTTTTTTTGTTCTTATTATTTTCTGGGATTCAGTAATTTAGTTATGGTGGGTGTAGTTATTTCGGTTCTTATTTTTGAAATTGTTAAAAAGTGTAAGGACATTCTTAGGTGTGAGATGGGTTTTGCATTTCATTCTAAACTCCAAGTGTGAGGGAACAACGGTATTCCAAATCTGATTTTTTTTTATTTGGTAAAAAAGAATTATTTCAAAGTATTTTAAGAGAGGTAGGAGGGTTGAAGAATATTTGTGGCTCTACCCTTTCTAATTTTCATCCGTTATTAAATTTAATTTGCCTTTCTTTTGTTAGGGAGTTAAAGGGGCAACCCCCCTCTCATGTTAGATTTTTTATAATATTGATGCTTATTAAAATGCTATATATTGTGTTTATTCTGTTAATATATATCATAAATATTAGTAATCTGTTATTAATTTTTTAAATAACGTAAAAAATGATAATTATTTTGCTAATTTTATTTTAATAATGCTTTAAATTGTTAATCTGTTTTTTTTTCTTTAAATTTTAGTTTTGTTAATTTTGTGTTTCAAATGTGCCATGAGACCACCGCCATGTTTTTTATTGAACGAAATTATTACGTATTAAAAATTAAAAATAACCTTAAAGTTTAATTACCTGAAGATATTAATTAATTTACAGATAATGTAACTGTATATACATAGAATAAAATACGTTTATTTATTGAGTAGAATTCATTAGATATTACGGATTCTTATACAATATTTAATTAATTTTTTTTTTCAAAATAATTATTCAATATTTTATTTCAATCAATAACAAGGGATAATTTTGTATTTTTGAATAAATTGAATTCGGATTTAAATCTAACTGTTCTCATATTTCCATAACCACTCCCATATTTTCAGAAAGCGCGTACCGCCTCCATGTTTATCTACTTGGCGATTTTTCAAAACACAAGTTTTTCTTTTGATCGAAAAAAAAATGGCCGACGGGACCGGCGTCTATAATGCATCTGTTCCTTTAATAGTTATAAATCCAAATATCACGAGAAATAAAAGAAATGACAATGTTTGAGTCAATTAAATATTTTCTAACAATTCAAATTTCAAAATAAAATGATCTCTCTCTGTCACCATGTTCACAACTGTTCAGTTTGATCAAATCAAAAATTAAAGTCCCATTCTATTGTTTGTCAAGGGTTTGTTACGTATTAATAACTGTATTTTAAATTAAACTATTTTGTTTCAACTATTTTGTTTTCAATGTTTTAAATATAGTCTTGTACTACGTGTTATTAGTGCTCAAACTGAGTGCTGCTGAACTCTGGAATGTCATGAATAACCTAGGAATGCATTGAGTAGTTTTAAAAATGTAAACAAATGTAACATAGACTATATTTATACGTTAAATAAATAAAAACATCATTCGTCAACCTGTTCATGTTGAAAAATCATCAGAATCAATTTTCGATTACTTTTCCTGATGAAGTGTTAGCTAAATATTTTCAACCGATTAAAGCCTTATTGCACGTTACTATCTAAAATTAAAATATGTTAAACCAAATTAATATATTTAATTTTTTTTAATATTACATAAGAAATCCAAGCCTTTTTCATTTCTTAAAAGAAATTGTAAAGTGCATTCGTTGATTTTTCAATGCGGACAGGTTGAAGCGTCATAAATCTTTCAGTTAACAATCTTGATTCCTAAGAAACAAGGCAACAGTTACCAGCAAAGCCATTACTATTTTGATTTCATTAAGAAGAGCGTATTTATCTAAAAAGTAGTTTTCCACATATAGAGCAACAAAAAGGAATTCTCGATAAAAGCTTGATATGAAATACGGATGTTTTTTATTTAGGTATATAAAATAACATTAAGTAAATAAACACAACTGTATCTCTTTTCTTTATGATCATTACTATTACTATTAATTATAAAATATTGACATTTACCTTACATATACTGCTAAAGAAATTTATTGGCTTGCTGTAGAAGATTATATACTTTCAAATGTCTCTTCAGTCTTAATTTACAGGACCACTGTCTGTATAAATGATTTTATAACATTTAGGAAAATGTCTGATATGGTGTATTATATTAATAACAAGCTGGATACTGGTAATGACAAATTAATTTATTGAAACTTGAAACATAGAAAAGCTTATAAATTTGCAAACATTTTTTAAGATTGCAGTCTAAAATGAATTAGAAAAAGAGGTATCATAAAGGGAACAATGATTCCATACAGCAGGAGGATTAGGGGAACTCAGCTTGGTATCAAAAGGCCAAAAGACACTGGCCAATATTCTTAGGCAATAAAATAAAAAAGCTAAGAATTTGGAAAACTATCTCTTGGTGTTATTCTTTCTTCTACACAATTAAGCCCGCTCCCATACAGCTAGTATCTTTAGAGATCAACAGCTAAAATATCAGTGGGAGATTCTCAATATTTCCTTTACATTTATGATCTGTATGTCTGCAATTTTTATATGTTTTTTGAGTCACAAGAACTCAAAAAATATTTTGGTTGAAGAAGAAAAGGAAAAAATGAGGTTCAAAATTAGTTCTTGCAGCGACCAAGGTCTTTGCATGAGAGGTTACCATAATCAATATCTTAGAATACAATCAATATCTTAAAAATTGTTGTGATCCCACGTACGCATTGATCATAATTTATTGAATTCACCATATTAAGTAACAAGCTCTTTGGTAAAATCCTAAGGTCATTTAAAAATATTGATTTGAGACCCTTAATACTCCTGAAAGAATAGAATATTATATCCGAAAATAGTAAACTCAAAGGATAGATATAATTTCGTTTATTTCAGGGATATAGAGCACCAAGAATCATTCTTGATCCTTTTACAAAGAACATCAAAAAAGTTTACAGTGAGAGACTACCGTTTCTTTCTATAATAAACGATAGAATTTTAAAGCTGACAAGTGATATCTCAAGGTAAGAAATATCAAGAGACGTGACGTGAAACAAAGTTAAAATACACCTCCAGACGTCCTTCATGAAGCGGTGGTTTGATACTTTTATGATATTTTTCATTTTTGTATCCGGTTATATATGTATTCGAAGAGAAAATTGTGTTTTATAGAATATATATCTAAATTCTTATTATAAAAAGACCTTGCATTGAGTAATTCAAACACTTAAACTAAGTGCTTATAATTTATATAGCTTTCAAATTGAACAGGCTTTTTGATAATATTCTACTTTATGTAAAGAAAAATCGAGTACAATCATTATTATCCATGTTTATATCTGAATATAAAATTAATAGAATAGAAATCTGTGTTTTATAAAATATTAAAAAATATTTATTAGTACAGTTCCTTACAATGTGAAAGCGAAATCAGGTAATCGTTAACTTTTGAAGAAGTATTTGGTGAGATAAAATTGTTAATTTCCATTAATTTTTCATATACTTTGCTACTTGAAATGAGATTTTCAAAGCAAGCTATAGGAAAAAATTTATAATAAATCATTGCTATGGTTTAGAAAAGGAATATACTTAATGAGGAAGAAATATGTAAGAAAATCAACACAAAGCAGATACAATTTATAGGATATAAATCGAATTTCTTAATCTCACTAATATGAAATTATAATTTGCAGTGCGGCAAACTTTGCTTTGCAATGTGATGGCTAAAACAATTAGTTAACTTTTACCTGATGTATTTTGTGAGGTAAAATTATATCCAGTTGTTTATTTTAACTAATTTCTAGACAGCTTGGAACTTGATAAGTGAACTTGACTTTTAGCTGCAGGAAAATAAAGAGAAAGTCATGGAGCAGTTATGATTTAGTAAAAATGCTTAATCGGAAGAGATGTATCAGTTCAATCAAAAGCAGATAAAAGTTAAAATAGTGCTTCAGTTTAAAAAAACATTGAATTAAAAGGGTCTTAAAACCACGTACATAAATACACAAAAAATTATAAAAATCTCTTTTGGTCATAAACATTCTTGTGCGTAGTTGTGTTTCTTTCGTCAGAAGAATGGGGATAAAGATCAGTTTGCTCACAAAACATGAATTTTGTGTATTCAAAGAAGCCAACAAATAGAAAGCCCCAAATGCATATGTATTCAAAGAGAAACTTGTATTACAAGGTTTTTAATTTAATAATAGTGTTTTAAGTATGAACGAAAAACAATTAATTTATTTTGATTTAGATACTCTTAAACGAAGCATTCCTTCTCGGGCCTTTACGGGTATTTTACCCGATGTTTAGTATTACATAAGGCATAAATGTACACAAGCTAAGTTTTGTTGCTTAGAAATACCCTAGTGTTCAAATCAAGGCTTATAGAATACGGAGTGAGAAAGAAACATAAGGATGTATATATATATATATATATATATATATATATATATATATATATATATATATATATATATATATATATATATATATATATATGTATATGTATGTATATATATGTATATGTGTGTATATCTATCTATTTATCTCTCTCTCTGTATATATATATATATATATATATATATATATATATATATATATATATATATCTATCTATCTATCTATCTATCTATCTATCTATCTATCTATATATATATATATATATATATATATATATACTATTTTTCATGAATCTAATTTTAAAATTCTGTATAGAAAATAAAACCGTGAAAGCATTGTTGTTAATATCTTGGTACGTAATTATGAAATGATAGTCAACCGATCAGAAAAATGACTTTAAATGAAGTCAATTAAATTTTTTAATAAATATAAAATTAATAGATCTGAATTAGAATACTATAGCATACACAGATGGAATATTCACTTCCCGTTTCTGAAATTTCTACATTCATTTAGTTGTAACAAATTATTTTCTTTTCGCTTTTCTAATTTTATATTCAGTAGTTTTCATGTATTTTAAATATTTCGAGACATTATTCTTTGTACAAAGGTCATTATTTTCCTTCGGTTCTACTTCCTAAATGTTATACAAAAGTCATAGAAATTTTACCACAGATTTTACAAATAGAAATTTTATTTAAAATGAGGATTATTTTATAGAGAATATTGGTTGACAATATTGGTTCTTCTATAGAAGTAAATTTTTGCTATAAAAATAATCTCTTTTCATTACAATATATGAAATATCAATACAGTAAAGTCGAAGAATTAATGTTTTTCTATACATCAACCGTTTTAATACACCAATTTTAAAATTACAGGTCGAGTACAAGCAATGTCTAAATTACTGGTATTGATATGGAAACCGTTTCAATAATTTTCTTTTAGTTATAGGCTTCAATTTTTAAGATGGCCTAGTGTACTTTTTAATAAATATTATGTTTATGTCTTCAAAGAATATTAAGCTTCTATCACTTGTCTTTAACGTATATTTTGAATGACCATGTTAAGGTCATTTAAGTTATAATTTTACTTCAATAACTTTTGACTATCCTGGTGGTACAGAAGACTTGTTAGTAGGAGGTAAGAAATATTTAGATATTTATACCTTTTTGCTGTTTATATTATCACCATATTTTCAACATTTAAAAAAATTAACTGTTAGAAATTTAATTTTTTCCGTCAAGGCCTTTACCAACTACGGAAATTTTGCCTTAGAAAAATTTACACAGTGAGAGTTTTCAAGCTGTTTGGCTGATTATTTAAACTATATAAAATATAACATAAAACGAATTCTTGTCTCCTTTCTGGTGGTGTGGTGCTTTGTGCAGAAATAAAGAGAGATTAAATAAACTCCATTATATTTATTATTATGAAAACACATCTACCAGTAAAAGTATACGAACAGCAAACTATGGATATTGTAAATGCTAGTCACATACCAGTATTAGTGATGTTGAAGCATTTAAGTTCCCTTCCAAATTAGCCGGAACCACCAGACTTATTTTCATAGGCAATCTCTGGGAGAACTTTGGCTAATCCGAGACATTGGCAGAAACTAGGACATAATTCTTAAGGAGCTGGAGATGAGTCTCTACGTTTCCTGAAACATCTTTAACCTGGCATTCAACTTTTAGCACACTTACCAAATAAAAATATTTGCATTTCAGTCCAAACAGTAGGAAAGATGGCTATTGATTCCATTCGTAAGATAAAAAGATTATTTAAGTTGTTCTCTCTAAAATAAACTTTTCTGTATAAGTCAGTTAAGATTTGTAATAGTTCACTTACTTCTTCAGACTCTGGTTAGAGGAGACAGTTTTAGTCAACCTATTGCTGCATTAGGCTTACTGCTCAACGGCGATTCTGAATGGATATGAACATCAATTCCAACAGAGGGATTCGATCCTAAATTTTCCAGATTTTTCCAGATATACAGTGTTATACATACTCAACTATTGTATAATTTGTCTCCTCGATTATTTTAATCATTTTACAATGGTTCATTTAACATAAAGTAATACTCACTTTTAAGGTATCAAATATATTAGATAGCTTTAAATAGAATTAATAAAAGATACTGTTTTTATATGTACAACATATAATTGTACTTTAATAACTTTTGACTATCTTGGTGGTACAGACGACTGGTTAGTAGGAACTTAGAAAGATTTTGATATTTATACATTTTGCGGTTTATATTATCATCATTTTTCAATTAAATAATCCTTTATAAGAATTGCATTTTATTGAAAATGAACTGTTTTGTCAAAATTTATCTGTTTAAATAGATATGTTAAAGATTTCATCCACGTTTCAGTTGACCAGTTCTTGTATTTATAATACAAATCAAATTTAAAATCCAAATGCAGAATTAGAGGACAACGTCATGCATTTATTGAGCCATAGTACAATTTTAATTTAAAGAAATTCAAGAGAGTCAAGAAGGTTTATTTTAGTATAAAATCTCACGCATTCAACTTCGCAACTGTATAAAATTTCGCAAAAAGATTTAACAAAAGGCTATGCTTTTACACGCACAATGTACGTATAAAAAATTTCCGATTTAACGATCTTTTAGTAATCACCTTTTAAGAAAGAACCGATAAATGGACTATTATGCCAATCTATATCTGTGTTATAAACAGCTTTTAAAGCTCTTCACTCACCTTTGATTTCATCAGTTCTTGTATTTATAATACAAATCAATCTGATTTAAGACCCGAAATGCAGCATTACAGAATTCCAGATTATTTTCTGGAAAACATGGGAGTATACTAGAAAAAAAATCCCTCGGAATGTTATTGGTTTTTACTTTCAAAAGAACGATCAGCAAAGAATTTTCGATGGATTATCGCCAAAAACATTAGAGCGTTCAACTCGTATAAGAGTTTTGCATTCCAAATTTCTTGTCTTTTGACAATTAAGGCATTTGGAGATCGAAAAAATGTCAGGGACACATCGATTTGTTTAGGACATTAATGGCTAAATATAACTCACATATTTGCAAGCCTTTTATTTCGCATTTTAACACGGCTATGAAATATTTCTTCGGAAGTGAAAAAAAATGTACATTAAAGAAATGAGAGAAGTGAGGAAAAATCAGATAATTAGTTCAAGAATGGTGTTTAGAATTTATCTTTCTGCACACATCACTTAAAATGTTACAAAGGGGTACTTATTAAAAGATTTATTTAATCCGTTGTCTGAAAAATGATTTTCTTGGAACAGGAATGAAATCTTTGAATAAACATCTCGCGGTTACTTTAAGAAACTGAACAATTGAAAAAAAAGCTTTAAGGCAAGAGTGGGCGTTCAAAACAATTTTATTTTAATTTTAATCAATATATTTGAAGATTTATCAATGCATCGAACATAAATATATTAGCAATATATCTATACAAATGTTGCTAAGTACTGCGGTAAAATACTGATCAGTTTAAAAGTTAGTAATAATTAATTGTTCAAGAAATGGTTAATAGGAAATGGTCTATTCGCATTCCTTTTAAACATCACTACTTCGATCGATGTTTTTTTAAATCTCAGAATTTTTTTTCTTGTATTAAATATCTGAAGTGCTCTATTATGCCAAGAATTTAAAGGTATTTTAAATTACTTGTTATATGATGTTATTTAAATAGCTGATACATGTAAGGAGCCTACTGATCTTAAATCTAAGATAAGTTATTCAATGTCTAATTATATTATTATAAGTAATTGTCTAAATTAATCATAAAACATAAATTTTATTATGATTCTTATGATAATAATGGCTTTATTTGAATTGAGGACAAAGTCTATTTTTGTTTATTTTCAGGAACAGAATCTTAAAGTGTAATGGTTGTTGAAATATTGCTTGATTCCTGCTTGTTTTTTCTAACTTTGTTGTGCCACTTGTTGCAAAAAAAAAGTCCCAGCCCAAATAAACAAAAATATATTAAAATGTTGGTAAGTGCTGAGGTAAAATTTTGATCAGTTTAAAAGTTAGTAATAATTAATTGTTCAAGAAATGGTAAATAGAAAACGGTCCATTCGCATTCCTTAAACATAACTATTTTCATTCGATTTTTTTAAAATCTCAGACTATTTTTTTCTTGTATTAAATATTTCGAAGTGGCTCTACGTCAAGAATTTACAGATAATTTTTATTGCAATAATTTTTTTTTAATTACTTGTTATATGGTGCAATTTAAATAGCTGATTCATGTAAGGGGCCTACTGATCTTAAATCTAAATAAGTTATTCGACACCTAATTATATTATTATAAGTAAGTACTTAAATTAATCATAAAAATTAAAGCATATTATGATTCTTATGATAATAATGGCTTTATCTTACTTGAAGACAAAGTCTGGTTTTGTTTACTTTAAGGAACATAATCTTAAAGTGTAATGGTTGCTGAAATATTGCTTGATTCCTGCTTGTTTTTTCTAACTTTGTTGTGCCACCTGTTGCAAAAAAAATCCCCCCTAAATAAAACATAAACATATACAGATGTAGCTAAGTAATGCGGTAAAATACTGATCAGTTTAAAAGTTAGTAATAATTAATTGTTGATAAAAGGCTAATAGAAAATGGTCCATTTGCGTTCCTTTTACACATGAGTACTTTCATTTGATTTTTTTAAAATCTCAGACTATTTTTTTCTTGTATTAAATATCTGAAGTGGCTCTATTATGTCAAGAATTTACAGGTAATGTGTGACGAAATATAAAAATTTTAAATTATTTGTTATATGATGTAATTTAAATAGCTAATACATGTAAGGGTCCTATTGGCTTTAAATCTAAGATAAGTTATTCCACAACTAATTATATTATTATAAGTAATTACCTAAATTAATCATAAAAATTAAATTATATTATGATTCTTATGATAATAATGGTTTTATTTGAATTGAGGACAAAGTCTATTTTTGTTTACTTTCAGGAACAGAATCTTAAAGTGTAATGGTTGCTGAAATATTGCTCGATTCCTGCTTGTTTTTTCTAACTTTGTTGTGCCACCTGTTGCAAAAAAAGTCCCCTCCCCCAAATAAACCAAAAACACATAGAAATATTGATAATTGCTGCGTAAAATACGGATAAGTTTAAAAGTTAGTAATAATTAATTGTTCAAGAAAAGGTTTATAGAAAATGGTCTATTCGAATTCCTTTTACACATGACTACTTTCATTTAAATGTTTTTAAATCTCAGAATATTTATTTCTTGTATTAAATATTTGAAGGGGTTCTATGTGAAGAATTTACAGATAATGTTTATTATAATAAAAATTAATAAATTACTTGTTATATGATGTAATTTAAATAGCTGATACATGTAAGGAGCCTACTGATCTTAAATCTAAGATAAGTTATTCAATGTCTAATTATATTATTATAAGTAATTACCTAAATTAATCATAAAACATAAATTTTATTAAGATTATTATAATAATAATGGCTTTATTTAAATTGATGACAAAGTCTATTTTTGTTTACTTTCAGGAACATAATCTTAAAGTGTAATGGTTGCTGAAATATTGCTTGATTCCTGCTTGTTTTTTCTAACTTTGTTGTGCCACCTGTTGCAAAAAAAATCCCCCCTAAATAAAACATAAACATATACAGATGTAGCTAAGTAATGCGGTAAAATACTGATCAGTTTAAAAGTTAGTAATAATTAATTGTTGATAAAAGGCTAATAGAAAATGGTCCATTTGCGTTCCTTTTACACATGAGTACTTTCATTCGATTTTTTTTAAATATTACTTTTTTGCTTGTATTAAATATCTGAGGTGGATCCATTATGTCAAGAATTAACAAGTAATGTGTATTGAAACATAAAAATTTTAAATTACTTGTTATATAGTGTAATTTAAATAGCTGATACATGTAAGGGATCTACTGATTTTAAATCTAAGATAATAAATTATTCAACACCTAATTATATTATAATGAGGAATTAACTAAATTAATCATAAAACTTAAATTCTATTATCATTCTTATGATAATAATGGCTTTATTTGAATTCAGGACAAAGACTATTTTTGTTTAATTTCAGGAACAGAATCGTAAAGTCTAATGGTTGCTGAAATATTGCTTGATTCGTGCTTGTTTTTTGTAACTTTATTGTGCCTTCTATTGCAACAGCCCCACAAAAAACAACTGAAGATGTAATAGCTTTAAAATAAGACAAAAAGACTTGTATGATAATGAAAGTAATGCTAACTCTATTTCTAATTGTGAAGTTGTCACACTATTCAAATAAGGCTTTTTAATAATGTTGATAAATAAAACATATAAGACACTAAAATTGTGAAGCAGAACCGGAGCCATACAGTAACTCAGCTGACAACCCAATACAATGCAGGGCCAAGTAGAATAGTATCGGAGCACCCTGTTCAGCGGACACTGTTGGATATGGGGCTACGCAGCAAACGTCCCACTCGTGTGCCTTTGCTGACCAATCGTCATCGCCAACTGCGCCTACGCTGGGTCCGGAAACATTGCGACTGGTCCATGGATCATTGGGAGAGAGTTGCCTGGTCAGATGAATCACTGTTTGTCATTCATCACGCCTATGGCCGTGTCAGGATACGTCTTCTTCCAGGCTAACAGTTGCTCCATTAGGTCATACACAGGACAATGATGGCTGTATTATATTTTGGGAGACAATCTCTGGGACCCGTGGTTGTGGTAGAGCAGACAATGAATGCTACAGAGTATCTGAACATCATTGCGGACCAGTGCACCCTAACATGTCCTCTGTTTTTCCAATTGGAAATGGAATGTTCCAACAGAACAACGGCTTGTGTCACAAGGCTAAAATTGTGGAGTAGTTCCAGGAACATGATGTTGAATTCCAGTTAATGTCCTAACTGCCTAAATCACAGGATCTTTATGCGGTAGAACACATTTGGGATGTCATGGGACGGCACCTCAGAGTTCAAAGACCACCAATTCGCAATATCTCGGATTTGCGTAACTGCTGCTTAATCATCTGGTACAATCTGTCTAGCAAGGACTTTTGGCCTCCATGCCAAGGCGGGTTGAAGCTGTGCTGTTCACGAAAGGTGAGCCAACTCGTTTTTGATAGGTGGTCATAATGTTTTCGCTCTTGAGTATATATATATATATATATATATATATATATATATATATATACATATATATATATATATACATATATATATATATATATATATATATATAATATATATATATATATATATATATATATATATATATATATATACAGAAATCCATTAGAATAAAGGAATATATATATATATATATGGCCTCCCATCTAATAATATACTTCCCATCTCGATGCATAGATATTTCCCTCGTTTCGTCTTGCTCAGTGCGGTCTTGCATTATCATGCTGCTGAATAACACCTATTCTGTGGACAATCGTTTTGAACTTTTTAATTAAAGATTGATTTACTCATTCCGATTGTTCACAGTAAATGTATGGAATCACTGTTTGCTCAGGTGTTTAGCAATTAGAAATAATTGATCTCGTGAATACAACATCAACCGAAATAAACTCTTTTTTAGTTATAACCTACCTGGCATTGCTGAACGTCGTGGCAATTCAGTTGGGGAGATCGCTTTGCATTTATGTTTATCATAGGAGCCAATTTTTTCTCTCCAGTATCCAAGAGATTAAACGCTTTTGTAATGTACAGCTGAAGCAATGAATTGCACGGTGTAAACAGGCTAAATTTGTTTTTCTCTTACAGATTATGCAGGACCCAATAACCTGATTAGTTTACAAATCATCTGCAAATGTTCTTGGAGGAACGACCAAGGATTATTTAGAGTGTCTGACATTTTCTTAATTGCCTGGCAAGAATTTGCTTCTACTTCTGATCGTATCATGTTATCGTCTAAACTTGTTAGTCTTCTTGATTAGTACCAGTAAAAAAGATCGAAATTACTGACTTAGAAAATCAACTTTATTAACACCTGATACTTTTGAATAAACATCATCGAAAATCCTTTTGGTAGCAACATTGCGTCACTATCTTTGTGAAATTGAAAAAGCATACAATGCGGTGTAGCATCACGCTACTGGAAATTTATTTCTATTTGTATTTGTTTGTGTTTTACGGCTAACTCTGACGTTAGTCGAACGTATTCTTGCTATGTGGGGGGTCCCCATGCCTCTATTCTCACCTCCCTAACCTCTCCTCTGGGAAAGAGAGAGATAGGGGTGTGGGGGATTTTCGAGTGACGTCAGGAGGGCCAAGAGTCGTTTTGATGTAAAAAAAGACGCGGAGAGTTGTTGTCCGGCGGGCAAGTAATGTCGCCGAGGATATTCATGTAAATATCTGTATATACGAATATTCTCCAACACCTCGCATTTGATGAGTCATTATCAGGCAGTGAAGAACCCTGCTCGGTGATTACGCTACCAAGTTGCCTTTTTAGAGCTGTGACGTTACAGCGGATATGTACCCCTGCCTGGCCAAATCAACATAAACTACAAAATATATTTAAGCTGAAAAGAACGAAACACACAACCTGTAGGATGAGTACCAGTGTCCAACCAGGAAATTCAAAACTTTTTACTTCTTATGAGATAGTTGGGTCATCGAAATCCATTGAAAAGTTTTCAGAGATGGGAGGAATGTAGCGTCCTTCTTCATTTGTAATTTAAATTAATATTCCAACAATCATTTGAGATTAAATTAATAGGAATACACAGTCATCGCATTTCATGCAGTGATGAGAAAACTTTAAAATAGTTGCTTAGTTTAATTACAAGAAATTAAGTTCTCAACGAGAATGCATTAAAAACTAATGCTTAAAGATTCTCTTGTTATCATTAAAAAAATCATTTTCACTTGCTTGTTAGGAAATATTAATGAAAAAATGCCGTGGTTTGTGTAATATTCCAGTATCTATCCATCCTATATATCTCCTTAAATTCACAGAACTTTCGTAACAAATTCATGGAGTCGACAAACTGATAAATATATACTATGCCGATACATTTTATATACATTTGAGTTGAATTTTATAGTTTGTTACAGCTTATAAACATCAGGCAAACCTAGTATTTGTACAGATACATCATTATGTCTGAGACGATATATTTAAATAACATTTTATTAAGTTTTTAATTTGTTCTGTAATTAAATATGTTATTAATGAAGTATATTTACTCATTGAAAAATTGATACAAAAATACAGAAGCTTTTTATTCCGCAGCAATTTTGATGCATACATCTTCGATTGATATCTAAGAAATTTCATTCCGTGAATATATATTTACAGTAGTTATATAGCAACTGTACTAAAGAAAATCAAGCATCAACGTAAATAAGAAGCAACATCTTTCAACAAATCTACAACCCAATATTCCTGCCTACTTATCCTAATGCAGTTAATATAAAGATACAGAACGGATAGAAAGCCAGATTTATTTTCTAAAGACGCTGTCCAGCGGTCAATTTCGTCCTTGTTTCATGTCACGCTGATATCTCTTGAAATGAGACACCACTTGTCAGCTTTATATTTCTTTCGCTTGTAACGAAGACTCGCTTGTCCTAGAATCTTTTTTACACCCTTTGAAGCAAGAATGTGACTATACCTCGAAGATAATGGGGCCGGGATATAATAAAAGACGAAAGAGAATTTTATTTCTTTCGATTCCTTACATTTTTCTTCGTAAGTGTGCTGCTTTTTTGGAAGTTCTGTAGTCGTTAACGTGGAAATCATATTTTTAAATTCTGTGTACAGTTTCATATTTTTGCTTTCAGGTGAAAATATTTTTTACTTCTCTAAAAATATGATTAGAGATTTCAGTGTAAAATTATCTAAAAGTTATTGGTGTTGAATTAAGTACTGCTTAACCTGTAGTCTAGTGTCAATCATTTTATTGCATATAAAAAGAATCAGCCAAAGAATTTACTGAACGATAAAGAAAATGACACTTATTTATGATTTTTAAAGAGAAAAAAAACCTTATATTTCCTTAATACCTTAATGCAAAGTTTTTTTGAAAAAGACTCGCCAAAAATAAATCATTTTTAATGTAAAAAACATAATTTAGAACGATGTCTTGCCAAGAAAATTAATATGCAAAATTATCAAAATTTGAGTATATTGGAACTGAAAGATTTTAGATGTGCCTGAACTAATCAGAGAATTGTTGTAAAATTATGAATTATGTCTTGGTAAGTTTTTCATTGAATTATTTTACATGAAAAATTATAAGTACTTTTTCAATTAATAAGGTACAACAATGTTTTGGGTGGTCTTTAAAATAGTATATAAAATAAATCGTTTTATATACTATTTTAAAATCCACCTAAATTTTATGCAGAATTCTAAATCAGTAGTTCGAAAGAACCGTAATTTTTTTACTTTTACATAGAACAGTTCAATAGCCAATTGACGACTATAGATTCATTTTTAGGAATTACCATAGAAGACTATGGTATTTTTACCGTGCATATGGGCTATTAACCCGTTAGTGTGCACGCTCGAGATAATTCGAGCGGCGTTGAATAGAAATTGATTGATTAGAAATCGTACAATTGGTATGATTTCTAATTTTTAGAATATTGTTATTATTGTCGAAAGAGTATATTGTTCAATTAGTAGTCAATTTACCTATTGACAGTATGATGTGTCATCCCTTGATGCGTATGTATCAAATATGAAACCCTTATGTTTAATACCTCAAGAATAAAGTATATACAGTGACGCCTCGAGTCAAGGATGTCTTTACAGCCAGAGCTTAGTAATAAAATAGTTAACAATTATATTTTATTTTACATTATATTTTAGTAAAATATATATTGAAAAATGAGTGAATCAGAATCTGAATCTGAATACGCTGTCGGAAAGCGGCTCACAAGGAAGAGATAAGTCGTAAGTGATAAGTAGAAAAAAATATATATTTTATACTTGAATAAGTAAGTGTTATAGCTTACAATCCTATGTAAATGATAAATATCAATAAAACGATTTTTTTTTGCCTTCACATTGTTATTTTCAATTCTCGATTGCATTTGAGTGTGAAAAATTATAAAAGTACAACGTCACTCGAATTAACTCGAGCATGCACGTTAAGGGGTTAATAGCTTAGATGCTCCGTAAAATTTGCATAGTCTTCTGTGGTAATTAATAAAAATAGATCTCTAGTCGTCAATTAGCCTTTGAACCGTTCTATGTAAAAGTAAAAAATAACGGCCTTTTCGAACTACTAAATTAGAATTTTGCATAAAAATGGTATACACGATTTATATTATATACTATTTTAAAGACCACCTAAAACATGGTTTTATTTTAGTAATTGACACAAATATTTAAAAGTTTTCATGTAAAATAATTCACTGAAAAAATTAACAAGAACATAATTCAATTTTTTACGAACTTTTAGTTCGGACGATTGTTTGATTAGTTCAGGAACATCTAAAATCTTTCACAGATTATACTAAACTTCTAATATAGTGAGGTCGAACAGTCTTGTTTGAGATCTTGTTCTTCGGAAAGAATTCTCGATTTCTTTTAGTTTAGCTAAAGCTACTTTTCTCGGATCTAAAGCTTAGTGATTAAGATAAAAATTTTAGAGCTAGTTTTTCTAATTTTGTATTGGCTATTTTGCTCACCTTACTTTTTTTTCTCTTTTTTTCTTGTAGATGAACTAACGGAGTGTTCGTCTGGCTATATTTGTAGCTATAAAGTTTGGTAATATGTACTTTTTAAATTCTCAGAATTTTTAAAATTTTTAATAACTGAAAAGTATTTTCTGGAATTTCACCCATAATTTTAGCCTAGATAAAAATTGAAGAAGGTTGCCTTACTCTATTTCACTACGCTGTTTCAACAAAGGTTGCACTATATATTTTGAAATAGAAATAAAAAATCTTTTCCTGCTAAAAGTTAATATTGATGACAGCAATTTTCACGAAGCATATATTCATTACAAGAATGGAGAAGAGTTTAAAATAGGATTTAATGCTTTTTTAATATTCCAGGAATATTATCGAAATGAATAATTCGTCCTTCGATCGAATTACGCTTTAACATGTAAAATATTATTTTTATTTTTTATTTAAAATTATTACTTTCTAAGGGGAAAAAAATTCTCTTAGCTTTCAATTTTTGATTTCGCTAATTATCTGAACTTAATACAGCTCGTAATTACTTGATAGGGTTTATAAATGCATATTGATTCTTAATGAACGCTGAAATAATTAATTCCATACAAGTGATGCAAAAATTATCTTGATTACAAGGGATGCTTTTGACTCATTAATATTGATAGTATATTGATATTGTATATTGATTCTTAATGAACGTTGAAAAGAAAAATTCCTTACAAGTGATGCACAAATTATCTTGATTACAAGTGAGTATTTTTGAAGCATTAACAGTATATTGATATTGTATATTGATTTTTAATGAACACTGAAAAGAATAATTCCATACAAATGATGCAGATTGATTACAAGTGAGTATTTTTGAGGCATTAACAGTATATTGATATTGTATATTAATTCTTAATAAACGTTGAAAAGAATAATTCCATACAAGTGATGCAGAAATTCTCGTCATTACAAGTGAGTATTTCTGAGGCATTAACATTATATTGATATTGTATATTGATTCTTAATGAACGTTAAAAAGAATAATTTCATATAAGTGATGCACAATTTCTCTTGATTACAAGTGAGTATTTTTGAGGTATTAACATTCTAGTGATTCTTAATGAACGTTGAAAAGAATAATTCCCTATAACTGATGCAGAAATTCTCTTGATTACAAGAGAGTATTTTTGAGGCATTAACAGTATATTGATATTGTATATTAATGCTTAATAAAAGTTGAAAAGAATAATTCCATGCAAGTGATGCAGAAATTCTCTCGATTACAAGAGAGTATTTTTGAGGCATTAACAGTATATTTGTATTGTATATTGAATCTTAATGAACGCTGATAAGAATAATTCCATAAAAATGATGCAGATTTATTGCAAGTGAGTATTTTTGAGGTATTTACTTTATATTGATATTGTATAATTATTCTTAATGAATGTTAAAAAGAATAATTACATACAAGTGATGCAGAAATTCTCTTAATTACAAGTGAGTATTTTTGAGGCATTAACAATATATTGATTCTTATTGAACGTTGAAAAGAATAATTCCATACAAGTGATGCAGAAATTATCTTGACTACAAAGGATAATTTTGAGGCATTAACAGTATATTGATATTGTATATTGATTCTTAATGAACGCTGAAAAGAATAATCCCATACAAGTGATGCAGATTGATTACAAGTGAGTATTTTTGAGGCATTAGCAATATATTGATATTGTATATTAATTCTTAATGAAAAGAATAATTCCATATAAGTAATGCAGAAATTCTCTTGATTACAAGTGAGTGTTTTTGAGGCATTAACAGTATATTGATATTGTATATTGATTCTTAATGAACGTTGAAAAGAATAATTCCATACAAGTGATGCAGAAATTATCTTGACTACAAGGGATAATTTTGAGGCATTAACAGTATATTGATATTATATATTAATCCTTAATGAAAATTATAATTCCATACAAGTGATGCAGAAATTCTCTTGATTTCAAATGAGTGTTTTTCTGGTATTAACAGTGGGATATTCTTATCATTCTTAATAAAGTAGGTGAAAGTTTTTACATAATTGATGTTTAAACAGCCACAGGTATTAGTAAGTTTAAAATCTCCTAATAAAGCTACGAATAAAAAAAATCTGCGGTAGATAAATCTGTTGTGGATATCATTTTTATTCAATAAACATATGTCCTAGAAAACTTAAGTCCACGACAGAAGCATTTATAAGGATTTACTTGCATTTGCATTCATAAGGCTTTCCTGCTATTGGTATAAATCTGTTTCATCGAACAAGTAAATATGGACTAAGCTGCATACCATTGCTTCACTATGGAGGTTCTCTATTTATTTACTAATTCAAAGCAATATATTCCATCTATCGCCAAACTTATTTTCAAATATCCCTGTAATTGATTTTCCTGCATTTCTGAAGGTGGTTTTGCATTTACTTTATTATTTCAAGTAAGTGTATTCTGAACATTTTCAAATGTTTTGTTCAAATAGCAATGTAGGTGGGTGTCCAACACTTCATTATCCTGTTTCAGTATTTATTTCAGTAATTTGAAGCAATATTAGCTTTTATATTGTTTTAATTAAATAGAAATGCTTTGTTGATAGTTAATAATTCTCTACGAATTAAAACATGTCAAATATACTCGTTTCGTTCTTACCACCTACGGAAGAATAATTTCTTGGAGAATACGTGCATAGTAATATAAATTTATACTCCAAATTTCACGTTCCTTGATTTAATAGTTTTGATCTGTGTTAATATGTCAATCTTTTAGTTAAGGTATAACACAAACACACACACATTTGATTTCATATATAAAATCTTCTTTATTGTAAGTCGTCTGTTTATTGCTATACCATTTAGATATCCTTTATTCTCATAATTTACCACTACAAGCTTGAAGGATGTTATCAGCCCGAATTCCCACTCACAACTGTCCTTTTTGGCGTTGCTACCTAAGCAAAATTCCTACATCTACTTCCGCGTCAGCTCTTTTACATTGTATAGTTCTGTTCGAGGTTGTGTCTTTCCCTTAATACGTTGCCGTTGATGAGTTTTAACTATTTTTTATTATAACTCGCTTAATTCTTGACCCACATTTTTTTAAACTTAACACACACACACACACACACACACATATATATGTGTATATATACATATATATATACATATATGTATATGTATTTATACATATATATATGTATATATATATGTATATATATATATATATATATATATATATATATATATATATATATACATATATATGTGTGTGTGTGTATATATTGTGTGAATGTATACTTATGTGAATATGTACATGTGTACTTATGTCATTATATGGTTTATTTCATGGAAATAATAGTTTATGTAATTTTTAATAAAATCGACTTTGGCTGTATTTCAATCTGATATTTATTTAATCCATTACTGATATAATAAATATGTAGATTAAGTAAATTTCGTTTCATAAAATGTCAAAGTAAATGCAAATAAAACATGCTTTTTTCTGAATAAAGACAATTTTCTCTTGAGTGTTTATTTATCATAAAACAAACACCATTGTCAAACTGACTGCTAATTTTGATAACGAAATTGAGCAGCAGTCAATCACAATTCGAACATTATTTATCTTAATAAACTAAACTTGAATGAATATTTGTTTGTTACTAATTTATACAGGTATATAATTTCTGTCTATATTGCATTAAACATTTCTCCACATTTCATTGATAAATGCGCATGTATATTTATCTAATTTTATTCTACATATTTATATAAATCATTCATTTATTAGTTAATTAATTTATTAATTCATTAATTTATTTATAATTAAATTCTTGCTTTTTAACTTTTATAATTTATGCTATTGCTTTTTATAAATTATTATATTTTAAAAACGATCTTTGTTCTTTTTTATTTTAAAATCATTCCTTAAATCACCAAGTTCTGCACTTAACTACTAAAGACTTATAGGAAATATCCATAATTTTAGAAATATGAATAAAAATTGCTTAAATTTTATATATTGAAAAATTTTATTCAAAAAGAAACTTGTTTGTAAGACACACCTTTAAGAAAAATTACGAATTATTTTTATTTAGGAATATTTTAATTGTATCATTTAAATGTACTATAAAATTTAATTTCTCCGTGTTCTGACTCTTTCACAAGTTTATTTTACACTTATGGGACAAAAGGCCTATAATATTGATTTTGAAATTGCTTGTTTCTTGATATGAACAGAAATAATGGTTTTAACATAAAATACTTAATCTTAAATGGCTTTTTATTTAAATCAATAAAAAGTTTTTGGACTTTCCTTTCTTATAATGGGAAAATACTTTAAAATATATTATTTTTTTTATGCGTAGTTTACGGTTTAAAAAATGGTTTGCGGACAATAAGCAACACTGTGGTGTAATTGAAAAATTAATTTTTCTTGATAAACTTTTAAAATATCAAACACACATAAATTTTAATAACTATGATAAGGACAAGATATTTTTAAAAGCAATTAATTCTAATTAGAAATACGAATTTTATTGCCAAATAATATAATCTTGTGAAATTATCACGTAATGTTAATTAATTGAATAGACTTTGGCTAAGACAAAAATAATAACAATTTATTAACATGCCAAATGAATCACAATTACAACGGATGGCGATAAAACTTGGCAGCCTTTTGGCGAACTTTTTCAGAGCAATACGGAGAGCATTAACACAGGTCCTACTTTTACCAGACCTGAGCGTGAATTTCCTCTTTATATAGCTTTCAGATTTCTGGAAATTTCCACAAGCTTCTAGTAAAATCTAGAGAAAGGGATTGGCAACAAATGTCGCCAAGTCACCAAATTTGGCTACAAAAATGAGTCTCCCAAAACTTCGCCAATTTGGCAAGATACCATACAAATTACATGTTTACCACATTCTTAACAATAAGAATCAAGGGGAATAGAAAATAATATGTTTACTTTATAATACTTAAAGACATGAGTATAAATTACCTACAAAAGTCTTTGTCACAACCTTTGAGTCATAAATTTGACTGTACACACAATTATAAAGTACTACAAAAATAAACTAGTTCTTTAGCGTCTAGGATGCAGTGCCAGTAGTGTAGTTCAGGAAAAACAGCTTTTTAAATTATATACATTTAATTACACTATTTACAGGAAATTAATAAAATGCATCGACACAACAAACAGCATCGCTCACATTCACCATATCTTTGGAATGTTGCCAGATTCAACAGATACATTTTACATTTGCCAGGTGCAACAAATACTTTTTAGATTTTAATAAATGAGTGGCTTAACGCTAGCACCGCCACAGTTCTATTGAATATCGAATAAAATAAAACCTACACTACTTGTTCTCCTGTAAGCTTAGTGGAACACTTATGCCCATTGTTTCCAATTGGAAACAAACATAAAAATCTGGTTAAAGCAAATATTTTACAGTTAAATATCCAAATAAGTCATGAATATGGTCTACATACGTCACCCATTCATGTAATAATTTTTACTTGAGCACTAGAGAACAAAATAAAGTATTTTCAAGTTTCCCAAAACAACACAAAATAAAAGTAAATGAATAAAACACACACAGTAATCAAATGAATGAATAAAACTCTCTATATTCTTAAAAGAAGTAAAAGTGCCATTTTTATGTTTAAATTTTGTTTAATAATATCTTCAGTACATATTTTATTGGCAACATTAGATATTAGAGCTTCAGTTTTATTCTAATAGTATTTTCGAAGACTAAATAGGGTATTTTGCGAAAAGAAAACACAGGGTATTTATGACATAAATTCATCCATTAGTAAAAGAAAAAAAAACCCTCAAGTTTCATTAGATGTTGGAATTAGATGGTAAAATAAAAAAATACAGTTTATAAAATAAAGTTTATAAATTCAGTGTTGCAAATTGTTTAGTAAAAGAAATAAACTAGAAAATTTATTTAAATAATTTCTCACTTCCTATGACATGTTTTATACATAATCTGCGATGCTGTAGATGCTTCTGCAAAAATACAATTATACAAGACAGAAAAATCGAACCATCCTATCACAGTCTAAAAATAGTATTAAAGAATAAAAATAAAAGTAATATTAAAATAATATTAAAATACTTACCCTTAAATGGCCTTTTTTTAAACTAATAAAAATTTTTTGAGCTTTTCTTTCTTACATAAATAATGGGAATATATTTAAAAAAATACTATTTTGTTTAAAGTGTAGTTTATGGTTTGCAGATCCTGTGTTGCCAAGCAACACAGGGTATTTAGGGTTTAAGTTATTGAAATCTCAAAAAAAAGGAAATTTTTATTAAATTAAATAACATTTACATACATTTCTATTATCCAATAATATTTAACTAACGTGTTCTTATCACAAGTATATAACTGATTATTTTTTATAAATTTTTTACTATTGGTTTTGTTCTTCTATATAAACTATATTGAGCGTCAATTATGTTAAATACAGTTCTTCAAATCTAACAGTTATCTAATATTATGCATGTTTCACGCTTCATTTTATTTTCTACAGTTTTGACACCTTGTAAAATGGCAAAATACTTATAACCAGTTTAATGATACTCAATTTTATGATAAAAATCACCTGTTCTAGACTTGGATTCCATGTGGGATTACATAAATAGTGACATTTCGGGATTCATGTGATTTGGGACATAAATTTCTATTATCCAATAATATTTAACTAACGTGTTCTTATCACAAGTATATAACTGATTATTTTTTATAAATTTTTTACTATTGGTTTTATTTTTCATTATAAACTATATTGAGCATCAATTATGTGATATACAGTTCTTGAAATCTAACAGTTATCTAACATTATGCATGTTTCATGCTTTATTTTATTTTTCTACAGTTTTGACACACTGTAAAATAGCAAAATACTTATACCCAGTTTTATGATACCCAATTTTATGATAAGCAGTCGCTGGATCTCGACCTGGATTCGGTCTGGAATTACATAAATAGAGTGACATCACGGGATGTCTAGAGAAACCTTTTGAGCTATTGTTTTAAATATTCCAGTGCTTTAATGTAACCATTATCGACCGAAAATCAAAGCGATATTTTATTGATCTCTTTGAAAGATTATTTTTTAGCTATCTGAAGCAGCTTTATGTTGTCCGTGCATTTATTAAAATCAGTATACCCAGTTTTATGATACCAAATTTTATGATAAACGATAACTGGTTCTCGACCTGGATTTGGTCTGGGATAAAATAAATAGTGACATCACGGGATGTCTAGAAAAATCTTTTTAAATATTCCACTCCTTTAATGTAACCGATATCTACGGAAATTTAAAGGGATATTTTATTGATTCCCTTGAAAGATTATTTTTTAGGTATCTGAGGCAGTTTTATGTTGTCAGTCCATTTATTAAAATCAGTATACCCAGTTTTATAATAACAAATTTTATGACAAACAATTGCCGGATCTCGACCTGGATTCAATCTGGGATTACATAAATAGTGACAACACGAGATGTTTAGAGAAACCTTTTGTGAGCTATTGTTTTCAAATATTCCACTGCTTTAATGAACCGATTCCAACTGAAAATCAAAGCGATATTTTATTGATTTCTTTGAAAGATTATTTTTTTAGCTATCCGAAGCAGTTTTGTGTTGTCCGTGCATTTACTAAAATCAGTCTTAACTATTTTACCATTAGCTAATAAACCAAGAGCATATGTCAATTAAAAGGTTTAAACGTACTTTGTGAAGATTAACTCTCTTTTTTTACTTTGCTAGTTACGGATCAGAAGATAACCTTAAACGCTATGGGAATATATTAAAATTTTAATTTATATTATATCCAATGTT
>CM063501.1:131576743-131584243 GCA_032207245.1 Pardosa pseudoannulata
ATATATATATACACTTTTGTACATATATATATATATATATATATATATATATATATATATATTGTGAAATATAAATTAAAGAATTTAAAATTAATTATAATTTAGTATGTAAATTACTTTATTATACCTTATAATATACATTTTCAAAGGAAATTTTGATTTCTACCTTGATATAACCCCTTCACGACATTTTGTAATATTTAGCAAACTATCATTCAAACAAGAGGTAAAATGTAAAACGTTAACGATAGATTTCTATTCTAAAACTGTGCCCGAAAAGTCTTTTTTTCTTAATTAGTCAAAAGGTTATTTTTATTTTTAAATACATGAAACCGACACCTAGATATTCAAGTTCAGTTAGGCTTGCTCTTGACTAACTTAACTTTTTCTTGTTCTTGATCTTAAACTTTTGCGTTAGATAAAATTTACCAAACTTTATTAAATTTGACAGCGGTTATTTAACACTAATCAACGCATTATGTTTTCTAGAAGAATGGGATAAAAATTGTAATTAATTTGGTTATGATAATGAGGTGTTTGCCTCTTCTTTTAGTCTAATAGTATTTCAAAAACAAATTTGAATTAAAAAATAAATATAACCTTCAATTCTGAGCTTTAATTAGTCAGACCAAAGTCTTGTAAAGCGACTACTATAAACTAAAATTATTGATTTGACTGTCATTACAATTCTGCTGTTGCACAGTAAGCATCACAGGACAAAGATAGTTAAACCATTCCCGAATGCTCGAGCTTTATCTCTCTTAGACTATTTATAAATTGAGCTGCGGTGAATTACATCTCTGTTGTTGCACAGTAAACAACACAGGCCAAAGATAGTTAAGGCATTCCAGAATGCTCACGTTTTATCTCTCTTAGACTATTTATAAATTGAGCCTCTGTGAATTACATCTCTGTTGTTGCACAGTAAACAACACAGGCCAAAGATAGTTAAGGCATTCCAGAATGCTCACGTTTTATCTCTCTTAGACTATTTATAAATTGAACCGCGGTGAATTACATCTCTGTTGTTGCACAGTAAACAACACAGGCCAAAGATAGTTAAGGCATTCCAGAATGCTCACGTTTTATTTCTTTTAGACTATTTATAAATTGAGCCGCGGTGAATTACATCTCTGTTGTTGCACAGTAAACAAAATAGGCCAAAGATAGTTCAAGTATTCCAAGCTTTATCTAACTTAGACCATTTATAAATTGAGCCGTGGTAGCTCAGTCAGCAAAGGCAGCGATCTAGTAACTGAAAGGTTCTGAAAGGTTGGGGCTTCGGGAATCAATAGCCGACCTAAGATCCACCATGTTCGTTAAAGTTGGCTGGGGCACGTAAAATATGTTCGTGGTCACAATGTCCTCCACGTTTTCAAATGATACCTGTAGAGGTAGCAGGCTAAGCCTGGGAGTCATGAACTTGGTTCCTGTTTCTAAATTAAGAGGACCCAGCGGATATAATGTTACTCGCATCCGTAGAATACCTTAAGCTGCACTTGATTCCCTGCTGTTGCTAAATAGGTAACAGCTTCTTAGCCTTGTATTGGCATAAAGACATATCCTGCTTGTATTGTCAACTCCGTTGGGGAAAAAGCTATCTATAAATTCCTATACCGAATTAAGATAACAGATAATCCTTACAGTTTGATAGATATGTAGTTTTTTTATAATCATTTCTTGAAACATCATCAGTTCACTGCAGTTTAGGTGCATCCATAAACGCATTCTACATTTACTTATAATTATAATTTCTTTTATTGCACGATTTTCTTTCTTTTTTTTATATTTTTCTACACTTGACATTCTCCAATTACTTGGCTAGTATTTATACGACTTAATAAAAAATCTAACACATTTATGCAAATATTTCGCTATTTTAAAACCCAGAAAAATTATGCACAGTGAGAACCTCTTAAAAATATTTCTCGAGAGAAGTGTATAAATGTTTAAACATTCATTCAAAGTTTCAAGAATTCAGAAAGGTTCATTTATATTTATTTCCTTGAGTCTTGCTTTACAGGAAAACTCCAGCAATATATTTTCCCTCTAATAATTCTGCAAACGAACTCTGTTATTCTTCTATATTTCACTGTCTTTGTATTTTCTTTCGGTGGAAATATTTCGTATTATTATTTTGTTATTAATATGCATGAATTCCGTGATTTAGGTTAAGAGAAACACTTAATGGCCTAATGTGCTGCATGTTAAATATCACTGGGGTCTAACTTTATACGATTTACATTGCAAAATGGAATTTAATTTTACGTTCTTAGAGAAATAAAGTATTAAGGCGTCATTCATTTGCATTCAGAAAATATGTTAGCAGAAATATTTCATTTAGTTAGTAAAGCATTATAAGTACGATCATCTGTTTTATTTTAACGAAAGTAAATATTGTGTGTTATATATCTTATTAAAGAAAGTGTTATACAATATGGCTTTTGTTATAAAGAAGGAAGATTTGCGATAAATAATTAAAGTAGATGTTTTTTTGTAACATAGTGAGATAAACAGAAAGAAAGATTCATCAAATGGTTCCTATTTATATGTAAATAATGATTAAGAAATACAAAGGTAATTTATTACATACATATATAGTACTGTAATTGCTACTGTAAACAGTAAAGATGTTTTAAATTAATTACCCTTAACTGATTCAAAAAGACAATTTGGTAATTCGCAGCAAACATAAAAGAATTGATATAGTTTGCATATTGTATAATATTCTGCAAACCTCTGGATGAGCTCCTACTTTAATAGGCCCTCCCTAAAATCCTCCCTTAATTCACCTTCACTTAATATACCGTTCATTTTATATTTGCTTGTTATTAGCAGTCAATACTCCAATACTGCCAGCACCCTAAATTTTTTTATTGTAACAATGCATGGGAGTGTGTTTGGTAAATAAATTGTATAAGAATATGGAAGACCTATCCAACATAGTAAGATACGGATTGTACCGATGTACTCTTCTACCATGGTCAACATATACATACACAGCTGTGAATTTGTGGGAGTGTGTAAGAAGAATTTAGGTGCAGCTGTTGACTTCGAGTTCTAATGGGGACTCCTGTAGAGTAGTGGTAGCCCACGGATTGGCACAAGTGTAACTGTCAAGCCCAGGCAGGGGTGTAGCAGTGTGATATGGGGGCAGGGGCTAAGATATAATGTCAACTTTCACCAAAGGGGCCATTTCAATGAGCCCATCTGCACTCCCGAAAGGGGTGCAGATGTGGAAAAATTTCACCAACAAGTGATTGGGACAGAGATAAAAAAGGGGGCTTTAAACCCAGGTGTATAGTTATGGAAGAAAAGTGAGAAAAGGACTGGATGCAGGGATTCAAATGTTGCTGGACATGTAGATCCCGTGAGCAAGCCAGAGAGCTCGGGCCAGCAATCTATTCCCGAACCCGCATACGTGTGATCGGCAAACCAGTATAGACGTCCAGCAAAATAGCGGCAGCTACGCCGGGACCGACGTCCAGCCTGTTGACAGCTACAGTTTGCTCCTCCATAATTACTGGTGGTAAACTTAATAATATTCATAATTATTACCTGGGTCTCATAATCTTTTGATAAGGAATACTATTCCAAGAGTATTGATGAATAGCAGCAAAACCAAATAATTGCAGGTCATGTTAAAAACTAATCAAGTGATGTATTAATTTGTAAATACTGTGCATAATGAATGTTTTAGTTTAAATATTAGGTATTATCCTTTAATTACATAGCGTATATTTTACTGTGTTCCCCTTTGAGAACGAATACTGGTGTTTGTGTTGTAAGTACGTTACAACACTGATGTTCCAAAACAGATTTACCTCAAGTGTGCGGTAATTTTATACTTTCCTTGCTAGCTCTAAATTTTACTGCTGTATTGCTGTACAACACCATCTATTATTGCTATCACAAAGTATGAATCACAAATATAAGATCATGGAGAAGTAATCATGCAACATATTATAGTAGTATTTAGGGTTAGCACTATTTTTTGAGAGGCGAAGCTCAAAATATGAAAGCTGAGTTTTATGTAAAATGTATAATATGTATTTTTAAAAAAATGCATAAAAGAACGTAACTAAATATTCTTTAAATGTTCTTTCTTCTTCATTACTTTTCTATTAAAGATTTTCATAACCAATATGTTATTTTCTTGCGCAATCACTTTATTACCAAGTTATTCAGGGATTAAGTTCTAAGTTCAGTTTCATAGTTACAAAAACATATGACTAAAATTTAAACACTAATGATGCGTACTGTTGCATGGTACAAACTATACTACTTCACTAGAATAGAAAAAGTTTGATTAACACTTAACATAATAAACGGAGGAATTTAAGTGGCTCATACTTTTCAGAACGTCCACATCCTCCCTTGAACGATGGCGGATTGGTTAGGGTGCTGTCCTTCGGTACCGGAGTTCATGGTTCGAATCCCACTATGGCATGGATGTTCGTAGTCGTTCGGAATCGGCATTAAGCTGTAGGTCCCGGTCTCATTAGCCCTCGTGTTGCAAAAAGTAGACCGTGGCACTCCAAACCATCCCCCCCGTCAAAAAAAAAAAAAAAAAACCTCTCTTGAACAATAATGCACCTTCATTATTGCTGACTATTTACAGTTACCTTTAGCTTATAATAAACCGTGAAAGTCAGAAATTGCCATTTTGATTTTAGACAACTATCATCCTCCAGCTTTCATCAAAAAGATTTTAACAATAATCAAAAAATATGGAAGACAAATCTACTCTTAGAAGGAAATGAGTTAAAAGATGTATACGAGGAGAAGCCACAGAGTAATTGTGCAATATCTCACTGTATTGTGTAATATAGGAGAGTATTAAAAAATTTAACTCCACGCTTTCAGTTTATAATAAACATGGAGAGTGAAGAATATTGGAGAGATTGGTTTAGAAAAAGAGGAAATGCCCTCGATTATCCTTATCATGTACGAGAAATGTACTCAAAATTTATTAATTCTGTAAGTAGGGAAGTACAATGACAATAGTTTTTTTTATCAAGGATATGAACACACATAAGTAAATATAATCTTTATTCATTTACCTTATAATTAAAATATGTCTTACCCAATGTGTTTGATTCTTTCTTATCCGGATCCAAATTGTATTTTCAAATTATTTAGTGGGATTAGTTGGTAGGAATGTGATTATCCGTAATAAAATTTTGACGTTACTTAAAACGTGATTCGACCCTAGAAATCAAATGCGCAAAAATGATTTACACCACACACTAACGCTTTCTGGTGTCTGCCTTAAAAAAAAACGATCAATCTGAGACAGGCATATACTGAAAAACTACCAACTCTACAAGTGTGCTTTGAGGACGGATTTTCTCATTAAACTATACATTTCTATTATCAAAATTTAACGTTTACTTTCATGGCTTAATGACTGTTATACACACACACATACATATGTCAGATTTTAAAGCTACATTGTCATAGAGCCAACGACTTTTTGATAATGTCTTTATTCATGTATATTGCACAGTTTATCAGCTAACCATCAAGCATGGAGGCACGTGGCTAGCGTGCATACTCTAACAAAGGAACCTCACTTAGCCTCATTTTTATCTATTTTCAGAGGAATTAGAGTTCGAAATGATTGTTTTTCCACCTGAAGGGGATGAATTACCAGATGAAGAATGTTTTGATGACATTGAAACTCTTAACGCATCTGTAAGAGACGTTGTAGGTAGTAGTGCAATTTTGAGTTGTAAAAAAATGCTTCGACCAGTTACTGATCCCAAGAGTTATATAGTTTATTTTGATAATATTTTAATTCCTATCATTTTTTAGTTGACCTAAGAAAGAGTGGATTTCGAGCAACAAGAAATATAAATTTCAAAAATGATTTTACATGATTTCTACTTTGATGTAAAAAATAAAATTACTGCGGTAAAATGGAATGATAACAAATGCGTTACACTTGCAACATATTTTGACATAAATGAGCCATTAACATCTGTTTCAAGGTCTGAAAAATGAAAAGCTGAAAAAATTAAAATTGAACAGCCATGTCTCGTAATCAATTACAACAAAAATATGGGTGGTGCAGATTCTCATGATTGGTTTTTAGAGAAATATACCATAAAAATCCATGGTAAAAAATGGTATTGGCCATTTTTTACCCGAACTGTAGACATGGCTGTTGTAAATACCTGCGTTATTTACAACATGGTAATTGCAGAGGAAAAGATTATGAAAGAAATAAGGAGACATATTGCAATAGCCTATCTAGAAAAAGGCAACAGAAGACAAAAACAAATCGGTTGACCAAGTTATATAACTTTCATCTCGAGTGAAGGAAATGGAGACTGTTAGATGTGATGGAATTGGCAAAATAATTGGTAAAAGAGAAAAACAGAAACTCTGTCAAATGTAAAATTGTTTGGGAAAACCTCTTACATTTTGCATGAAATGTAATGTAACTGTATGTACTAAATGTTTTCGAAATTGCCATAAATAGTTTGGTTTGGTTTGGAGCGCTACGGTCTACTGTTTTGCACACGAGGGCTAATGAGACCGGGACCTACAGTTTAAAGCCGATTCCGAACGGCTACAAACATCCATGCCATCAGCGGGATTCGAACCCGCGAACTCCGGTTCCGAAGAGCAGCACTCTACCATTCGGCCATCGTTCGGCTTGCCATAAATAGTGTGAATATGTTTAAACTTAATAAAAAATGTCAAATTTATTTGTTTCACTTTATTTTTCAATAAATATTAAAGTTCAATTGTTTGGGAACATAAGCGTAAAGAAGTAGCTAAAAACAAAGAAGAATTAGTAAGTGTTCAAAAATTTCCATATCCGCAAAGCGTCTTATTTGTAGGACAGTAATTATCTGAGATCCTAAATTATTGGTTTGGAGTTTAATTGCATATTATATTAAATTTAAGTGTTTAAAACATAATTTTAAAAGTTAGTTCAATTTTTGGGAACAGAAGCGTAAAGAAGTAACTAAAAACAAAGGAGAAGTACTAAGTGTTCAAAAAATTCATATTAGAGTCTATATAGGACAGTAAATTATCTAATAAAAAATTGTAATTATGCAAATAAAATTAAATTTAATGTTTAAACATAATAAAAATAAAAAGACAAATGTAAAAAAATTGTAAATTAAATATAATATTATAAACTGAGAATTAACAAAAATTCTAAAGAAAATGAAAATTTGTAATATATCTATCTTTTTGAAAAAAAAAGAAAAAACATAAAAAGAATTAATAAGTATAAATAAAAAGTAAGAAATAATATTAAAAAAAACAAAAGTCTACAAATATGTTTCAAAGCGAGTAAATGCAATTTTATATAAAAAAAAATATAAAAAATAATTCGATGAAATTGATATCCTTTTGCAACTTTGAAGAATTTTTAAAAATTCAATGACTGATATGAAATGTTTAAATAATCATCAAATAATTCAACTGTCAAAGAAATTTTGGTGAAAAAAGTCAAATTCTAGACATTTTTCTGAGAAG
>CM063501.1:131586743-131596743 GCA_032207245.1 Pardosa pseudoannulata
TTTTTCCACTGTGCATACGGATGCCAATGTAATTAGTTTCTCTTGCAAAATGGAAATCTTTCAGAGCTTTTCAGAGCTCGCAATAATTTGAACTTTGTTAAATGATCCTGGTGATTGAGTACAAACTTGAATTCGCTGTCTGGGTTACTTTGCATGTCGATAAGATCTACCTGGCATCTTGAGTTAAATTATTTAAATATCAAAGGTATAGAAACTAGACCTTTCTTAATATTAGATAATTTGATCTGACACTGTTTGCATAAGCGGAGATAAAATATATCGAATTCCTTGGTGACATTTTTGTACTTAGTTTGCAGATCCTTCTCCATCCATGTTCAATTTTCAACTGAGTATTATGTAGGAAGTCGAAAAACTTTTCTGTGTGCATACAATGCAAAATAAAGCTATTTTCTTCTGTTACTGGTACAATAAGTTTTTCTTTTCCGGCAACCTCAATAACATCATATGTTCTTATAGTCAAAAGTATAAGATAGTCAAAATTTTCTTTTTTCATCTTTGATTTAGCCTTTTTAACGTCCTCTATGAAAATACAGTACTTGTCTCTGCTGAGAATCCAGCTATTATCTGCTTTTCCTTGCAGCAATATATTCAATTTACCTAAGAACTCGGTTCTCATATCAAAAGTTGGTTCTGCATTTGCATGTGCATCATCTTCTCCCAGCATACTAGTGTCGTCAGGAGAAGCCATGGAAAAAATTTATAGAAAAACAATACGATTCTCTCAACTCACGCGGTGACCCCTTTCGTGGTTTAGCAGTTAATGACCATGTATAAGTTTTAGGTGAAACTATAAAGTATTAATACTATAAATATAGTAATAATAGTAATAAAATATAAATTTGCAAGCATGTACAAATTCTTGAAACTGAGTATTATCCATAGTATAATAAAAAACAAACGAATATTGAAAGGGCTTACCTATCCGGAGAAAGCACACTAACCGGCAATCGAAACTATTCAGTTGACGGGCCCGTAAACAATAACGAATTGCCAGATTCGTGATTCGATAATTGGATGCTAGATACATTGAAAATATAACACACTGTCCTTGCTACCATGTGAATGCCGTTATCACACCGGAATCTACCCTGCCGAACAGTATTGCTTCAGCACATCGAACATTGGCCAGGGAGTTACGGGCACTTCGGGAAGTGGCCGGCCAAGGTCGCATATACGCTATTCCTTTTCAGTACATCGCACATTGGCCAAACGCCCCGGCCAATGTGTGATTTGGCCGGCCAATTCGGGAACTGGCCGAACTTCGGGCTTTCGCCGTAACACACACACACACACACACACACACACACACATATATATATATATATATATATATATATATTGTTAGGTACTTCAAAAGCTGGGTTCGGGGACTGAATGGACTTTAAGTGAGATTACAGCATGAAAACAATCATTTATTAGTATTCACAACACAACGACAAAATCATCGTAGAACAATTTGAGCTCAATGCTGTGGGCTGAAGTATCACTTTCTGCATCAAACAAAACGGAAGCACCGGTGAAACACAATTCACCGTGCGCTCTCGTGCGCTCTCTGTTGCGGTGCGTACTCTGTAAACCTAGAGATCCACTTAACGACTCTTCTCTGCTTGGGCCTGCCTTATATAGGCCTGAAGAAACTGCTGGAATATTCCAGAAACCGGAACCGGAAGTTGTCACGTGACTCCACACTTGACAACATTCAGCGACACTTGGAGATATTTGGCGACGAACTTGGCGACAAAAAATAAGTTGCCAAAACTGTCGCCAACGAGCCGGTATCTCTCCAATTTGGCTAGATACCCATGTTATATTTAAAGTTCACCAAACAAATGCGTATATATATATATATATATATATATATATATATATATATATATAATCATCTGGAAGGGGATTTGATCCGGGGATTTTTCTTACTGAAGCCCGCTGCACTGACAACTGCGCCACAGATATAAATGATGTGATTTGACATTGGACAGAAAATTTGCATTTAATCCAGCTTTAGTTTTAATATACTGGTAAAAAGTATTTTAGTACGAGAAGAGTCTTTTATCTCTCACTTTACGGCTGGGAAAAGGAGAATTTTATAAAGGTATTTTAGAGAGTAATAATTTTCATATATTATACACACATATACCTTTATATATTATAATATATGCATATGTGTATGTGTCACCTAGTACAATATCTTAATTAGCTGATGAGATCTATGGGACGCTTACCTATTTTTACTTAAAATTACACAATATTCCATTCCACACTTAATTATCTATATCTATTACATAGTTGGAAGTTGATAAGAAACTTGTTTCGTATTAACCAGCAAAAAATATATTTAAGTAATCAAATTCAATGCTTTTCTTCTTTAATATGCGATCAATAGTCATTGTCAGACATAACGAAATCGTTTCACCCAATTAGTTTCTAATCATTTCCCCTCAGGTATAACGTGAAATTCAAAAGCAATTAATCATCACCTATCGGTATCTTTTGAAAGGTACAAAGTTTGGACTCGACTTATGACTCGCCTATCACATATAAATTCAAATTATATGAAAATTGATAGAAATTTAATTATAATTTCTTTTAACACAAATCTCTATCACTTGGTTAAAGTAAAGAATTAATAATTACAAATATTTCCTTTAAATCAAGTAATATATATATATATATATATATATATATATATATATATATATATATATATATATATATATATATATATATATATATATATATATATATATATATACATGTATACATATATAAAATATTTTCAATACAACAGTAGACTAAAAGTAACAAAATTTGGTAAAGTTAAGAATTAATGAGATTATTATTTAACAACCAAATCTAATTTTTAGGCTTTGAAAACAAAATTTCATTAAAAATACATGTTCTTTGCAATCCTGTTAAGAATATAATTGATTGTATTGGCTATTCTTTACCATATAGTAATAGTTATCTCAACTTTATAATGAGATGTAAATTTATCAATTTGCAAGCAATGTAATTAATTTTTCTTTATTTGCAATAAGGTAATAAAGTTTATCCTTTTGGTTATTATAATATAACAATTAGGCTGGTCATTTGTTGATATAAAAAACATATTAAAATGTATAGAGATAGAAAATGGATAAAAACTTTAATTATATGAGCTGACATAATTAACCGTTAAAACATATCCTGTGTAAAAGAAAATGTGTTTACGGGATATTCGTTCGATATAGGTATCATTAAGAATATAATCATTTGAATAGGTCATTGTCTGCCTGTAAAGAATCATATATTACAAATATATAATTAAGAGAAGCAAGTAATTAGAAGATTATTATAGATGTTTTCAATTGTAATGATTATTCAAAGATAAAACAATATTTCTACAAAATATTGTACAAATCTACCCAATACCAATGGGTAGATTTGCAGAAATATTGTTATTGACCGTTCAATTCCATAAATTATTAGTGACACATTTAAATTATAAACAGAGAAATTTATAAGGAAAAAATCAAAATGTAAACATACCTCATTTAATTAGTAAGTATTTTCAATAAGACACGATATTTCTTCGATAAAATATCCAGAAAAAAAATGGAAGGTTGTGGATAATTTTTTGCTTTAATATAATTACGGATTTTGAATAGATGGAAAATTTTAAATAATAAAATAAATATTATATAAATAATCTCTTTTAATTATTACGATATTTTCAATAAGAAAAATAATTCATTCACTGCACTTTTAATACGTCTATTAACTTCATGTACTATAAATTTAGAAATAAAGAAAAAAAGTTCAAAATTATATAAATATTTCATTTTATTAATACGGTGTACCTCAACTAAATATATATTCGGGTGAAATATTAAAACTGTACTGATTCATGTTTTTCATTCTTTACTATGCAATAATGCCATAATATAAATTTAAAAATAGAGGAAATTATCAACTATACATTTTTATATAAATATATTTTTGCGTACTTTAAAATATTATGATAGTTGTTAATTTGTTGCAAAATTATATTATTTATTTTATTTATTCTTTATATCAAAATAATATATTTTACAAATTGTAAAAATTTAAATTAGTACATATAAAGTTGTGATTATTAATTTGTTGCAAAATTATAATATTTATTTTGTTTATTCTTTTTATCAAAATAATATATTTTACAAATCTTAAAAATTTAAAACAGTACATGTAAATGTGTGATTATATATATAAATATTTTCATTCAACTGTTAATGTTCTCCCCTACAGATTATCTCGATATAATAAACTTATCCATTGCACTATTTATCTATTTATATTCAAACATTACAATAAAATAATAGTATATTACAAATTCGTAAACAAAGAAAAATAGTAGAGAGTATATCATTATATAAACAATCTCATTTAATTAAAATTTTACGAAAAAGAAAACATTTATTCGATGTATTAAGCATGTATCTATTCACAATTTCAATTTTTTTAAATTTAAATAATCTAAAAATGCAAATTTATAAAAAATATAAATTAAAAATTTACTATTATATACACAATCTCCTTTAATGTCATTAAAAGATACTTCTGGTAAGAAAAAATAAAATGAATAATAAAAAATAAATAAATAATTCGAAAGGTTCTTCGATATAGGTAATGTGTTAAATACAGAGAAAAGATAAAAAAAATATATATATTTATAATGTTTATACTTTATCACAAAATATTAATTTATTACAATTATATAAAAAATTAAAATAGTACGTATAACGATATCACTATATAAAAAATCTTGTTAAACTATTAAAGTTTTCCAAAAGAGGTCACCTCAATATAATAAGCTTATTCATATTTTTCTTTCTATATCATAAAATAATACGTAATAAATTAAAACGAAGGAAAATAGTAATCAGTTTTATGTTACATAAACAATCTCATTTAATGAAAATTTCCCCAAAATGAAGATATATTTTCTCGATATATTAAAACGATATCTATTCATATTGTTCATTCTTGAAAACGAAAATAGTCAGTATAAAGCTTCTGTTGTATAAACAATTTTATTTAATTAATAAAACACTTCTGATATGGAAGACAGAAAATATATAATTAAATAGATACACATCATTCGGGCTATTTTACGAAGAAGATATTGTGCCTAGTAAAGAAAAAAAGATAAAGAACTTTATTTATATTGATCATTCTTTATTACAAACTAATAATTTATTATAAATATATAAAAATACAAACTAGTACACAAAAAGATATTATTATATGAATAATTTCATTTAACTATTAACTGCTTCCAAAAAATATAATCTTTCTTAAGATATGATCTTGATATAATAAATATTTCTACCCACAATATATATTTTTTAAAATAAAAAATAACATATTACAAATTTATAAGACAAGAAAAATAGTAAAGTATTTTTATATAAACAATTTCATTTTATTAAAGTTCTACAAAAATGAACATATATTTGTCCAGTGTATAAAGGATATATCTATTAATATTGTTCAATATATGCCATAAAATAATCATAAATACAAATTAAAATAAAACTGAAAACATTAAATATGAAGCTCAAATTATATAAAAAATTTCATTTAATTATTAAGGCATTTCCGATACGAAAATAGCAAAATATATAATTAAATAGACACATCATTCGGTTGATTTTAAGAAGACGATAAAGGGCTAAATAGACAGAAAAGATAAAAACTTTGATCTACGCTTCTGATCTAACAGCAAACCATTTCTGTCTTTATCGCTTTAACGGTGGATAAAATAAATAAAAGTCTGAGGTTAAAAAATGCCCGGTTAAATTTAGTATCGCTTATGTGTTATGTTATCGATATATTTTTATCGATTGTCAAATCGCAGTGATATATTTGATGTCCATAGGCATTGGTCTCAATTTTCACTTTTTAGAAAGAGATCGAAACAGCTCTTTCAATGCGAAATTGAAATATGAGTATTTATCCTATTTTATAGATGGATTTCAAATCGCTTCTGTACACTGTACCAAAGAAACGGATCCTTCTATAGAAATGGTGCAATTAAGTAACTGAAAAGAAGATACTGCATTTGCTTTTTATAAAAACTTCGAAAAAATAGTCTATTTATTTCTTGACAGCTGTTTTAAGAAGAAATAGATTTATAAAGCTTTGAAAAGAGGGAAATGATTTTATATAAATTTTACAGTTATACTGTCCTTTTACTCGAAGAATGTATTAATAATAAATTATTAATAAAATTCTACAGATATGGATTTTAGATGTGAGAATATATCTTACTTTATAATTGGATTTTAAATTACTTCTGTTTTAATTAACAAATTGATTATTTTATACAAAATATGCTATTAAGTAACTGAATACAAGGTACTGCATTTACCTTTTATAAACTCCTAAAAAATATTCTACTTATTGCTTGACAGCTGTTTTGAGGGAAATAAATATATAAAGCTTGGAAAAGTACGAACAAGATTTTATATTAACTTTACATTTAGACTGTCCTTTTACACGAAATATTTATTAATAATAGATTATTAATAAAAGATCTGAATATACATTTAGATATATGTTTTTGATGCGAAAATATATCTTACGTTATATTTAATATTTTTATTAAATATTTATATTAACTGTTTTCAAAAGACATAATCTTTCTAAAGATATGATCTTGATATAATAAATATATGTATTCACAATTTACCTTCTTTTAAATAAAAAGTCATATATTACAAATTTATAAGCAAAGAAAAATAATAAAGCATTTCATATAAAAAATTTCATTTTATTAAAGTTCTACAAAAATGAACACATAATTGTTCAGTGTTTTAAGGATATATCTATGAATATTGTTCAATATGAGCCATAAATAACCTTAAATACAAATTAAAATAAAACGGAAAACATTAAGTATGAAGCTAAAATTATATAAAAAATCTCTTTTAATTATTAAGGCATTTCCGATACAAAAAAGCAAAATAAATAATTAAATAAACACATCATTCGGTTGATTTTAAGATGACGATAAACGGATAAATGGAGAGAAAAGATAAAAAACTTTGATCTACGTTTCTGATTTAATAGCAAACCATTTCTGTCTTTATCGCTTTAACAGTGGATAAAATAAATGAAAGTCTGAGGTTAGAAAATGCCCGGTTAAATTTAGTATCGCTTCTGTGTTATGTTATCGATATTTTTTTATCGATTGTCAAATCGCAGTGATATATTTGATGGCCATAGGCATCGGTCTCAATTTTCACTTTTTAGAAAGAGATCGAAACAGCTCTTTCAATGCGAAATTGAAATATGAGTATTTATCCTATTTTATAGATGGATTTCAAATCGCTTCTGTACACTGTACCAAAGAAACGGATCCTTCTATAGAAATGGTGCAATTAAATAACTGAAAAGAAGATACTGCATTTGCTTTTTATAAACTCCGAAAAAATAGTCTATTTATTACTTGACAGCTATTTTAAGGGAAATAAATTTATAAAGATTTGAAAAGTACAGCTTTACAGCTTAGACTGTCCTTTTACAAGAAGCGTTTGTGAATAATAAATTATTAAAAGTTCTACAGATATGGATTTTATCTTACTTTATAGTTGGATTTTAAATTACTTCTGTATAATTTATCAAATCGATTATTTTATACAAAATGTGCTATTAAGTAACTGAAAAAAAGTACTACATTTACTTTTTATAAACACCTAAAATATTCTACTTATTGCTTGACAGCTGTTTTAAGGTAAATAAATATATAAAGCTTGGAAAAGTACAAACAAGATTGTATATTAACTTTACAGTTAGACTGTCATTTTACACGAAGCATTTATTAATAGATTATTAATAAAAGATCTAAATATACATTTAGATATATATTTTAGATTCGAGAATATATCTTACGTTATAGTTAATATTTATATTAACTGTTTATATTAGCTGTTTCCAAAAGATATAATCTTTCTAAAGATATGATCTTGATATAATAAATCTCTATACTCACAATGTACATTCTTTTAAATAAAAAAATAATATATTATAAATTTATAAGCAAAGAAAAGTAATAAAGCATTTTATATAAACAATGTCGTTTTATTAAAGTTCTACAAAAATAACCATATATTTGTTCAGTGTAATAAGGATATATCTATTAATATACGCAATAAAATAATAATTAATACCAATTAAAATAAAATGGAAAATATTAATATGAAGCTAAAATTATATAAACAATCTCATTTAATTATTAAGGCATTTCCTATACGAAAAAAGCAAGAGCAAAATAAATAATTAAATAGACACATAATTCTGTTGATTTTAAGAAGACGATAAAGGGCTAAATTTAGAGAAAAGATAAAAAACTTTGATCTATGCTTCTTATTTAATAGCAAATCATTTCTGTCTTTATCGCTTTAACAGTGGATAAAATAAATGAAAGTCTGAGGTTAGAAAATGCCCGGTTAAATTTAGTATCGCTTCTGTGTTATGTTATCGATATTTTTTTATCGATTGTCAAATCGCAGTGATATATTTGATGTCCATAGGCATTGGTCTCAATTTTCACTTTTTAGAAAGAGATCGAAACAGCTCTTTCAATGCGAAATTGAAATATGAGTATTTATCCTATTTTATAGATGGATATCAAATCGTTTTAGTACACTGTACCAGAGAAATGGATCCTTCTATAGAAATGGTGCAATTAAGTAACTGAAAAGAAGATACTGCATTTGCTTTTTATAAACTCCGAAAAAATATTCTATTTATTGCTTGACAACTATTTTAAGGAAAATAAATTTATAAATCTTTGAAAAGTAGGAACAAGATTTTATATAAACTGTATAGTTAGACTGTCCTTTTACACGAAGCATTTATTAATAATAAATTATCACTAAAAATCTAAAGATATATTTCGATATGGATTTTAGATGTGAGAATATATCTTACTTTATACTTAGGTTTTAAACTAATTTTGTATGATTTATCAAATGGATTATTTTATACAAAATATGCAATTAAGTAACTGAAAAGAAGGTACTGAATTTCTTTCTACAAACTCCGAAAAAAAATCCTGGTTATTATTTGACTGCTTGGAAGGGAAATAAAATTATAAATCTTTGAAAAGTGGGAGAATGATTTTATATAAATTTTACACTTAGACTGCACTTTTATGTGAAACATTTATTAATAATAAATTATTAATAAAGGTTCTAAAGATATATTTCGATACGGATATTTGATTTGAGAATATATCTTACTTTATAGTGGGATTTTAAATTATTTCTGTATAATTTGACAAATGGATTATTTTATACAAAATATGCAATTAAGTAACTGAAATGAAGTTACTACATTTGTTTCTACAAAGTCTGAAAAAATATTATATTTATTGTTGAGAGCTTGGCAGGGAAATAAACTTATCTTTGTAAAATGGGAAAATGATTTTATATAAACTTTACAGTTAGACTGTGTTTTTACACGATCATTTATTAAAAATAAATTATTACTATAGGTTATAAAGACATATTTCGATATGGATTTTAGATGTCGGAATATATCTTACTTGTATAGTTAGATTTTAAATTAATTCCGTAAAATTTTTCAAATCGATTATTTTATACGAAATACGCAATTAAATTCCTGAAAGAAGTTACTACATTTGCTTTGTATAAACTACGAGAATATAGTCTATTTATTGCTTGACATCTGTTTTAAGGGAAATAAATTTATAAAACTTTGAAAAGCAAGAAAATGATTTTATGTAACCATTACGGTTAGACTTTTTTTTTACATGAAGCAGTGTTTAATAATAAATTATTAATAAAAGATCTAATGATATATTTCGATGTAGATTTTAGATGTATTAATATATCTTACTTTATAGTTGGATTTTAAAATACTTCTGTATAATTTATCAAATCTATTTTTTTAAATATGCAATTAAGTAACTGAAAAGGAGATGCAGCATTTG
>CM063501.1:131604243-131669243 GCA_032207245.1 Pardosa pseudoannulata
ATTTTCTACTTTCCATGTAAGCTGATATCAATATACGAGGCATAATTTTAGTAAGTGCGATATGAAATTAAATTTACACAATTATTCTCTCATTATGAGTTATATATAATTTTACGCGAAAGACTTAATTTTTAACATAATTTTCCCTAATGTAATTCATACGTGGAACTGCGATCCTCATATATATTCGCCGTATATTTTTCGACTAGTTAAAATCTTTTCCCCCATGATGACTTTCGGTGCCCAGGGTAAAACAAGCGATAAATTAAACGGTTAAGTAAAGCTTCTTTTTACAGAAATATCGTTTTTCTTTTGTTTTATTTAAAAATTTTCGTACACTCATCTAGTAATTTGTGAAAAGTTTTAAGGTGCTATAATAATTTGAAATCTAAAATAAAAGAATATTCATCAGGAGACTGTCGTTTCGTTTGTTTATAATGCCATCATTATTTTATCAGTTACAATCAATATTTAAAACAATTTTAAAGGAAGATAAACTAATAAAAACTTTGATCATTTGAATGAAAGGAAAGGAATTACTTAGTGTTAGATACTTTTAAATTAAGGCTCTGTGAAAGTGAAAATATTTTTTAATGATGTGAATGTCCTATGAATTTCCATTAATAATAAAAACTTCGTCATTTATGACTATATAGCACACTCAGCATACTCAACGAATTAATATATGTCGATACTAAGTATTATAATAATGTAAAATGTATATTTAAAATAAGGTTTTGCAAAATTTTCTCAGAAATAAATTGATAAAAATATGAACAATTATTAAATAATGAGCTATATTTTAAAAAGGGATTTTTGATTTAAGGGAAAATATAACAAGATTTTTGATTCGCATAAAATTTAACATTTACGATAATTATTCGAATTATTATTTCAAATTGAAATCTTTAATTAATTTATCTCACTTTGAGTTGATTATAAATTTATAATATAAAGGAGTTCATGCTTTCCGATCAATTTTTAAGTGTAACAAGAAGTTTATAAAAATATGAATAATTATTAAATATTAAGCTATATTTTAAAAAGGAATGTTTTATTTAAGGGAAAATATAACAAGATACTTGATTCGCATAAAATTTAATATTTACGATAATTGTTCGAATTCTTATTTCAATTTGAAATGTTTAATTAATTTATCTCACTTTGAGTTGATTATAAATATATAATATAAATGAATTCATTCTTTCCGATCAATTTTTAAGTGTAATAAGAAGTTTATAAAAGTATGAATAATTATTAAATATTAAGCTATATTTTAAAAAGGAATGTTTGATTTAAGGAAAAATATAACAAGATACTTGATTCGCATAAAATTTAACATTTACGATAATTGTTCGAATTCTTATTTCAATTTGAAATGTTTAATTAATTTATCTCACTTTGAGTTGATTATAAATTTATAATATAAATGAATTAATTCTTTCCGATCAATTTTTAAGTGTAACAAGAAGTTTATAAAAATATGAATAATTATTAAATATTGAGCTATATTTTAAAAAGGAATGTTTGATTTAAGGGAAAATATAATAAGATACTTGATTCACATAAAATTTAACATTTACGATAATTGTTCGAATAATTTTGAAATCTTATCAAATTAATTTATCTCATTTTGAGTTGATTTTAAATTTATAATGTAAAGGAACTCATGCTTTTCGATCTATTTTATGTGTAAAATGACGTTTAATTTTCTTCTCAAGAACCAATAATTTAATTCTAAATTCAATATTTATATAGATTATGGTTTTTAAAAATTATCATTAGGTTTTAAAAACTGTTTTGAAAATTTAAATATTTTAATAATTTTTCCAAGAAATTATTCTTGTTACTATAATATATAACAATATCATTTTAGGATATACAAAATGTTTAATAAAAAAATATAAAAAAAAACAAATCAATTAAGTAACCTTAAGTATTGCAGCACAATTCTATAAAAGTAACTCAATTTTTTTAAACCTAAAAAAACTAATTTAAAGTTCCAAGGACGTCATAATATTTAAAAAAAATATTTTCAATTAATAAATCAAAAGATTGGGGTTATTCCACATAATTTAAAAGTATATTGTTTTAATATTTTTTCATCATTAAAAGCTTGCAATTATACATTAAAAAATGTAAACAATATATATAATGACGGCCATTCAATAGAAAAGATTGTGATACATTGAACCGCTTTTTATCACTTTTCTATAAAGAATATAATACTTGAATTATATATTTTGTTGTGTAGCAATTATAACACCTAAGAAAGAATTTTGCAAAAATAAAAAAAAATTCCGTTTCTTCTTTACTTTTTTAAAATATTATAATTATGTTGTTACCGGTGTCATACCCCCGTAACAACAGTACTGCACATTTCACTGTACTTCAATTAGTTCAATGTGTCACACCTGTTTCTGTAGAATGGTCGAAGAACCATATAAAAAGATTTTGTTTCCTCTTTTAGTAATTTTTCCCTGCCATCACAATGACATAGTTGAAATTTGTCATACTGTTTATTTAGGTAGTTTTCTTCTAGTATCATCTTACTAATGCCTCATGTAATTTTTAATTTAAATTTTTAGGATATTTACTATGCTGATTTTGATCACTAAGTCTTATAATTTTTATAACGAATTTCTATATCTTTTATGAAATTTAATTTCGTTTCGCAATATTACAGAATATTTACGCAATATTTAGAATAATCAAGATGTCTTTTCATTGAAAGTTCTTATTTATTTTCTCAGTGTATTTTAAGTGAAACTTTACCAATGAAACCGTAATTTAAAATAAAATTCTTTGAGAAAAAAGTTTCACTTTTGTATCCGTATGTTGACAATGCCACTTTAAAGAGTGAAGCAAGTGAGCCAGGGTCCTGACGAATTAACACTAGAATCGTGAAATGGGTCATTCTGACCCAAAAACTATTTCGTGCCCATTATTTATCCAAGAAGTTATTAACGAAAATGAAATATATTTCTTAACCTATGAAAATATTATTCCCTATATAATAGTAGTCTAACTTATCTGTCTGTCTGTCGTCGAATTTATGAACGGTTGGACCTGGAATAGATAGCCTCAACAATATTGGATTCTTGATGAGTTAGAGTTAGCAATATTCAAAGCGAGTAAAGTTTATCTTCTCCTAAACTGTAGATCCGATTCTAAAGTAAATTGGTATAAATATGCTTCCTATCATAGCTAAAAATATTATTGTCTTTAAAACGTTCGAAATCCAGCCTTTTCCCCCTTTTCGAGCGTTTAATGCCATTATACTTTCCTTTGAAAAAAAATAGATTTCGAGCTTATTCTATCGATTATCCCTTTCGGAATTTTCAAGCAATGTTTATAGAACTTTCACAAAAGTGGCTCTATACTAGCTCTATTTAGCTAATACATTATGCACATTATATTTTGATTGAATTCGTGCATGCGCAGTGAAATATCATTTAGTAAACCTGCTTGTCTTTCATCCAATATTTATTATTTTTTAATTCCAAATGCAAGATATTGTGTACAATGCCTCTTGAATGCGTTGACATGCATCTTGAAAATAACATTATTGAAGTTTGAGAACTCTGCAAGTTACAAGCAAAACACTTCAAGAAATTTGGGATTGTTTTATAGAATCCTTAATTTCACTACGATTATACTTGTTATCGTCATAACAATGAACACAGATTATTTCAAGAACTATCCCAATAATGTGCTAAAATTTTAGCGCTTTTCATACATTACTTTTTACAGGGTTATTCAAAACTTATTCGTTTTTCTTCAATTTGTTGATGGTCCTCTATCGGGTTTCAGGAAAATTTCTTAGCTGAAATATATGACGTCTACCATCCTATTTACACGCATGAGGTTTCAGGATAATTCCTCATGTTTTTTTTGGATATTCAATAAAATGTCTAAAATCGCAAGTGACCTGTAATTATTGGCAATATAGTGTATTTCTAATTCAGCTTAATTAGTAATATGGACAAACATATTTTAAAAATCCTTTGCGATTTTTACGGTTAATGTGAATTTTATATATTTCATCTCCTATATAATAATAGCCTAAGTTATCTGTACGTTTGTCCTCGATTTTATGAAGCGGTTGGACCTGGAATGGATAGAGGCATCCATAGTTAGCAAAATTCAAAGAGAGTAATGTTTATCTTCTAAATTATCGATCCGATTCTAAAATAAGTTGGTATAAATGTGCTTCCTATCACAGCGAAAAATACTACCTTCTTTAAAAAGTTCGAAATCCACCCCTTCCCCTCTTTTCGAGCTTTTAATGCCATTATTTTAACTCCTATTTTCCCCGGTTAAGAGCAGGCGATTAAATTTATTAATTTATCACACATCAAATAGGTAAAAATAACATTTTTCTAGCATTGTGACGTTATTCCTCTCATTTAATCATTTCTTATTTTAAATTATTTAAATTATGCCTTATTTTCATACGTTTTATCATTGAACTTAGATATGACGTAAATAATTTTCTTTTATATTTGACTTAAATATTAGATTTGGTACAAATGTGGTAATTTTAAATTTAATCATCGATTATTTTTTGTTGCAATGAAAATTATATCACCGGCATTAACAACAAAGTCTAGGAGTCTATTTCATGGACTAATATATATCTAGCGTTTAATTTATATATCGTTTAAAATTAAGAAGTTTGCTCGTTTTTGAGTTTTTTATACATAACCACAGGGTGTGCGATCCATTCGCTAAATTTTGGCCATCATTCATATATACCGCCAAATAATAGCTATCAGTATTAAAACCTATACTGTCTATCCTATCAAGTAATATTACAAGTTAAATTAAAGGTGGCAACTAACATGCGGTCAATAAAGATAAACAAATTATTTCACGTATACCCGATAATTTTCAGCCAAAAAACAAACCATTTTTTACCTGCCTCATAAGATACTTAAAAATTTTGGAAAATTAAAAATTTTACTGATCCCGTCATATGACGGGCTATATGCTAGTTATATACATAATGTATTTAAAATATACTTCTTTGTATAAGCAATGATTCATTTGTAGAAGTAATGGATTTTTACTTGAATATTTATACTTCGGACAATGAATGAAATTATCTCAAAGAATTCAAATATTGAACAATATTAGAAAATGGAAAAAATATGAACACATAAATGAAGCATTTGTTACGTAATATAATTAACTTTTCCTGTATGAATATCTGATGTAAAACTAATTACATACCAATAGCTTAGATATATATACCCAATTTATTTCACGATTCATTTTAACAGACCAATATGTATGCATACGTATGAAAGAATCCAGATGAAAAAATTTCTAATCCTACTGACAAAATAAGTAATTAAGAACACACAATTTGTTGGATAAAACATTTGCAGTTTGTTAGAATTTACTTGGTTTTTCATAATATATTTTTTTCGTTAAACTAATGACGCTTTCCTCAAGATTATGAAATTATTTTCCTCGTTTTCGTTTGGAAAACAGTGAATGAAATCATCTCAAGTATGGATGATGTTACACTACTCTTATATATGGGAAAAATGTACAAGAAAAATTTGTGATAATTAATATAATAAAGAGTTTAAGTATATAGAAATATTATATATATTTATATATACATATTTATATATATATCTATATACATATATATATATATGTTTATATATATGTATATATATATATATATATGTATATATATATACACATATATATGTATGTATATATATGTATATATATATATATATGTATATATATATATATATATATATATATGTATATATATATATGTGTATATACATATGTATATATATACACACATATATATGTATATATAATATATATATATATATATATATATATTATATATATATATATATATATACATACATACTAGTGGGTATACAAAGCACTGCGTTCGTCGACATAATATTTTTTTTTCATTATAAAGCTGGAAACAATGCAGTTCACTTTTCTGCTACAAGAGGGATAAGAGGTGATGGGGCCTACTGTTTAAAGAAGATTTTGAACGGGTAGAAGCATTAAAATTTAAACTACAATTTTGAATTACACTGACTTGCTCATTTGTCTATTATTTCAGTATTCATTAAGAGATTTTGGGTTCACTACGTTAATTATATTCCTCTTAATTTATTCTATATACTAGAGTTTGCTTATTTGAATTCTGTTTTTGTCTTTGATGCTCATATATGATTGATACAACTTTTAGCAATAGATCCAGATTTTTATCTATTATTATGATGCAAAAAAATCACTATAACTTAAACAATAACATCTCAAATATTGACATCTCAAATATTAACTTCAATTAGCACTCTGATAAAAAAATATGAATATAAAATATGAAAATATGAATATAAAATCTGATAAAAAAGATGAATATAAAATATGAAAATATGAATATAAAATTTGATAAAAAATATGAATATAACGCATATTAATGCAACCATTGAAGTCCAAATAGCAGTTTTGGAGATCTACAATAACAAAAAAATTATTTCAATGGAGTTACAAGCATTTTAAACAATACTTTTAATTAGTTAGAATTATTTAGCGTATACCATTAATGTTGAATACAATTCTAAACAAATAATATATAAATATAAATAAATATAATAAATATATATATATATATAATTACTTTAACTATTGATAATTTTTATTTACTCACGGTTTAAGCCATCAAATGAATGTAGGAATCGGCAAAAAACGCCATAGTAAATGATTATAAAAACAGTTGACAAAAGTTCTGTAAATTAACAAAAAAACTGTTCTTAAAGGTGTTCGAGAACCCATCCATACAACTGAAAAGTTTTCCCAGCTCCGTTAATACCGCATGTATTACACAGCTTTTACACGGCTTGAATTTAAGAATAAATTGCAAAATAGGAAGAAAAATCTTGATTTCGAAGAAAGTAAAAGAGTATTCGCTCCAAAATTTGTTTAGTTAAAGATTTAATGTCTTTGTAGAGATGAATTGTTTCTACTCGAAGCTTCCTGCTTTATCAGCAATTTATTTGTATATCTATCGTAGACGTTACAAATTTATTGGCAATTCCATAAAGTACTGGAATTGAAAAACTCCACTTTCTTTAAAATTTAACGGGAACAAAACTTCGTAGATCATTCATTACAGCACTTGTCTTCAGCAACTCAACGCCATTATTTCCTACCTATTCCATTTATAAATCTCTGTTTCAAGCAGAGACAGATTTCCTCGGGGGAGATTAAATCAGTTTTGTTTTCCAATTTGCTATAATGCTCGGAATTCCCTTGATTCTTTATTACATTTTTATTTCTATTAAATTCTCCTACATTTTCAAGATCTTATCACTTATACTGTTTTCTCTCACTTTGTATTCTTTACCTATTCTGTGCATAAAAGCAATTTCAACTGATGAGGTGCTGATCTACCGTATACAGCCTCAAATCGATTTATTTCCAAAGAGGTTGTCGGCTGACAACTGAAAATTTAAAACTGATTCAATACGAATGAATTTAAAATTGAATATAATCCTTTAGTTTATGGTTATCGTATCAACATGAACAAATTTTCTGACTATATAATCTTAACCCCTTAACGTGCACGCTCGAGTTAACTCGAGCGCACTAAACTGGTCAAACTGTGCACATTCGAGATAATTTGAGCGGCGTTGTACTTTATGGTGCTATACTTTTTCGCACTCGAATGCAATCGAGGATTGAAAATAACAATGTGAAAGAAAAAAAATTGTTTTATTGATATTTATAGTTTACATGGGATTGTAAGCTATAACATTTAATTTTTCAAGTATAATATATTTTTTTTTTAAATTCAACGTTCTAAATTGTATTTTTTACATTAAAAAAGTTGATTTTTTGGTCGGTCTTTTTTTAAAAAAAAAAAAACTGTACATTAAAGGGTTAATAATAACAATTATTTATCTAATGGATAATTATTTAGTTTTACTTGGAGCACTACTGACTGCGTTTTGGAAGCACGAGGACTAATGGGATAGGGACCTACTACTTAAAGCCAATTCCAAACGGCTACGAACATGCAATTTACAGTGGTATTCGATCTCACGATCTCCTGTACCATTGATCAGCGCCCTAACCATTCGGCAGTCGTTCGACAATAACTAATGTTGAAGAATGTAACCTTTAATTTAGAGATAAAATGTAAAAATATTGTATAGGACCGTGGATCTCCAACCGGGTTGCGTTGTTTCCTGGGGTGCTCTAGTCTATACTAAGTGCAATAGGTATTAATAAAGAAAATTCATCGAAAATTTTATAATTATTAAGATGTTTAAAGCGTAATTTTCCGCTCACATATTTATGTCTTCAACCAGGTGTGCACGTGTTATGAAGTAGATAATTTGGATCGATATAAAAAAAATTGTTCATTACAAGCACAACTGTTATAGACAGTTAATTAAAATTTTAGGATACAAATATCATCTCATAGCATGTTTATACCCGTTTGAAGACATAATCAGTTGGGCAGAAAATTACGTGCGAAACGCTTAGAGGATTAAATGCGTCACACACATAGTTATATATTAAAACTTATGTTTTTCTTCATTCACCACTAATAGTAGTAAAAATTAACTGCTCTTGAATTTCTCTTACGGTGCAATTCAATCCATTCTTCCGCGGTTTTCAAACATTCTGTCGTGGCAAACTAGTATGTCACAAGTATATATCTCTGGTGTGTTGTGTCAGTAATCAAGAAAATCCAGTGAATAATTTAAAATTTTTAATGAAGGTACAAAAACACTTAAAAATTAAAATTTGAGATTTAGTGCCTTACCACTGGTAAAGAATGGTAATAATTAATTATTAAATTCAAAGTAACACAATATTATGTAGATAGATGACGTGTAGTATGAACATTGCATATGCTTCCTTCATACAATGAAATTATTTTACAACTGCAATGAATTCTGTAAGTTTTGATAAAATATATTTACTAGATATTTCTTTAAAAAATGTCTTGTAATGGAGACATGATTTTTAGAGAAGAAACTAAAATGTGTATAGAATCCATCATCTTTTTTTCGGAAGAATAATGCCAATAGTCATGCGCTGTGACTAAATGATGCTTCACATTTTCAATTTAGGTAAACAAATAATATTTGTGACATAATGCCTGTTGTACTGAAAGTTTTGCTTAAAAATACCAATCGCATCATTTGACATATCTGTAGTTTTAAATTTATTTTATTTGAACCAATAGAACATTCTATAGTGCCTCCAAAGATACAACATATCTTTGGTAAACATATTTTTCGATAAATTTCTAGCTTGGAATTATAAAAAATAAAAATAATTTTGATTGCAAGTATTAGTGTTCTCAAGTTTCAAAAATACTTTCTAAAGGTTAATACAGTAACACGTAGATAAATACTTTTGTTTATAAAGTTAAATACAAAATTTTTTGTAAAAAGTAAAGAAGTATTGAAATCGTGAAAAATTCAGATATTTGGTATTGATTGAAATACTTGTTTTGCAACGGTGGAGATTACTGTCAATTTCGATTATTCTTAGGAGTTTTGGAGATCTAATTCCTTTGTATGTCCTCTTATATACCCTGTGTCATAATGTACATAGGAGAGACGTTTATCTTATACGGACTCTGGGTACACAGGGGGTTGGTCAATGATCCTACCATGATTGAACCCAGCATCTCGCTATTCTAGCCCCTCACGCTGACCACTAGTACATCTAGGAATCTATATAGAACTATCGTAAATTCTAGTTTAGCAAGTCATTTTTTATTTGCAATCTGCATTCTACATAGTGTTTGAAAGTGCTCCTAGAGATCTATTATTTTATACTTGTTAGCAGAAGTCGTATGTGCATGAGTAATTATTTAATACATTTTAAATTTTTTCATAAGTTCTGTTTATTATTTGAAATTACTACGATGTCCAAAGCTGAGAACTAAAAACAATATTATGGAGTTAAATTATACATCTAATGCTGTTCTTTCATAAAAATGATCCTCTTTAATGAAAAACACTAAGCAAATTTAAATTTTAAGTATGACAAATTTATTTACACCAAAACATTCATTAAAATTCCTTATTTACATAAGCTTAGAAATATGTATCATTTATTATTTTAAGATTAATAATTTGAATTTCTGTTTAATAGTTTCAAAATACTTATAAAACTATAATCGCAATTGAAGAACAAAATAAAGAGAGGACAAGAATTAATTCAATCTTAGACAAAGGAGCTCAATCGTACCTTTAGTTTATGATGACTACGAAGACAATAGCTTTCAGGAAAAAGTACATTATCATCAGGTGGGAACAAAACTCTTTTATTCTTCTTGTTGGGTCCTTTCAGCAAATGGACAATCTATCAGTTGTTCGTATATGTGGACTGCCGGATGATTCCACTGACTGTATTATGTGGCCTCCGACTCCAAGTAAGAACTGCATACAATCTCATACGGACCTCTTCTTTTTGCACCGAATTAACTCTACGGCCCCTTAATTATTTCTGTGATCTAAGATTCAGTTTTTTGGCCTCAGAATCCAAAGAAGAACTCTAGAAAAAAATGCTGCTGGGACCAATCTACTATCTTTTTTCACCAAATAAAATGTCGTGGGGTTCGATTTGAATCCTAAACTATTATTACAAACAATAGTGTTATAATAATTTACATAAAAGTTATTTATATGGATCCAAATCACCTCATACCACATAGCTAAAAATTTCAATAATACGGATGATAATGTGGTCATCATTAAAACAATCCGACATTAAGATATTGATGTAATCATGTACAGCTGTAACAAAGGTTTCCAGTCCTGGTGCGCAATCCATTCCTACCTAAATTTAGTTTTGTAATATTTAAAAATTGCGGTTTATGTAAAAACCTTGTTGATGACTTATGCCAGTTGGTGAAACTAAGCACGATTGAGCCGGAGGCTATTCATATTAAGGCAAAGGGATGTTCGTTTCGTTTACAACGAGCACCACCGGTTTGAAAGCACGACTTGTGCTTAATTGGTTACTCGTAAGTTTGAAGCAGGGACCAAACAGAAGTCCCATAGAATTAGCCTGCCACCCTCAGAGGTATTGATTGAAAACTTGGAGGAAATTGTGACGACTAACATATTTTATGTGTCCCAGTCACCTTTAACGAACATGGCGGATCTCGGGCCATCTCGGGTTCCGAACCCGCAACCTATCAGTTACGAGATCGTTGCCTTTCGCAGACTGAGCTACAGCGGATCATGTGAAAATCTATATACTTCAAAATCTTAATGTTATTGATTGTAAGAGATCACCGCTAAAGGTCTATACTTAAACTCTACTGAAACAACACCGTTACTTTGAGAAACACAGACAATTAATATTTGAATGATAATTTTGTTGGTGTATCATACAATAAAAAATGTATGAAACATAATAAGTGCTCAATGTAGTCATGTGTTCACGTCAATTTTTTTTCCTTAGATGTTTAAGCAATTTAGCAAGATAATTGTTTTGTGAATATTTACTATAGATATCTTTAAAAAGCTACAAGCTTAGAAGATAGATATCTTTTTATCTTAGACTTTCAAATTTCAATCTTTCGCATAAATCTCGTATTGAATATTCTCGAAATGCTTATAACAAGTAACATTTAAGGATTTAATAATGGCTAGTTCATAAAATTCTTAAATGTTTAAGCGCAGATGAATGATTTAAACCAAATATCGGAAATTAAATCATTGATAACTGACGCAATTAAATGGGTACATCCGTAAACCTAAGCGTTTTGAAAATGTGCATTAATTGTACTTATTACTAACACGCCCATGCATGGTAAAAATTGCAAATGAATCATTCTTAATTCAGATCGCTGAAGATAATGTATTTTAATTGGTGTTTAAAATGTAACATCTTTTCAACTTTATGTAAAAGCAATTATATACGAACTTGCTTCAGTAAGAATTCAGAATTACAAAAGATGTGACATTTTGTGGAATTTGAATTGCATCTATAATTTTAAATTGTTTAAATGAAATTGCATTTATTTATGCATACAGTGGGATCCGAAGCTAATATAAATATTAAGGAGAAAACTGCATATTTCTGGATGAAGGTCTGTCTTTTAGAAGAAGGTTGAGGTTTTCTAATGGGTACGTGTAAGAGCAAAACATAAAAAGGTTTGTACCTGAAAAAGAAACCTGTAGAAAAGACAATAAAAATATATTATTTGAATGGCGGATGTATAGTGAAAATACACGTTATGTCCTTAACAAGATATTTAATATATAAATTGAATTTGGTTTTTCGCCAACTTAAGTTTAACTCTTAAAGTAAAAACACAATAGGAATTAAAAAGGAGATGAGAAGTTATTGAATTAATGGATTTTATTGATATTAATATAAAATTAAAAACATTTATAGAAGCCAATTGATTGAGTTTAATTGAATTGATAAAAATTAACAAAAAGAAAGGAGAAAACAAAAATGGACTAAAAAATAAGACAATTATGGAGGACGGAACTCCGACGTCCTCTTCTGTAAACGGGATCCAGGTCTCTCTCTCTCCTCCATCCTGTCTGTCCGGATGAGAACCGCCAGTCTGGACAAAATTCCTTGTGTCTGGCTACAAGGTGGAAAATCGCCAAGAGCAGGACTAAAACATACCAATGTGTGGAGTGGGGATATGTCATATCATGAAAAGGGAGAATTTATAAAACTCTTGCAACGCAGCGCTCGCCAAGGAGAACGCCAAGTGACGCTCCTGGTATGTGTGATGTCATCTGATTGAATATCCAAAGCGGCTTATGCAATAAAAAGTTAGGTTTTTCGACTCCCCAACGTGATGATTGGGAGCATGGCAGGAAAGTTATAAACAGGGAATTTTAATTAAGTAAATGGAAAGTTATGACAGTCTGCATTAATTTTTTTTTCATTCAATCTAACTTAAAATATTATGCTAGATTTACAATACATTTTTACCTTGATCATTATTAACGTCTTTATAGTTACAGGGAAATGTGTTTAGTTTAATGTCAGTCATCTTCGAACAGTCATAGATGATGTGTTGTTCCGCATCTCCAACCTCGTATCCACACCAGCATCTTCCAGATAGTAATATTGATCGGTACAAACTTCAATAATTTTCATTTGTACATCATTCGATAAATTTCCACTCAATCCGTAAACCCGCAAGTTCCCAATAATATATTTATATCCGATATTTGAATTTACATACATTTATTGATTTACAAATTACATTTAAAAAAAACCTAATAACACTCTATATTGTATCTACAAATCTTGTATCTATCTCACAAAAATATACCACGGTTAGAAACTTAAACAATCGGTCAAGTTACGTTATATACCGAATGAAACAGTAGGAGAATGTAATTTATTACAACAGTGCCAATTCAAGGAAACAGAAATTATTTCACATCAAATTACTACTCGGAATGCATCCACATTTCTCGCAGCACTGCGCTGGAATGAAACTCAAATAGTTCTATATATTTCGAATTACGAAATGTTAATGTAGTTTCTGGCAATGTTCGTAGGCAAATTTACCCGAACTTCAAAGAGATCCATGATAGTTAAGAAAGGGAATTTTTATAATGTATTCTTGGATTGTATTAATGATTATTTTAAATTAAACTTGAATTAAATGATTGAATTATTTTCACACGAATATATGCTTAGGTATTGTAATGTGTTTTATACTATATGTTATTAGTCTTAAACACAAAACTTGAAAATCATACGGTGTTTCACCTGTAAGCGCTTTGATCTATAAAAGTGTTAGAACAGTTCTACACACGAAATTCCAACTGTTTATAGCTAATAATACATCTAATAAATAGCTGTCAATATCTTATTGTTAGTGTTGTGTTCGGACTGAAATAAAAAATTAAAGTGCACTACTAAATGTCACAGGAGTCCTAATACAAAGTTTAGTACAGCCCTAATACAGTCCTAATTTCGACGTTCTACTCTTAATCATTTTTCGGTGAGATGTGACATAAAAGTACGTGCCGTGGTTTAGTACATTGCTGTTGTTATTTCAAATCCATTAATAGCCCAAGTTTGCTTTATATCGCCTTTAATGTTAATTATAGCAAAATGCCACTGATCTATATTACAATATACAAATATATTAGTGAGAAGAAAATATAAGGAAAGATGCTAAAAAAATATTTAAAAAATACAAAGTAAAAGAAGCACTCCACGTGCTACACCTGAAAGAAAATTGTTAAAGTCCAAGAGCACGCTACATTCTTTTCCTTCCTTCTCAACTACTCCAGCAACCGTATACTTTTTCCATTATCCTGTGCTGATGCGTTCATTATTCCATTGTTCTGTGCACGATGCGTCTTTTCCCGGCTCTCCAGATTGACCAGAACTCCAGGTATGGTCCTGAATCGCCTCTAGGAGACCAATCACAACTCTCCAAACTTGGTGAAGTTTAAGTGCAGTCGTTTTCACTGGCCACACCACACGACTCCTGAAATCGCAAAAAAAAAAATAATAATAATAATTGTACATGCAACCCATAATGTGTGAGTGCTGCAAGCAGATCAGTTTTGCAAACCTTATGTAAAATAGAGCTGCACTCTCACAGTACGTATTGTTACCAATTTATAAAGCGTAGCGTTCGTGGATTGAGTAGACTTTGAATTAAGACAGCATAAAATAACAGCACTTTATTCGTAATGCAGGGAAAACACGAATACAGCAGCCAACACCGCGAGAACTGGCTAGAACAGGCGATAGTTCACTAAATCTCTTAGTGCCAAACAACGTAGGTCTTTACCTCTACAAATTTCTCAGCTAACTGAACCTCGATCAGGATCGGCCCCCGGTAATTATATCCTCGGGAGAAACTGGAATATTCTAGAAAGTACTAGGTATAAACGGTCGCCAAGAAAGTCACCAAGTCGCCAATTTGGCGATAAATCACCAAACTTGGCGTCAAAAATTAGTCACCAAAAACATCGCCTACGAGCCAATATCTCGCCAAATACATGATTTACCCATTATAATACACAGTATATGGCAAAAATACTTGCCAACTTGCGAAATTCGTAACATTATGTACATATGCACGTACAGACGTTAAGACAAAATTCTTTCAGGAATAGTCAAAATGGATATTTAAAGCTTCATTGCTAAAGTTCCTTTAAACATCAGTACAGACGTAAATATGAAACTATTCAAAACTAATTTAAGCTTGGTAAAAATTGGTATTTCCATTAAAATATGAACACTGAATATAACTTCAATTTCTTCGTAGGAAGAAGTAAAAGAAGAAAAAAAACTAAAAGAAGAATGAGATTTTCTCTTATTTGATTTAACACTGGCAACGAAAGTGTATTCGAAGTTTTGCTATTAAATAACGATATGCCTGTTCTAAAATGTGATTTAGCTTTGCAAATATTTGGTTCCGTGTATTTGTTTCACTCTATGTATTCGACACTTTACGGAAATGGGTCTCTCATTTGTAAACACAAAATATATTTAGTTAGCCAAAGGTTATGATAGTTTCGCATTAATGGGGCATTTCAGAGAACGGATATCATTCCGTCATTTAGGGACTTCAAATTTCTGTTTGGATTAATGCGACTAGTTCTGCGATGTTTAGAATTAGTTAAGAGTGCATGATGTTAACGGGAGTTTCACTTAGTTTTCAATTATTCGTTACCATTTAAGAAAGAACAGTAAAATAGAATAGTTTGATTCCATTAAAATTTAATTTGTAATGTATTTGTTTGTTTTAATACGTAATTGTTTTTTGTTTTACGGGTTTTGCTTTGTTTGGTTTGGTTTGGAGTGCTACAGTCTACTTTTTGAAACTCGAGGGCTTATGAGACCGGGACCTACAATTTAAAGTCGATTCCGAACGGCTATGAACATCCATTCCACTGTGGGTTTCGAACCTCGAATTCCGGTACTGAAGGCCAGCACCCTAATCAATCGGCCATCGTTCGGTTGTTTTACACTTTACTGATAGTTTAATTTACTAAAAGGTTATTATTCGTTTTACATTTCTGCTTTAACATTTACAAGTTTTTGTTTTAATGAATAAATATTATCATTTTATTAGTGGTTTACGTTACTAATAACTTAAACTATTTAACACATTGGTGGACAGTAAGAGCAAGTGAAGTTCGAGATTTAACACTATATGATTTTGTAATTTTTAGAATATTAGAAGTATAGTTTTACTTTTCTGCTTAAATAAACTTAATTTTGATTAATTCACTGTAAAGAATAATAATGTTACGTTGACCTAGTGTTCGAAAAAGAAATTAAAACTCATTAAGAAACACATGAAAAATAGGTCTTGATTAAATTATTTTATAAACATATATAAATGCCTAAGGAATACAAATAGTTGAATCAACTTATCATTAGTAGATCGAAGACTGCCTTCGAGTCGGCGTCAGCCTGAAAAAAATAAAATGCTACTTTTTCAAAGGGGGTCATCCACAAGACACGGATGCCAACCATTCACCTTCTCCTCTTCTGGTAACAACCTTGTCCCTCAAAAAATTTCCGACTCTCCGCGGAGACAAAAAAGAGTCCACTCCAGAACGGCGGGGTGAGAGGGTCAAAATTCCCCAAACGAACGGACAATTCTATTGGCTGTGAGAAGTCCGAAGTCGCTCTGCATTCAAACCGGTCCTGCCCTGACATGTCCCCGAAGACCCACGGGGTGACCGAATGTAACTTATTGTTACATTCACCACCTTTAATTAGGTTGCGGCTATAACCATCATGGAGCCAGAGGATTCTAGACAATAAGTAATGTGACGATGGCGGCTATAACAGCAAAAACTTAAAAACGTAAATGACAGGTTTAATGACTCAAATAAGCAATTTTTTGTGCGCAACAAAGTATTTTTGGAGTTTTACACGAAATTTTAGTTCATAATCAAACAAAAGTAAATAAATGACAAAAAATAAATTCAAGAGAAAACACGATAGCACTACTCCCTTCACAACCACGTGCATACTTAAGTTATAAATCTTGTAACAGATGGAAAACGAAATTCAACCAAAATAATTGTTTCCAAAACATGACACTAGGCTTCTACGTGTACTCCGATAAATGCACATTTGTGCCGATATAGCCGTAGTGTCTAAAAACGACCGTTTCGTTTCGGACAGCTATTGCCGTCATGATACATAGTGAACTTCGCGTTGACGGCTATAGACGCAAGTGTCCGTCAACGTGTTAAATATTACTGTTGCACCTTTTGTTTTAACTCCAAGAACCATTTTGTTTCCTACGCTATTGTTTCCGCTTAGAACTGTTTTGCTACAAGAGGGGTGATGAGACTAATATTGAAAACCTATTTCAATTGTCTATAAATATCCATGCAAGAAGTGCTATTCGCACCTACGAGCTCCACATACCAAGTAGTACCCTATCGATTCTGGCGTTGGTTGTCTTCTATTTTACTGAAGACTTAAATTTTTATATTTTTTATTGGACTTCCTTGTTTCAACTCTTAATAAAATTTTAACGCCTACCGATTATTTAAATTAATCAAACCTTTTTTTTTCTTGTACATTCTTGTTTTAATACTCAAAAGTATTTATTTGTTTTCTACTCTACTGATGACTTATATCATATTCTAATATATCATCTCTAAATATCATATTGTTTTATTGAACATCATTTTTTTAGCATTTAAACAAATTTATTAATTTTTTACGTTATTGATGACTTAAACTGTTAAAATTGCCTTATTTTTACCTTGTTTCTCCCATTTCACTGATGCCGAACGATGGCCGAATGGTAGGGCGCTGCTCTTCGGAACCGGAGTTCGCAGGTTCGAATCCCGCTGCTGGCATGGATGTTTGTAGCCGTTCGAAATCGGCTTTAAACTGTAGGTCCCGGTCTTAGTAGCCCTCGTGCGCAAAACAGTAGACAGTAGCGCTCCAAACCAAACCAAACCCATTTCCTTGGTTTCTTCATCTAGCATAGTGTTAGTTATATTGGGCATACCTGAACAACATTTTTATTCTGTTAAATACTTTATATATTATAAAATATGTTTGTCATCCGTCTTTCTATTAACACATAAAAATCATTATTTGTCCTGTTCTACATTAATGATGACTTAAATAAAGTCATTAAGTAACATTACTGATTGACGGAATACTTTATTCTTTATCACCATATTTCACATTCTTTGTCTCTTAAAATGATTTTTGAAAAGTGCATAAATCTAAAGATTGCAAAGAAATTAAGTTCTAGAGCTCGTTATTTCCAGAGTGGCGATAAACAATGTTGGATAAACCTTATACACATGTAACCTGTGATGCCCGTTGCTAGAACTCAGTTCTAGCGACGGAAAAACGCCAGTTTGGGAATGTCCGACCTGCGTTTGGGCAAGTGAAATAAACGGTATTTCAATGCCGTGAAACCGGAAATCAATTCGTCCAATGCATAATATTTAATTCGACATTTTTTCAACAGAGAGATAAAAGTTCTGCTTCTTCTCAACATTTGTCGTTATATTTCAGATATTGTAAAGGATTTGTGAATTTCAAAGGAATCTGAGGGACATGGAATTCACTACAGTTGATAACAATATTGTTGTATTAGTTTATTATACAAGAAGATAGATAGCAACTCTATAACCAATCTCTCAAATTTTTGAGTATCTATTTTTTAATAATTTTGTTATTATGATCTACATTTTAGGATTTTTCGAATCTTGTACATGAATTTTGGCAATTAAATCGACTGAAGTCATGACAAAAAGTTTTGTCCATTGACAAGTTGCTTAATAGTTACCTTTACAACCCTTTTTAATTGTTATTCTTTCTAAAGACATTTTAATAAGATAAGATCCTGCTTTTAAGACTACTCCAATTTATTAATAAGAAGTGCTTTTTTTATTTTTTTTGAAGAGCACGACTGAGGTAAAAGAACAAATTTTAGCTGACAGTGAGTAGTAATTTGTACGTAAAAATCAAGTAAAAAAACAGCATTAGTGAAAACTTAAGAGCAGACGCAGATAAATTTATCAATGTATCACATAATAAATAGGTAAAATTAAATTTTTTTCTAACATTATGACTTCATTTCATTAACCATCTCATTTAAGCCAGTGATTCTCAACCTGTGGGGCGCGCCCCCCTAGGGGGGGCGCGAGCATATCCAAGAGAAAATGTTATTTAAAAAAATTGATTAAGTGACTGAAAGGAAAGAACACACACACACATACAAAACAAAATACATTTCGACATATTTAATAATTAACTTATTAAATTAAAACAACTTACTAAATTAAAACAAATTTAATAATTATTAGTGACTTCCTTGGGCCTGTCTTTCAGAGCAAAGTTTTTCGAAGGAGGGTTTAATATTAGAAATAGACACTCTCAGTTCTTTTTCTATATTTAGCTGAGATCTATATTTTGTCTTCAAAGAAGCCACCGCAGAAAATCCAGTTTCACAAAGGTAAGATGTTGAAAATGGTAGTAGAATGCGAAATGCCCTTGTTTTTAGTGCAGAAAACTCATCATCCACTCCTGCCCAAAATTCAAAGAGTGATTTATTACTAAATTGTCTTTTGGTTTCGCCGCTTGCCGTGAAGTCTATGAAGGTTTCTTCCTCTTCAATTGAGAGTCCTTCGGGAGTATTTTGAAATGGATCCCTCACCCACTTGTAACTTGATATCAGTTTGTCGTCAGCAAGAAAGTACTTTTTAAAATTCTTTGCTAGCATTGCTAAATGATTTTCAATGGTTGCAAAAACAACTTTTACATGTTGTTCTTCAGCCTTGTAAGTTTTAATACAATCATTCAAATTTGCAAACATTGTTAAGTTTTCTTGCTTTAAATTTCTGCTCCACAATTCCAATTTCCTACAAAAAGCATTAACTTTATCACTCGTATCCAATATATGTGTATTTGCTCCTTGCAGATGAAGATTCAAGTTATTTAATTTCTCGAATATGTCGACCATGTAGCTCAATTTCATCACAAATAAACTATCGCGAAAATTCTCAGCTTCCGGTCTGTTTTCCTCTTCTAGGAAAACGGCGATTTCTTCTTTTAATTCATAAACACGTTGCAAAAATTTCCCACGTGATAACCATCTTGCCTCGCAATAAAATAGTAACGCTGAATGTACTGCACCCATGTCTTTACAAAGTGCGGAAAAGATTCTTGATTTCAGGGGTCACATTTTTATATAATTTACTACGGTTACAACCGTAGTTAACACAATATTCAAACCAGGACTCATTTCTTTGGAAGCCAAAGCTTCTCTGTGGATCATGCAATGTGTCCAGACGCACTGTGGCGATTTTTGTTTCACAAGTGCTTGAATACTTTGGAATCTTCCGGGCATAGAACGAGCACCATCGGTGCATATTCCGACGCAATTTTTCCATTCTATGTTTGCCTCGTTCATAAAATCATTTAAGATAGCAAATAATGCGAGTGCTGTTGCTTTGAGTTCTATTGGTTTGCAGAAAAGTAATTCTTCTACTACTGACAAATCATCACAAAATCTAACATAGGCAATGAAATGAGCATCTTTATTACTATCTGTTGCCTCATCGAGTTGTATTGAAAACAATTTGTCACGCAACTTCGACAAAAGCTGACACTCTACATCTTCAGCTATATCAGCAATTCGACGGGCAACAGTATCATTTGAAACAGGTATAGACTGCAATTGTTTTGCAAAATTATCTCCAAACATAATTTCTACAATCTCAATTGCGGCTGGCAAAATAAGCTCTTCACCAATGGTGTGAGGCTTTTTACATCTGGCTATTTTATATGAAAGTTTGTAAGAGGCAATTAAAGCTTTTTAATTCACAGACAAAGTTTTTTTAAACAATGATTTTTGCTTTTCATATGATTTTAATTTTAATTCGAAGAATTCTCTGGGTTTGTTTACGTACTCACTATGAAGCGTTTCCAAATGTCGTTTAAGTTTATTAGGTTTCATGCTGTCTGCCGCCAACATTTTTGAGCAAATGATACACAGGGGCCTTTCTTCTTCATTTACTTCAGTACTAGTGAACCCAAAATTTAAGTATTCTTGATATATATTCTTAATATTTTCTTGATTTTATTTTCGGAACCACGCTCGTCTGTGTACTTGTTGATGCTTGTCTATCGTCTAATGCTCGCTTACGCCCGCTTAAAAATTTATCCATGATTCTGCATAAGTCTGCTGCCGTGAATATTTAATACCGTGAATTGCAATTACACGAAAATATATATAAAATACGCATTAAGAATAGATTCAATAGCGATAAGAAGGATCGACTCGAATGAGATTGTCTGGAATTGAAATTGGCGTCATAGAACTTTCTCCTTCTCCCTATGAGAAAACATTTGTTCACATCTGCGCACGCTCCTAACTTAACTTTTAAGCTGACCAGACAAATTCCAGACAAATCGAAACTTCTCGCGAAACCGTGAGAATGCCCGACATGGCGGGACGCAAGAGCAATAAAAAGGCATAGGATTATTGTTTTTTTCAATGCTGAGTATCAGTGTTGCAAAATGTCAATAAATTTCCGTATTCTTGGTAATTTGCAAAGTTTAAAATTAAGGTTGTAGTGCAGGTTTAGCGCCATAATGCTCAAAATACATTATTATTGTATACATTTTATTGTACGCGGTGGGGAGGGGGGCGCGATGAAAATTATGATTGAAAATTGGGCCGTGAATACTAAAAGGTTGAGAAACACTGATTTAAGCATTTCTTATTTTATATTTTTTAAATATCGTCTGCATTATTTTCATACGTTTTACTATTGAATTTAGATATTATGGAAATAATTTTCTTTTATATTGGGATTAAATAATAGATTAGGTAGATATGTGATAATTTTAAATTTAATCATCGATTATTTTTTGTTGCAATGAAAATTTTATCACCGGTAATAACAACAAATTCTTTTGATAAAAGTCTAGGAGTGTATTTCACATACTAATAAATACCTAGCGTTTAAGTTATATATATATTTGAAAATTAAGAAGTTTTTTGTTTGTGTGTTTGTTTTTATACATAACCATACGGTTTAAATAAATGAATTCAATTTGATTTTAAACTAAATTTACAGTTTTGAGGAGACTTTAGAGGAGTATAAAGATAAACAAATTATTGCGCTCGTACCAGATAATTCTCAGCTACAATACAAACCATTTTTAACCTTTCTCATAGGGTACTTTTGAATTATGGAAAATTAAAATTTTTTCTAATCCCGTCATATGAAGAGCTATATACTAGTCATTTATATACTTCGTCCTATTACTTTTAAAGCTTCAATAAATAAAGATCAAACTTTTCATTATGAACACCCAATTATTTTCACTGGATTAAAATACTCGGGGATACTTTATATATACTAATGGGAAAACTAGATATATGTTAATCTGAATTATAAACAAGACTTTTGCTGTTCCGAATATAATTTGTTAGCTACCGCCGGATAAAATAAATTTCTTGTAAATGGCTCGGAGAATGAATCTATTTCTGTAATTTAGCGCATGCTAAATTTCTCTTCCCCTTAATTAGAACAACCTTAAATTACTGTGCACTCTATTTCGTATTTGTTCAGGATGTGTTTTGTTGCATGAGATTAATTCTGTATTGGAGTCATTGTTGTTATTTTGATGTCATAATTTAAAGTAACTGCGGTCGGACGATTTCCATGCCAGTTAAACTCTCTCAGCGTCATTTATTTCTGTTCTGATTTCCTTTTGAATTATCAATTAAATAATAGAATTGAAGGGAATGTACTTTATTTTTTTAATTCTTTATTTACATTTGTTTTCTATGAGTTTTAAGTATACGGAGCTATTTATAATCATGGTGAAAATTTATTTCAGTGGCGTTTTATTTTCTCTTCGCCTTAATTAGAAAGTCCTTAAATTACTGTGCACTCTGCTTCGTATTTGGCGAGGATACGTTTTGCTTTATGAGATTAATTCTGTATTGAAGCCATTGTTATTATTTTGATGTAATTAAAAGTAACTGCTATCGGACGATTTCCATGCCAGTTAAACCTACCCTGGATCATTTGTTTCTGTTTTGATTTTCTTTTGTTTTATCAATTAAATATTAGAATTGAAGGGAGTGTCCTTAATTCTATATTTACATTTATATATTATGAGTTGTAAGTATACGGATCTATTTATAATCATAGTGAAAATTCATTTCAATGGCGGTTATTTTTTCTTCGTCTTAATTAGAATGTCCTTTAATTACTGTGTACTCTGTTTTCTATTTGGCAGGAAGTGTTTTGGTTCATTAGATTAATTCTGTATTGGAGTCATTGTTATTATTTTGATGTCATAATTTAAAGTCACTGCGGTCGATCGATATTCATGCCAGTTAAACACTTCGTGGGCCATTTATTTATTTTTTGATTTTCTGTTGGTTTATCAATTAAATAATAGAATTGAAGGGAAAGTATTTTATTTTTCTTAATTCTATGTTTACATTTATATTTTATGAATTGTAAGTATACTGGGCTATTTAAAATCACAGTGAAAATTCATTTCAAAGGATGATATTTTCTCTTCGCTTAATTAGAAAGTCCTTAAATTACTGTGTACTCTGTTTCGTATTTGTCCAGGATGTGTTTTGCTTCATGAGATTAATTCTGTATTGGAGCCATTGTTATTATTTTGATGTCATAATTTAAAGTAACTGCTGTCAGACGATTTCCTTGCCAGTTGGGTCATTTATTTCTGTTCTGATTTTCTTCCGGTTTATCAATTAAATAATAGAATTGAGGGAATGTACTTTATTTTTTTAATTCTATGTTTACATTTATATTCTATGAGTTGTAAGTATACGGAGCTATTTATAATCATAGTGAAAATTCATTTTAATGGCTGTGATTTTCTCTTCGCCTTAATTGGAACGTCCTTAAATTGCTGTGCACTCTGTTTCGTATTTGTCCAGGATGTGTTTTGCTGCATGAGATTAATTCTGTATTGAAGCCATTGTTATTATTTTGATGTAATTAAAAGTAACTGCTATCGGACGATTTCCATGCCAGTTAAACCTACCCTGGATCATTTGTTTCTGTTTTGATTTTCTTTTGTTTTATCAATTAAATATTAGAATTGAAGGGAGTGTCCTTAATTCTATATTTACATTTATATATTATGAGTTGTAAGTATACGGATCTATTTATAATCGTAGTGAAAATTCACTTTAATGGCGGCTATTTTCTTTTTGCTGTAATTAGGAAGTCCTTAAATTACTGTGTATTCTGTTTTCTATTTGGCCAGAATGTGTTATGCTTCATTAGATTAATTCTGTATTGGAGTCATTGTTATTATATTAATGTTTATAATTTAAAGTAAATGGGATTTCCATGTCAGTTAAATTTTCTGAGCTTCATTTATTTCTGTTTTGATTTTCTTTTGGTTTATCAATTAAATAATAGAATTCAAGGGAATGTTCTTCATTTTTTTAATTCTTTGTTTACATTTATATTTTTTATGACTTGTAATTTTATGGATCTATTTATAATCATGGTAAAAATTCATTTCAATGGCTGTTTAAAACTTCATTTCAATGGCGGTTATATTCTCATCGTCTTAATTAGAAAGTCCTTAAATTACTGGGCACTCTGTTACGTATTTGTCCACGGTGTGTTTTGCTTGATGAGATTAATTCTTTATTGAAGCCAATGATATTATTTTGATGTCATAATTTAAAGTAACTGCGGTCGAATGATTTCCATGCCAGTTAAACCTTCTGTGGGTCATTTAATTCTGTTTGATTTTCTTCCGGTTTATCAATTAAAAAATAGAATTGAAGGGACTGTACTTTATTTTTCTTAATTCTATGTTTACATTTGTATTCTATGAGTTTTAAGTATACTGAACTATTTTTAATCTTGGTAAAAATTCATTTCAATGGCGGTTATATTTTCATCGTCTTAATTAGAAAGTCCTTAAATTACTGTGCACTCTATTTCGTATTTGGCGAGGATACGTTTTGCTTTATCAAAATAATTCTGTATTGAAGCCATTGTTATTATTTTGGTGTCATTTAAAATAACTGCGGTCGGACGTTTTCTATGCCAGTTAAACCTACAGTGGGTTATTTGTTTCTGGTTTGATTTTCTTTTGGTTTATCAATTAAATAATAGAATTGAAGGGAAAGTATTTTATTTTTCTTAATTCTATGTTTACATTTATATTCTATGAATTGTAAGTATGCAGGGCTATTTAAAATCACAGTGAAAATTCATTTCAGGACGATATTTTCTCTTCTGCTTAATTAGAACTTCCTTAAATTACATTGTACTCCGTTTCGTATTTGTCCATGATACGTTTTACTTCATGAGATTAATTCTGTATTGGAGTCATTGTTATTATGTTGATGTCATAATTTAAAGTAACTGCGGTCAAACGATTTCCATGCCAGTTATACCTTTATTGGGTCATTTATTTCTGTTTGGATTTTCTTCCGGTTTATGAAATTAATTTAATAATAGAATTGAAGGGAATGTACTTTATTTTTTTAATTCTTTGTTTACATTTATATGCTATGAGTTGTAAGTATACGGAGATATTAATAATCGTAGTGAAAATTCATTTCAATGGCGGTTATTTCCTCTTTGCCTTAATTAGAACTTACTTAAATTACTGTGTAGTCTGTTTTCTATTTGGCCAGAATATGTTATGCTTCATTAGATTAATTCTGTATTGGAGTCATTGTTATTATTTTGATGTCATAATTTAAAGTAACTGCGGTTGGACGATTTCCATGCCAATTAAACCCCTCCATGGGTCATTTACTTCTGTTTTGATTTTCTTTCCTTTTATCAATTAAATAATAGAATTGAAGGGAATGTACTTTATTTCTCTTAATTCTATGTTTATATTTATATTCTGTGTGGTTTTTTCTGGACGTTGCAACTTGGTTCGAACATTCGTTGTGATGTCACTTTGTCGTAAGCTTGTTCGTTTGCTCGCAAAATGTTTCCAAGCTGACGTTAAAATGGCGTCACAACGAATGTTCGAACCAACTCGCAACGTCCAAATTGAACTCTTTGTGAGCGCAGGAATTTATAATCAGATTGAAAATTAATTTCTATCTCGGTTGTTTTCCACGGAAGATGAGAAGACGTTTACAATCACACTCTGAACAGACGTAGTTTGTTCTCACTTCTTGAACTTTCGAGCTGCTTTCCTTTATTGTTTACATTTGATACCAACTTTGGCATGACTTTAAATTTAGGATGAGTGTAGACCATCCAAAGCCATAAACTATTTTGCCTCGAGGCTAGCAACACCACCTTCTGAAATATACATCTAGTAGCTGACAAGCAAATTCTATACAGTAAATTAGCAGATTTTTTGTGGGTTTTGCTCTTGCCGCATGTATATTTCATAAGATCTTTCAGGTGGGAAGTATTCTTTTAAGACCAACGGAAGCTTTAATGGGTATGGAATGACAAAATGCATCAGAGTTTTGCTGTTAATGTTGGTTTTTATTATTATGTTAGAGATCGAAAGGAAAAATAGGCACATTATGGATCTGTTTTCATTTGTTTGGATTCCATAGAATCAACTTTTGCTTAGCACTAAATATTTAATAGAAAATTTTATGTCAGTCAAATAGACTATAGAAAATAAATAAAATAGAGATTATAACAGTTTTTTTCTGATTCGTCACACAATAAAAAAATTTTTCTTTATTTTTTTAAACTTCTCGTTTTTTAAATTTTTTATGAGATTATAAGAACTTTCTAATTATAAAAACATATTTTATTTTATTAATTTAAAATCATGAAATTTATTTATCCGCAAGATAACTTTTGAAATGCATGTTAGAAAGTAAATTATTGATTTGTTGTGAATGTTCATTTTTATTATTATGTTACCCATTATTGTTTTATTTATTTTACTATTTTATTACTTTATCATCATGGTTCACCGAAAGGAGAAATAGACACATTATGGATCTGGTTTGGTTTGTTTTGGAGTGACATAGTCAATTTTTGGGCTACTTGGGTAAGTATTAGATCTAAACACGTACGAAGAGTCAAATACTCTATAGGGAATAAAATCTGTATTTTAACAGAATTTTTTTCTGATATATCATCTTGCATGTATTAAAATCTGCCCTTGTTTGTATGCCTGCCTATTCATGGTTTATACTCCTTAAAAATGGCTGAGAGTTAAAGGTAGAGATGGGTGTCCACATATTTGGAAAATTCGCATGAATCCATTTTGGAAAGTATCATCTTCGTAGGACCATAATTAATGACCATATAATGTAAACTAGTGGTTCTCCACGGATGCGATAAGCTTCTTTTGGATTGAAAGGGAGCAGTGGGCTTATTTTGAGCGGTACGTGGAGGTGATATTACTATGTTTGGACATTCAAAATGAATTTTAAAACTCCCAAATAAAATAATTAAATTGAATACACAGTTTACACCATTTGTACCAGTAATAAAACGAACTTATGCTACGTGAGTATAATAAATAAATTTCATCGCCTAAGTTTCCAGGCTTGTAAATTTGGCCTTCCCTAAATTAAGCAAGGAAAAACAACAACAACAAAAAATGAAGAGGAATAAAAAAAGGAAGATGGGGTGTTGAAGAATATTTTTGTTCCTTAGGGGGTGGGGGAGGGCAATAGTTTTAAAAAGGTTGAGAATCACTGAATTAAACAAACAACTATAAATGCTGATTCTTGTAGTATATATGTGATTTTAAGGCAAAATATCGAATGAATCTTTATTACGCCATAAATAAATAATTTTTAAAGTTATTTTGAACAGATAAATTTTACCCAGTTTGGAATCAAGCGTGAAAACACATACCTCAAGATTCAGAAAATTCTGAAGAATTTATATCTATATGCCTCATCTTGGTAGAATCATAAAGATTAACATTGCTCTTTGCAATGTAGGTCCTCATAATTAATAAGCAGGGACCAAGAATAAAATTCCCCAGGCTTACTCTGCTTCCTCCAAAGGTAGATTTTGAATTTGAATAGAGAATTCGGACCACGGACCTATTTATGAACACTCAGGCATCATTTATGAACACTGCAGACAAAAGATTCGAACTCAACTTCTGGTAATAAACATTTAAAATTAAATGGCACCTGAACGTTTTAGGAACTATATTTATGTGTTAATTATTTTGTATAAAAAGCAAAAACAATCTTTTGAAAAGAAAATACATGTAGCTTGAAATAAAATATAAAGGAACATGACATGAATTACTTATGAAATTTCTGACAAGCCAAATATTCAGTTGAGAACATAATTATTATAGCAAAACTATTTTATCACTGCACTTGAAAATATTTTGAAAAATATCAAAAATATATTGTTTCACTTGTTTTTTGATTTTATCTAAAGAACATAAAAGTATTATAAGTAATAATTGTTTAAACATAAAGAATCGTATTTCAATATTTAATGAACACATTTATGTTAGACGCTAATGATTTCTTGAACTTGACATGCTAAATTGCCATGCTAAAAAAGATATTAAATTTTCCTAAGCTAAGTTTCAAGTCACCAAGTTTCACCAAACAATTTGCTTGTACACTGAACCTCTTTCCTTCTATATAAATCTATGTCTTCTCTTATATTTTTACGGAAAATCCAGAGCTATGCCAATCGGAAAGTGTGAACTTTTCTTTTACTGCATATAATTTGTTAGCTACTACTGGATACCATAAATTTCATGCTAACGGCAAGGAAAATGAATTTATTCCTGAAATGTATTGCATGTTAAATTTCTCTTCTCCTTAACTAATGGGTTCTTAAATTACTCTGTACTCAGATTCGCATTTGGGAAGAATATATACCACATCTGAAGTTAATTCAGATACACAGTCACTGTTATTATTTTAAAGTCATTACTTAGCGAAATTATTGTTCAGATTATAGAATGATGAGATGTCGCATAAATTCGCACAAGACCGTTTTCTCTTGGATACCGGAGTTCGTGCATTTTTAATCCCACAAGTAGCATGGATGTTTGTATCCCTTCAGTATCGGCTTTAAGCAGTAGGTCCAGTTCTCATTAGCCGTTGTGTTGTAAAAATAGTAATTCGTAGCACTTTAAACTAAACCATGTTCAATAAACAGCTCAACATTCAGTAGGCATGGAGGGTCGTAACCCTGTAGTATCGGCTTTAAGCAGTAGGTTCGGTTCTCATTAGCCGTCATGTCGTAAAAAAGTAATTCTTAGCACTTTAAACTAAACCATGCTCAATAAACAGCTCAATACGCAGCTGGCATGGATGTTCGTAGCCCTTTTGGAATAGACTTAAAGCAGTAAGTCTGGTTCTTATTAGCCGTCGTGTTGTAAAAAAAAGTAATTCCTAGGACTTTAAACTAAACCATTCTCAATAAACAGTTTATTAGAAAGCTGGTATGGATGATCGTAGCCCTTTTGCAATCTGGTTCTCATTAGCCGTCGTGGTGTAAAAAAGCAATTCGTAACACATTAAACTAAACCATGCTTAATAAACAGTTCAATAGTCATCTAGCTGGATGTTCGTAGCCCTTTTGGAATCGGCTTTAAGCAGTAGGTTCGGTTCTCTTTAGACGTCATGTTGTAAAAAAGCAAATCCTAGCACTTTAAACAAAACCATTCTCAATAAATAGCTCATTAGACAGCTGGTATGGATAATCATAGCTCTTTCGGAATCGGCTTTAAGCAGTAGGTCTGGTTCTGATTAGCCTTCACTTTGTAAAAAAGTAATTCGTAGCCCTAACTAAACCATGCCCAATAAGCAGCTCAATAGACAACTGGCATAAATGGTCGTATCCCTTTTGGAATTGGTTTACAGCAGTAGTTTGGTTCTCATTAGCCGACGTGTTGTAAAAAAGCCCTTTGTAGCACTTTAAACTAAACCATGCTCAATAAAGAGCTCAATAGGCAGCTGCCATGGATGTTCGTAGCCCTTTTGGAATCGGCTTTAAGCAGTAGGTCTGGTTCTTATTAGCTGTCGTGTGTAAAAAAGTAATTTGTAGCACTTTAAACTAAACCATGATCAATAAACCGCTGGCATGGATGTTCATAGCTCTTTCGGAATCGGTTTTAAGTAATTGGTCTGGTACTCACTGGCCGTAGAGTTGGAAAAAAGTAATTCGTAGCAATTTAAACTAAACCATGCTCAATAATTTTTAAAACACACAATTAGAATTACCAATAATTTCATTATTGATAGTCTATTACACTGATTTTATAGTCATAAGGTAAAAGAATAATTTTCTAAAAAAATTATATAACACAAAGTAAAATCTACTCTAACTTAAAAAAAAGTAATACTCTCCACAGAGTAAAATCTGTAGATAACTTCCTAATATGCAAAGCACTAGCAACAATTTTAATGAAAATTGTTTGACAATTCAATTTTTATGAAAGTGTTTAGGATTTTAATCAATTTTTGTAATATTTTTTTCTTGTGAATTGTAGTGTCTTAAATAATTTACGTAACAACGTTATTTGTGTTCTTATTAAAAATACCGTTGTAAATTGAATATTTAAAAAAATCCAATTTAATGTCCCTTGTTCCTTTTGAAATATATATATTTTTTATTTTGTCTTAATTTTGACATTTGAAAGTTTTTAAAGTTATATTTTTATACATTAAATATTTTATATAAGTATACTATATAATAAAAGTCTTTTATATAATAAATGATCTTTTGGAAATAAAAAAAAAATTTTTTTTGGAATTAAATAATTTACGTAACAACGTTATTTGTGTTCTTATTAACAATACCGTTGTAAATTGAATATTTAAAAAAATCCAATTTAATGTCCCTTGTCCCTTTAGAAATTATTTTTTTCTTCTCTTTTGATTTCGACATTTGAAAGTTTTTACAGTTGTATTTATATATATTAATTATTTTATATAAAGTATACTATATAATAAAAGTATTTTATATAATAAATGATCTTTTGGAGATACAAAATTAAAATTCTTTTGGATTTAAATAATTTACGTAACAACGTTATTTGTGTTCTTATTAAAAATACCGTTGTAAATTAAATATTTAAAAAAATCCAATTTAATATTCCTTGTTCCTTTAGAAATATATTTTTTTCTTCTCTTTTGATTTCGACATTTGAAAGTTTTTACAGTTATATTTTTATATATTAATTATTTTATATAAAGTATTCTATATAATAAAAGTATTTTATATAACAAATAATTTTTTGGAAATAAAAATGATGAAGTTTGAAATATAATGTAAAGGAACCTGAAATAAATTACTTTTTAAATTTATGATAATTCAGAAGTATATAATTAGTATTGTAAAAATATTTTATCATAACAATTGATGTATTTAAGATTCAACAAAAGTAATTAATTAATTTTGAAAGTAATTAACCAAATAATAACACTGTCATATTTTGAAAATTCTTTTGAATTTAAATAATTTACGTAACAACGTTATTTGTGTTCTTATTAAAAATACCGTTGTAAATTGAATATTTAAAAAAATCCAATTTAATGTCCCTTGTCCTTTTAGAAATTATTTTTTCTTCTCTTTTGATTTCGACATTTGAAAGTTTTTACAGTTATATATTTATATATTAATTATTTTATATAAAGTGTACTATATAATAAAAGTATTTTATATAACAAATAATTTTTTGGAAATAAAAATGATGAAGTTGGAAATATAATGTATAGGAAACAGAAATGAACTAATTATTAAATTTATGATAATTCAGAAGTATATAATTAGTAATGTAAAAATATTTTATCATAACAATTGATGTATTTAAGATTCAACAAAAGTAATTAATTATTTTTGAAAGTAATTAACCGAATAATAACACGGTCATTTTTGAAAAAAAAAAGAAATGTATTAAGTTTAATTTGTGTTTTTATTTTATTTAAAATGCAATAAAGTATCATAGGTTAAAACTACGCAAAGATAAAAAATGTTTTCTGTTTATTTAATGAATAAATTCATTTCAAACTCCCCTGATTTCTTGGAATTTCCTTCTCTAAATTTCAGATGAATATATGAAGTAAAAAATAAACAATTATGATAATAATTAAAATAGTTAAATGTTAACAAATATTTTATTTTGAGAGCAATTAAACAAATAGAGAACACTACCATTTCTTTAAGAAATACAAAAATTAAGCGTCACTTGTCTTTTGATTTTATGTTAGGGTCAAAAATGTGGTTTGGATATTTTTTGTACAATTAATAAAATAATGAAAATAGACATTCTGCAGGTTTTTCGACATTCCATCAATGGGTATGTATTAATTACCGTCAAACTTATTTATTTTTAATTGGACAAATGAAACTAACGCCATACTAATTTGGGAACGTTCTAGTTAAAAAAAAACTTTTACAAAAAAAAAGTTTAGCAATTTGTTCTGTAATTATTATTCAAGAATATATTTAACAGTTCGAAACAACATAAATGAGTAAAGAAATTATAATACTTAATTCTAAATCCATCTCTTTGATTTACATAATATCTGATCTTTACCTTTATAAGTTTGTGATATAAAAATATGAACGGAATCTCATGATGTCTTGCAGTATCTCATGATTGTATATCCATTAACTGGCATCAACATTTCTTCTACCGCAATTACTGTAATTTATGTAATGACTTCAAAATAATAACTGGCTCCAATCTTGAATTAATCTCATGAAGTAGAATACGTACTCAACAAATATGAAACAGAATATAAAATAATTTAAAGACGCCCGAATTAAGGCGAAGAGAAATTTACCATGCACTAAATTACAGGAATATCTTCGTCTTACAATCTTTAATGCTAAATTTACGTTATTTGTTTGTATCTAACAGATAATAAATAGCTTGATAAAATATAGACGGTTTGACTAAAGAACAGGGTACTCCCACCAACTTGGCGATAAATCACTGAGCATGGTAACCTAATATTTTCTCGTGATCTTGCCTGTTCAAACAGTCTGTATCTATATTTTAATTTATATTATATTTGTATCCAGCTCTCCTTGTGCAACAATTTTCTTATACATTAAATGAGCGTATTGCTTACAAAAATTAGATATAGTGAACCATTGGCTCATTTTTAATAATTTGGAGCTTTTGGCTTTGCAAACCGTTGAGGGATTATTTACCCATGAGTATACTTGTCTCTGATATCTAAGTAGTTTTGGTTAATTAAGTAAAAGTATGTGATTATGTTAAAATGACGCATTCTGCATCAGTTAAAGCCAAAAAAAAGCAAGGGATACAATGGATGGAATACCTTTGTGTTTTAGTAAACATCGCCAATAATTTCGCCAAATTTCCCAAGGGGCACTCTATTTTTAAGTATTACCCAAAAATGTATTTTAGGTAAAATTACGGTAAAAGATTTAAAAAAAATTCTGTTTATTCAATAAATGCATTTATTTCAGACTCCAATAACTTCTTGAATTAATATTATTAAAAAAATCAAAGGAGCGGCAATGAAATTTTAGGTATTTATAAACATCGAAAACATCTAGTATACATCATCATAGAACAAGGAACTCTCCTCTATTTTAACATCACAACAACATTACTAATGTTTGCCACCGTTGCCAACGGGTAACAAGAATATACCATTGCCAATGGGTAACAACAAATAATAAATAATGATACTAATAGACATGGTAAGATGATTACATATGTTTATAAAAGAAAATTATATAATTTTTGATGTGACTCTTGTATAGTTTGAAGTTTTAGATATATACAATCAAATATATATTTAATTAAATACTCATTTTGTATCTGTATTTATCGATGCTAACAACAGTTTTTCTTAAATATTGATCCTTTTCCTACATAAATCTCTTCTTGAATTAATATTATAAAAAAAATCAAAGGAATGGCAATAAAATTTTAGGTTAACTTCGAGTACACATCATCACAGAACATCGAACTCCTTTATTTTAACATCACAACAACATTTCTACTGTTTGCTACCGTTTCCAACTGTAACAACAAATACTTCATTGCCAATGGGTAACAACAGATAATAAATAGTGATACTAATAGACATGATAGATGATTACATACGTTTATAAAACTAAATTAAATAATTCTAGATATGAATCTTGCATTGTTTGAATTTTTAGATTATATACGATGAAATTTATATTTAATTAAAATACTCATTTTGTATCTGTATTTATCGATGATAACGACAGATTTTCTTAAATACTGATCCTTTTTCTATATAAAATTCTTCTTGAATCAATATTATAAAAAATATATAATTTAATCAAAGAAATTCTTATATTAATATTATATAAATTCTTGAATTAATATTATACAAAATTAAAAAAGTGGCAATAAAATTTTAGGTAAACTTCGAGTACACATCATCATAGAACATCGAACTCCTTTATTTTAACATCACAACATTACTACTGTTTGCCACCGTTGCCAACGGGAAATAACAAATACACCATTGCCAATGGGTAACTACAAATAATAAAGAATGATACTAATAGACATGGTAGATGATTACATACGTTTATAAAAGTAAATTAAATAATTCTAGATCTGAATCTTGCATAGTTTGAAGTTTTAGATTATATACGATTAAATATATATTTAATTAAAATACTCATTTTTTATCTGTATTTATCGATGCTAACGACAGTTTTCCTTGAATACTGATCTTTTTCCTCTATAAAAATCTATATTTCCATTTATATATTTCTTACGGGAAATCTAGATTTATGCCAGTCGGAAAGTGTTGATTAGGAGACTTTTCGATCAGATATTTTTCTTGTGCTGCATATAATTTGTTAGCTATTACTGGATACCATAAATTTAATGCTAACGGCTCGGAAAATGAATCTGTTCCAGTAATGTACTGCATGCTAAATTTCTCGTCGTAATAACTAATGTGTTCTTAAATTACAGTGTACTCAGATTCATATTTGTCAAGGGTATATTCCACTTCTGAGGATAATTCAAAGACAGTCGCTATTATTATTTTAAAGTCACGTAAGGTAATTGCGGTTCAACATTTTTAATGTCAATTAATAGATGTCGATGAACACATAAATGATGATCTTGTCTTCGGTACCGAAAATCTCCTATACAATAACAGCCTAAGTTATCTGTCCATCTGTTCTCGAATTTATGAAGTGGTTTTACCTGGAATAGATAGAGACATCCATGTTGGATTCTTGATGAGTTAGGGTTAGCAATGTTCGAAATCCACCCATTCCAGCAATTAATGGCATTATTTCAATTCCAATTTTCCCCGGTTAAGAGCAGGTGATTACATGTATCAATTTATCACATAAAAAGCTGGTATAAATAACATTTTTTTTTCTAGCATTATGACGTCATTCCTTTAACTATCTCATTTAATCATTTCTTATTTTAAATTATTTAAATATCGTCTGCATTATTTTCATACATTTTATCTCTGAAGTTAGATGTTACGTAAATAATTTTCTTTTATATTTGGCTTAAATCATAGATTAGGTACATATGTGAAAACTTTAAATTTAACCCTTTGACTGCTCATCCCGCGATTTCCACGGGCAATTCAAATGAAGCAGAATTTGCTCATCCCGCGATTTTCGCGGGCATGTGTTTTTCTTTCTTTTTTAAGAAACACATTTCGCCTTTTCACCATTAAACCAATGGAATAAATTATATACAGTATTAGACATTTAATTTAGTAATAAATAGAATTATATGACTAGAACTATAGTTATATTAGATAATAGAATTATAGATAGTAAGTTATAAATAGAAATTAACTGTATTTCAACTGAAATTTATTAAAAAATAATTTTTTTATGTAATAACACCTGAAACTACTTTTTCTGAAAGCTTAGTTTCTCATGATAAAAGTCAATATAAAAAATATTTTTAGAGAAAAAAATTAGTATTTCAATTCGCCAATTATATATATATATATATATATATATGTATATATATATGTATATATATATGTGTGTGTGTGTGTGCGTGTGCGTGTATATATATATATATATATATATATATATATATATATATATATATATATATATATATATATATATATATATATATATATATATATATATATATATAAATTATACATATACTTAAACTATGCAACAAAAAATACGCAATTCTTAAAGAGATCTGGGTTTACAAATTGAGCAGTTAGAGGGTTAATCTTTGATTATTTTTTGTTGCGATGGAAATTTTATCACCGGTATTAACAACAAATTCTATCTAACTCCAGGGTGTAGTGGAAATGATAGCTTCATTTCTTTACTTCCATTAATTACTGCGGCAAAAAAATTAGAAGAACTGAAAGATAATTTAACTGTAAATTAACTGTATTTCAACTGAAATTTATTTAAAAAAATAATTTTTTATGTAATAACACCTGAAACTACTTTTTCTGAAAGCTTAGTTTGTCATGATAAAAGTCAATATAAAAAATATTTTTTAGAGAAAAAAATTAGTATTTCAATTCTCCAATTATATACATATACATATATATATATATATATATATGTGTGTGTGTGTGTGTGTGTGCGTGTGCGTGTATATATATATATATATATATATATATATATATATACTTAAACTGGCAACAAAAAAATACGCTCTTAAAGAGATCTGGTTTACAAATTGAGCAGTTAAATTTAATCATTGATTATTTTTTGTTGCGATGGAAATTTTATCACCGGTATTAACAACAAATTCTATCTAACTCCAGGGTGTAGTGGAAATGATAGTTTCATTTCTTTACTTCCATTAATTACTGCGGCAAAAAAATTAGAAGAACTGAAAGATAATTTTAACGTAAATTACTGTATTTCAAGAAATTTATTTAAAAAAATAATTTTTTTATGTAATAAATGAAAAATTTTTCAGAGCTTAGTTTTACAGATAAAGAATATAAAAAATAATTTTAAGATTAGTATTTCAATTCTCCAATTATTATAATATATATAAATTATATTATATATATTATTTTTGTTTTTAGTGCTGTCGTGTTATATATATATATATATAAAATTATATACTATAATATATATATTATATAAATATATATATATATATATATAAAAAATTTTATCACCGGTATTAACAACAAATTCTATCTAACTCCAGGGTGTAGAGGAAATGATAGTTTCATTTCTTTACTTCCATTAATTACTGTGGCAAAAAATGGGAAGAACTTAACGATAATTTCGACGTAGATAAGAAAACTTTGAATTATCTTTCTAAATGAATTCAAAGTGATTCTAAAATGCTTTTACAGTATCGGGAGACTTTACAGAAGTATGAAGATAAAAAAATGATTTAACGTATTCTATTTAATTCTCAGCCAAAAAGCAAACTTTTTTTATCTGCCTTATAGGGTACTTTACAATTCTGGAAAATTAAAAATTTCACTGATCCTGTCATATGGCGGGATATATGCTAGTCGTGTTAGAATACTACTGCTAGCATGAATGTTCGTGGCCATTCGGAATCGGCTTTAGGCAGTAGTTTCCTGATCCTTTAGTCCTTGAGTAGTAAACCGTAGCATACCTTTCCAATAACCATGCAACAAACCATCGCAAATGACCGTGTTGCAAAGAAAGAATAAGATACATTTTAGGAAGCAAACAGAACATTTTTTTTGATTAAAAGTAATAATTCATTTAAGATTTCTTGTGCTCTCTAAATTGTAATAATTCCTAACAACGTTAAATTAAATGAAGCTTTAGTCCTTTGTTTAGAATTCACTTCTGTGTTCTTTAACCCATATTGGACAGCTGTCCTATAAACAGGAAAGCAAATATAATTCTATTTAATAATAAAGTTATAAATATTTTTTGAGTGGATTTTATTTTAAGACCTTTAAAATAGACACACTTTATCATAGTTACAAAACAACTGAGAAATCAAAATATATTGTACTGTAAAATTTATTTTTAGCAACCCCTTAAAAAATTGTCATTTTTTACTCTTTAATTTTATGTTTATTATTTTTTTTCAAACATAATGGAGGTTACTTGTAGTACTCCAGACATTGACATTACATTAGTGAGTAACGCTAGGTCCAGAAAATGGTATTATGACACCAAACACTTTATCCATTTTAACGATGATTCTTCAATTCATCCACAAGATCGTTATTATAAAAATTGACCTTTTTTATGACAAAATCAGCAGAACCTTGAAGCAGTTTGGTATATTTTCTGAAAATCTCACCATAGATGAAATAATGGTAAAATATTTTGAACGGCACATTTGCAAGATGTTAAGGAAAAATAAACCTGTAAAATTTTTATATAAATTTTGGGTATTAGCATCCTACAACGGATATCCTTTTTATATTACCCCTTACCAAAAATGCCAGTTCATGAACTGCAAAAGAAAAGCAACAACAGTGTGCTTAAAATGTAATGTTGAACTTTGCTTGGAATGTTTTCCCAAATTTCCCCTATGAATCAGCCTAATGCAATGTAAGTGATATTTGTTAAATTTTATTAGTAGATTGTATTGTTATCCTATTTGTAGGACAGTTAATTACTTAAAAAATTAAAATTTATTTTTAAAATTTTGGTTTTATATGCTTAGTTACACCATATTAATGTTATGGATAAAGTTTTAAAAAAATTCAGAAATATTTAGTTGATATGGTACAATATGGGTTAATCCAAAAATTAAAAAAAATTCTATTGTGGTCTCAGAATAGCCTATGTTGTTAGTCCATCAGTCCGTCTGTTCACGAATTTATAAAGAGATTGTACCTGGAATGGATACACGCATCCATATTGGATTTTTTATGAGTTAAGGTTAGCAAAATTCAAAGTGAGTTCGAAACCCACGTCATTCCCCCTTTTCGAGCTTTTAATGCTTTTTTAATGTTTCGATCGAAAATGTCCGTGTAGTAATGAAATGATAAGACACAAGTTAGGAAGCTCAAAGAATAATTGTTTATTTAAAAGTAATAATTCATTTAATATTTTGTGTTCTTTTTAAATATTAATAATTCTTTTGAGTTATATTTGATTCATATTAAATGAAGATTATACGCCAGTACTTAGTTTCACTCTTGTTTCATCCAGCTATATTCCTTTCTTTAGATTTCATTGTTATGTTTTTATTTCCAAAAATGTTTTTGTTTTGTATTGAGATTCAATTATTTTCAATCATTCCTCTTCTCATAATAATTCAGAATTACTGTCATGGGTTTGACTTCATTACATATAGTTAAATTATTTATTAAACTTGAAAATGACCTTTTTTATAAAGTCTAAAACACAGTTTAGAATTCAAAGCACTTAATTTTAGGTTTAAATGCAAAGTTTTCTTTAATACTTCTTGTTGTTTTTAAAAATTTAATTTTTTTGAGTAATGTTTGTCTGAAATGAATTGAAGATGATGATACCAGTTGTTAATTGCGTGCTAGTCTCATTTAACTACAATCGTCTGTTCAGATTTCATTATTATATTCTTTAATCAGGAAATTCTTAATAATAATTTACTGCGCAATCAGATTGACTATTTTTGAAGGATATACTTAAATCCTCATAGTGATTCAGGATTGGAACAATAATTTGAAAACTTTAGTGTATTATTATTATGGAAATAAAAGGTTTTTTAACAATTGAACACCCTTCAAAATTACTTTCCAGATAGTATCCTTATATCGGTAATGTTTGTCTGAAATGAAATCGAGATGATATACCAGCCCTTAATTACGTAGTAGTCTCATTTAACTACAATCCTGTGTTCAGATTTCATTATTATATTCTTTAATCAGGAAATTGTTAATAATTATTTACTACGCAATCAGATTGACTATTTCTGAAGGATATATTTAACTAATAGTGATTCAGGATCAGAACAATAATTTGAAAACTTTAATATATTATTATTATTATTATATAAATAAAAGGTTTTTTAACAATTGAACACCACTCAAAATTACTTTCCAGATAGTATTATCCCAATAGAATGCAGCAAGATGAAACTGAATGTTCCCCAAAGCTCAACGTAACATCGCATCCACCATTACCAATTGTAGACGACGACAATGTAGCTCGTCATAGGAATGATCCTTCGGACTCGCATATCATGGGCGGATATCATACCCATGTAATCGAGCACACGTTAAAGTAGATCCAACACATGTTCAGATGAATAATGAAGGCTAGGAATATTCACGACACACATTTAATAAACATTAAAATTACAGAAATACATTGAGCTGCTTTAGCTCGCAACCATAGTATCACAGACTCCAGTGAGTGTCTGAGAGTCTATTGTCTCTCTGCTTATGGCGCCTCTCTCTTGTGGTTACAGCCAATGTACTATGTTCACTGCTGGCAGTTTGAAAAAAACCATGGAGTATGCGCTAGAGTTGCCGCAATCCCGTAGAATCTGACAGTGAGCAGGAAGAGAATCTTTCTTAGGAACCTGAATTTCGTCGTTCTGATATGGTCGCTCTCTGAAGAAACTCGACAAACTAAATTATTGTAAATTTGTAAAAGCAACGATCAAACTTTTCAGGAATTAAAAAAAAACTCTTAATCTATGATGTTGTTGATAGTAATTTCGAATTTTTTCGAATATTGAATAATATTTCCAAGATAAAATATTATAGTATTAATATAATATATAATATTAATATATAGAATTAATATAATTATATTATAGTATTAATATATTATATTATTATAACATTATAGTGTTTCTATACTGAATTTGGAATATCCAGGTATATGCCTTCTGGAGAGGGTTAAAAGAGTTTTGCCCTACCACATATAATTCGTTAAGAACAGCCGAATAGCATAAATTTCATGCTAATGCCTCAGAAAATGAATCTGTTCCTGTAATTTAGTACATACTAAATTTCTCTCGCATTAACTAGTACGTTCCTAAATTACAGTGTACTCAGTTTCGTTTGTCCAACACATATTCTAATTCCGAGATTAATTCTGGTTTGGAGTTGCTGTTATTATTTTGAAGGTATTACTTAAAGTAATTGTGTTTCGGCGCTTTTGATGGTAATTATTAAATACGCATTGACGAAATGTCGCATTACCTCTTGAGTGTCCTTTATCAATATTATGTTATATGACGGAAAGAAGAATTAAGGCAAATCTTGGGAAGAAATAAATTTTAGGTTAAATAAACGTAATGATTACTTCAATAATTTCTGTTGTATCATTAAATTTAATATGTTTACGCGTTATGTTTTCTTATATATCACAATAAAAATATATTTTAGATACATAAACTTTAAAAATATAAAGGAAATTTAAAAGAATATACTTTAAAATGAATATACATTTACTTTTTAAAATAAAACTTTTAAAAGTATGATTTAAATTACATATAAAATAGTTTGACATCTAAGATCTCATTCTACGATAATATGTTTAAACCTAGTTTTATTTATTTTGGAATTTTATTACAAATCATAATATTTTGGATAAAAGTGACGTAAAGTTATAAATCTGTTTCTTGTTTCATTTATTTTAGATGTATTTCAGATTTTGCCTGTATTAAAATCAAAATAGTTAAATCTTTTGATTAGCATTTTATATATGGTCTGATGGAAGACAAAAATTTAGTTTTCTAGAGATTAAACCTGATTGGCTACCAACTATCCTGGCTTACAGGATTGATCTTTTTACTTATTTATATTGTGGACAACGATAGGTGTTCATAAACATTATTCCTCGTTAAAAGCTAAGTATTCTTTTATACCCAGTTATGGGAAATGCAGATATATACAAATCAGATATTGTATTAAGATGGTAAAACTGAAGAATAGGGTACCCTTTGTCAAATTTGGCGAAATTATTGGCAATGTTTCCGAAACACAAAGGTATATCTATTGTATTTCTTTTTTTTGTGGCTTTAATTGATGCAGAATGCGGCATTGTTATAGAATTATATACTTTTTACTTAATTAACCAAAACCACTTAGGAATCAGACATTTATATTTATGGGTAATTAATCCCTCAATGGCTTACAAAGCCAACAGCTCCAAATTATTAAAAATGAGCCAATGGTTCACTATATCTAATTTTTTAAGCATTACAAATATGTAATGAATAAGAAAAGGGTTACAGAAGGATAACTGGATACAAATATAATATAAATTAAAATATAGATACAGAATTTTAGACAGACAAGATCAGGAGAACATGTTAGGTTACCATGCTCAGAGCTTAATCGTCAAGATGGCTGGGGTACCCTGTTCTGTAGTCAAACTATCGATATTTTATCAAGCTGCTTATTATCTCTTAGATACAAACAAATAACATAAATTTAGCGTTAATGGTTGTAAGACGAAGATATTCCTGTTTTTTAGTGCATGGTAAATTTCTCTTCACCTTAATTCGGGCGTCTTTAAATTGTTTTATATTCTGTTTCGTATTTGTTCAGTACGTATTCTACTTCATGAAATTAATTCAAGATTGGAGTCATATTTATTATTTTGAAGTCATTACATAAGTTAGAGTAATTGCGGTTGCGCACTGTTAATGCCAGTTAATGGACATACAATGATGAGATATTGTAGGACATCATGAGATTATTATTCATATTATTATGTCACAGTCTTGTAGAGGTAAAGCACTGATACTGTGTTAATAAGACAGATTGATTTTGATTTGAGTATTATAAATTCTTTACTCATGTATGTTGTTTCGAGCTCTTAAATTATTTTTTGAATAATAATTTATGAAAATGCTAAATAATTAATAGAATATATAACGAATAGAATATGCTTAATTTTTCTTTGTAGAAGTTTTATTAACTAGTACGTTTCAAAAATAGTTTGGTGTCAGTTTTACTTGTCCAATTGCAAATAATTAAGGTTGACGATAATTAATTTATTCGCATTGATGGAATGTCGCATAACCTCCAGAGAGTCTACTTTCAATATTTTGTTAAGTGGTGCAAATAAATTACGGCATATTTTGGATAGAAATAGATGTACTCTAAGCTTAATAAATGTAATAAATTCTTTAACAATTTGTGTTGTTTTTAAAGGTTTAGTAATTTTTTATTTATATTTACTTTTAAAATCTTTCGTACAATTCATAAAAATTTAATTTTAATAGATAAATTTAAAAAATTTAAATGGAATATAAAAAGTATATTTTGAAATGAATTATTTATTTACTTTTTAAAATGAAACGTCTGGAAAATGTAATCTAAATTTTGTATAAAATATTACGTCATTTAAATATCCACTAGTTTTTTTCTTGTTTTGCGATTTTTTTAAAAAATACCATATTATTTTAGATAAATGTAACGAAAAGATATAAATCAGTATCTTTAAAACGTAAATACATAAATCAGTTTCCATTTAAGTTTTCTCACGCTATTTGAATTCATTTCAAATACTGCTTTAATAAAAAAATGAAATCTTTGAATCTGTTTGTTTGAATTTTATATATGTTCCCAATGAAGGTCATAAAAGTAGTTTTAGATCCTAAGCATAAAAGAATATACTTTAAAATGAATTATTTATTTTCTTTTAAAAATGAAACTCGAGAAATATATAATTTTAAATAAAAGAATTGTATAACAGGATTGGACATTTAAAATATCTTTCCGCATTAACAAGTATTTTTTTTTACTTTTTTATCTTGGAATTTTATTAAAAAATATTTTTGCATATTTGACGATATTTTTATATTATTTTGGATAAAAGCGATATAAAGACAAAAATCTCTTTGTGGTCTCATTTTAAAAATTCATTTTGAGATAGGTCTTTTATAAGAAATAAAATAGTTAAATCTCTTTATTTTCATTTTAAATACAGATCAATTGAAGGCAGAAAAAGTGGTTTTAGATCCTACACCTCTTCATTTTAAAGATTGGAAAGACAAAAATAACGTTTGGCATAAATTAACTTTTAATGTATTTTTTTATCATGATCAACGACAATTATTCGTAAATATCCTATCCTTTTCATCGTTAATTTTCAGTATTCTTTTATAGATATTTACGGAAAAATCAGATATATGCTAATCGGAAAGTGTAACTAGAGTTTTGTCATTCCGGGTATAATTTGTTAGCTACAAGCGGATAGCATAAATTTAGCAGTAATGGTCGGGAGAACCAAGATATTCCTGTAATTTAGTGCATGGTAAATTTCTCTTTACCTTAATTTGGAAATCCTTGAATTATTGTGTAGTTTGTTTCGTATTTGTTCAGGACGTATTCTACTTCATGAGATTAATTCAAGATTGAAGTCACAGTTATTATTTTGACGTCATAATTTAAAGTAATTGCGGTCGCTCACTGTTGATCTATTTAATGGACATAGAATGATGAGATATTGCACGAATTCTTGAGATTCCGTTCATATTATTATGTCACAGTCTTGTAAAGGTAAAGTAAAGATATTACGTGAATAAGAACTATTGATTTTGATTTGAGTATTATAATTTTCTTATTCATGTATGTTGTTTCGAACTGTTAAATTATTTTTTTGAATAATAATTACAGAATATGCTAAATTTTTCTTTGTAGAAGTTTTCTTAACTAGAACGTTCCAAAATTAGTATAGAGTTAGTTCTACTTGTTCAATTGCAAATAATAACGGTTGACGGTAATTAATAAATACGATTTGAAGGAATGTCGCATAATATCCAGAGAGTCTGTATGTTTCAATATTTTGTTAAGTGGTGCAAAATATTACTGCATATTTTGGACGGGAATAGATCTACTTTAAGCTTAATTAATGCATTAATTTCATTAACCATTTGTCTTGTATTTAAACATTTAGTAAATCTTTTTATTTATGTTCACTTTTAATATGTTTCATACAAATGATAAAAATTTAATTATAATAGATAAATTAAAAAATTTAAATGAAATATAAAGAAAGATATTTTTAAAGAATTATTTATTTACTTTTTAAAATGAAATGCGTGAAAAATATAATCTAAATTATGTATAAAGATTATGTCATTTAAATATTCACTAGTTTCTTTTATTGTTGTGCGATTATTTTAAAAAAACTTCTATTTCAGTTTTCTCACGTTATTTGAATTCATTTCAAATACTGCCTTTATATAAAATGAAATCGTTGAATCTGTTAGTTTGCATTTTATGCATGTTCCAAATGAAGGTAAAAAAGGTGGTTGTAGATTCTAAGAATAAAAGAATATATTTTAAAATTAATTATTTATTTAATGTTAGAATTGAAACTCCAGAAAAATATAATTTTAATCAAAAGAATTGTATAACAGGATTCGACATTTAAAATTTCTTTCCGCATTAACAAGTATTTTTTTTTCTTGGAATTTTATTAAAAAATATTTTTGCATATTTGACGATATTTTTATATTATTTTGGGTAAAAGTGACATAAAGACAAAAACCTTTTTGTTGTCTCATTTCGAAAATTCATTTTGAGATACGTCTTTTATAAGAAATAAAATAGTTAAGTCTCTTTATTTTCATTTTATATACTGATTAATTGAAGGCAGAAACAGTGGTTTTAAATCCTACGCCACTTTGTTTTAAAGATTTTAAAGGCAAAAATAACGTTTGGGATAAATTAACTTTTAATGTATTTTTTATAGTGATCAATGAGAGTTATTCGTAAATATCCTATCCTTTTTTCGTTAATTTTCAGCATTCTTTTATAGATATTTACGGGAAAAGCAGATATATGCTAATCGGAAAGTGTAACTAAGCTTTTGTCATGCCAGGTATAATTTGTTAGCTACAAGCGGATAGCATACATTTAGCAGTACAGGTCGGGGAAACAGAGATATTCCTGTAATTTAGTGCATGGTAAATTTCTCTTTACCTTAATTTGGACATCCTTAAAATATTGTGTACTCTCTTTCGTATTTATTTAGGACGTATTCTACTTCATGAGATTAATTCAAGATTGGAGTCACAGTTATTATTTAAAGTCATTACACAAGTTAAAGTAATTGCGGTCTCGCACTGTGGATGCCAGTTAATGGACATACAATGATGAGATATTGCATTACATCGTGAGATTCCGTTCATAATATTATGTCACATATTTGTAAAGGTGAAGTACAGATATTATGTGAATAAGAAAGATTGATTTAGATTTGAATATTATAATTTCTTTACTCATGTATGTTGTTTCGAACTGTTAAATTATTTTTTTTTTGAATAATAATTACAAAACATGCTAAATTTTTCTTTGTAGAAGTTTTCCTAACTAGAATATTCCTAAATTATTATGGCTTTAGTTTTACTTGTCCAATTGTAAATAATAAAGGTTGACGGTAATTAATAAATACGTATTGATGGAATGTAGCATAACGTCCAGAGAGTCTACTTTCAATATTTCGTTAAGTGATGAGAAAGAATTACTGCATATTTTGGGGAGAATAAAAATTAGATTAAGCTTAACTAATGTAATAATTTCTTTAAAAATTTGTTTTGTTTTTAAGAGTTTAGTAATTTTTTATTTTTATTTACTTTTAATATGTTTCGTACAATAGGTAAAAATTTCATTTTAATAGATAAATTTAAAAAGTTTAATTAAAATATAAAAAAAGTATATTTTGAAATGAATTGTTTATTTAATTTTTAAAATGAAATGCCTGAAAATTATAATCTAAATTATGTATTAAATATTACGTCATTTAAATATTCGCTAGTTTTTTTTCTTGTTTTGCGATTTTTTTAAACATAATATTATTTTAGATAGATGTAACATAATGGCATACATCAGTTTCTTTAAGAAGTAAATACATAAATTAGTTTATATTTCAGTTTTCTTATGTTATTTGAGTTCATTTCATATAGTGATTTTACATTAAATAAAATCGTTGAATTTGTTAGTTTGCATTTTATATGTGTTCCAATTGAAGGTAAAAAAGGTAGTTTTAGATTCTAAGAATAAAAGAATATAGTTTAAAACGAATTATTTATTTACTTTTTAAAATGAAACTCGAGAAAATTATAGTTTAAAATAAAAAAAATCTATAAATTTCTTTCCTAATTAACAAGTATATTTTTTAAATTTCTGTCTTGGAATTTTATTAAATACAATATTTTTGTATATTTGACGATATTTATATATTATTTTGGATAAAACTGACATAAAGATTTAAAAGGCAAAAATAATGTCTGGGATAAATTAGCTTTTAATGTATGTTTTATCGTGGTCAACAACAACTGTTCGTAAATATCGTATCCTTTTCGTCGATAAATCTCAGTATTCTTTTATAGATATTTACGGGAAAGCAGATATATGCTAATCGGAAGGTGTAACTAGACTTTTGTCATTCCGGGTATAATTTGTTAGGTACAAGCGGATAGCATAAATTTAGCAGTAATGGTCGGGAGAACCAAGATATTCCTGTAATTTAGTGCATGGTAAATTTCTCTTTATCTTAATTTGGACATCCTTAATTTATTGTGTACTCTGTTTCCTATTTGTTTAGGACGTATTCTACTTCATGAGATTAATTCAAGATTGGAGTCACAGTTATTATTTTGAAGTCATAATTTAAAGTAATTACGTTTGTGCACTGTTGATGTTATTTAATGGACATACAATGATGAGATATTTCAGGATATCCTGAGATTTCGTTCATATTATTATGTCACAGTCCTGTAAAGGTGAGGTAAAGATGTTATGTGAATAAGAAAAATTTGTTTAGATTTGAGTATTATAATTTCGTTACTCATGTATGAAATTTCGAACTGTTAAATTAATTTTTTTAATAATAATTACAGAATATGTGAAATTTTTCTTTGTAGAAGTTTTCTTAACTACAACGTTCCCAAATTAGTCTGCCGTTAGTTTTACTTGTCCAATTGCATGTAATTAGGGTTGGCGGTAATTAATAAATACGCATTGATGGAGTGTCGCATACCGTCCACAGAGTCTACTTTAAATATTTTTTTTAAGTTGTGCAAATAATTTTTGTATATGTTGGACAGAAATAGATCTATTTAAAGTATAATTAAGGTAATTTTATATATGTTCCAAATGAAGGTAAAAAAGGTGGTTTTAGATTTTAATTACAAAAGAATACACTTTAAAATGAATTATTTATTTACTTTGAAAATGAAACTCCAGGAAAATATAATTTAAAATGAAAGATTTGTATAACAGGATTCGTTATTTAAAAATTCCTTTCCACATTAATATTTTTTTAAAATTTTTTTTGTCTTCGAATTTTATTAAAAATCATTATTTTTCCATATTTACCAATATTTTAATAAGTTTTTAGATAAAAGAGACATAAAGACAGAAATCTCTTTGTTGTCTCATTTTAAAAATTCATTTTGATGTATAGCTTTTATAAGAAATAAAATAGTTGTCCCTTTATTTTCATTTTATATACGGATCAGTTGAAGGCAGAATATTGTAGGACATCGTGAGATTACATTCATGTTATTATTTCACAGTTTTGAAAAGTTAAGGAACAAATATTATATGAATAAATCCCTCTCGATAGAATCTATCCACATGGTAGAGGGAGGGGGGGTTCTTCTTCTTTTTCTCATACCTTCAATTTTTGAAAAGGACACTAGTTCAGTTGGGTTAGAATCTTCACATCTAAAAAGATGTCCCAGCCTTTTAATGTGGCTGACCTTAATAACTTTAACGATATCTGGTTCTTTAAATCTATTATATATTTCAAAATTATATTGTATTCTACAGACATCAGTTTGTTTAACTCCTCTAAAGATTTTTCTAAGTAATTTTCTGTCAAAAATCAATAGCTTATCTTTTTCATATTTATTTAATGGCCAGCACTCGCTGCCATAGAAAACTGCAGTTCTGATTACGGTTTTATGTAAATTAATTTTTGTTTAAGGATTAATACATTTGGATTTAAAGTGCCTATAGACGATTACTTTCCGAATTTTCAAACGAAGCTTTAAGAATTCTCACAAAAGCAGCGCCTAACAATGGCCGAATGGTTAGGGTGCTGGCCTTCGGAACCGGAGTTCGTGGTTTCGAATCTCACTATGACATGGATGTTCGTAGCCGTTCAGTATCGAGTTTAAACAGTAGGTCCAAGTCTCATTAGCCCTCGTGTTACAAAACATAGATCGTAGCACTCCAAAACCAATCCAAAACTCACAAACGTTGCTGCATACATTTTGCTAAAATATTATGACCTTTATATTTTAAATGCATTCGCACATGCGTAATAAACATTAATAATTTAATAAATCTGCTCATTTTTTAATCAATATTTTGTTATTTTTTAATTATATTTGTGTCATTTATCATGCTTCCTAATAAAACCTTTTAATGTTGAAAACTCTGCAAATTTGATTAAATCTGGTTTTACGTATAAAAACCTTAATTTTTTAAGAAGCACAATGCTTTTCAGATATTGGTTTTAAATGGATTAATCTGTGTACAGTCCTATGCACATTTTTGACCCATTCTTGAAATTTCCTATAATTTACTGTTGTTTAAACTTAGGCAGTCCCATAATTTATTCCATTCAGTTTCAAGAGAACGAGTTCCATTAAATATCTAAGATATTAAACTAATGAAAAAAACAGTCACGCAGGCAGTGAAGGGTAATTATAACAAACCGATACTCATTTAATATTTTAAATGATAATACCTTTCATAGAAAACTGTGATATTCAGCCAGAGGTGTAATTTATTATAATGAAATTTCAAGATCATTCAGTGGCAACTGATCAATAAGATTTACGAAGATTAATGAGAAGGAGCTCTAATTGAATCTCTAGAGATAGAAATGCATAATTAATATTTATCACTCAAGAGAATCCACATGACTTTCAGTACGAATATATATGTCTGAATGTAACTAGAACAATTAGCAAGGAAGCTTGCAGTAAGTTATCGATATATTAAACTGCGTGTTGTCTATTGTTTTTTAGTTGGTATAACTTCGCGTTTAATAGATTTCTGACGTAATTACATTGTTTTTGGTATTTTATTTCTTTTCCCAGAAGGATGTTATGATAGGTTGAAGTATTAGTAAAGATGTTTTATCTTATCTAACATATATTGTTTGTTGTGTTTTGCAATTTTTTATTATTGGTATAATTACAAGATTTTGATCCGTGATGTACTTGGTTCCGAATTTTTAAAGTTTCTTTTCTATAGGTTATTTAAAGATACAAAACATGTGTTAACGGAGATTACAGTAGATTAAAAATATAACTTTTAATGAATGAAAAATATAACATTATATTTAATAGATTCTTGACGAAACTATATTATCTGCTACAATTTATTTAATTTTCCAAATATTAAATTAAGATGTGTTTTGTCGATGTTTGTTGAAAAGATATAATTTAAAATTTGATAAACTCACAATGTATTTCTACTATTTTCAAGATTTTGTTCTTTTTCTTATTTAGTTATACATGAACAAGGGCGATTGCTGTTGTAATCAATATATTGTTTGATGATTTGTGTTATTTTTTAAAAAGCCAAAATTCACATATAAAATAGTTCAGCAAAATTTTTATACTGATTCTGATTTGTTTTTAATCTAAAGGTTATTTGAATATATATGTATGAATGTAACTAGAATAATTAACAAGGAAGCTTGCAGTAAGTTATAGATATATTAAACTGCGTGTTGTCTATTGTTTTAGTTGGTATAACATCACATTTAACAGATTTCTGACGTAATTACACTGTTTTCGGTATTTTCTTTCTTTTCTCACAAGGATGTTAGGATAGGTTGAAGTATTAGTAAAGAAATTTTATCTTATCTAGCATATATTGAGTTGTGTTTTGTATTTTTTTTATTGGTATGATTTCAAGATTTTAGATCCATGTTGTACATGATTCCGAATTTTTAAAATGTTTTTTCTTTACAAAACATGTAGTAAAGAAGATTACAGTAGATTAAAAATGTAACTTTTAACGAATGAAAAATTTACTTTTAGTTTTAATAGATTCTTGACGTAACTATATCATTTTTTTTAGAATTTATTTAATTTTCCAGAGGTTAATTTAAGATGTGTTTTGTCAATGTTTGTTGAAAAGATATAACTTAAAATTTGATAAACTCACAAGTATTACTACTATTTTCAAGATTTTTTTCTTTTTCTTATTCAGATATACAAGAAGAAGGGAGATTGCTGTTTTAATCAATATATTGTATGTCAGTTTGTCTTCTTTTTTAAAAAGCCAAACATCATATATAAAATAATTTGGCAATGTATTTACACTTTAATCACATTTTACTTACACATTTTAATCTTAAGGTTATTCTAATATATATGTCTGAATGTAACTAGAATAATTTTCAAGGAAGCTTGCAGGAAGTTATTGATATAAACTGCATGTTGTCGATTGTTAAGGATGTTATGATAGGTTGAAGTATTAGTAAAGATGTTTTATCTTATCTGACATATATTGAGTTGTGTTTTGCAATTTTTTTATTATTGGTATAATTACAAGATTTTGATCCATGCTGTATTTGGTTCCGAATTTTTAAAATTTCTTTTATATAGGTTATTTATATGCAAAACATGTGTTAAAGTAGATTACAGTAGATTAAAAATATAACATTACATTTAATAGATTCTTGATGTAACTATATTATCTTCTAGAATTTATTTAATTTTCTAAAGGTTAATTTAAGACGTGTTTTGTCGATGTTTGTTGAAAAGATATAATTTAAAATTTGATAAACTCACAATGTATTTATATAATTTTCAAGACTTTGTTCTTATTCTTATTTGATAAACAGGAACAAGGAACATGGCTCTTTTAATCAATATATTATGTGATGGTATGTCTTATTTTTTAAAAAGCGAAACTTCACATATAAAATATTTGGCAAAGTATTTACACTGATTCTGATTTTTTTATATTGAGGTTATTCGAATATATATATATGTATATATATATATATATATATATATATATATATATATATATATATATATATATATATATATATATATATATATATATATATATATATATATATATATATACATATATATATATATACATATATATATATATATATATATATATATATATATATATATATATATATATATATATATATATATATATATATATATATATATATATATATATATATATATATATATATATATATATATATATATATATATATATATATATATATATATATATATATATATATATATATATATATATATATATATATATATAATATATATATATATATATATATATATATATATATATATATATATATATATATATATATATATATATATATATATATATATATATACATACATATATATATACATATATATATATATATATACATATATATATATATATATATATATATATATACATATATATATATATATATATATATATATATATATATATATATATATATATATATATATACATATATATATATACATATATATATATATACATATATACATATATATATATATATATATATATATATATATATATATATATATATATATAAATATATATATATATATATATATACATATACATATATATATATATATATAGTCTGAATGTAGCTCGAACTATTAGTAGGAACGGCTGCAGTAAGCTGTCAATATATTAAGCTATATGATATTGATCTATTTTTAGATGGTATAATTTCACATTTAATAGATCAGACATAATTACACTGTTATCAGCAATTTGTTTCTTTTATATTAGGATGTTTTGATATGTTAAACTATTGGTAAAAAGTCTTCCTGTAAGCTAACTTATATAAATTTGTATTTTCGTGATTTTTGAACAGGATTTTATATTGATGGTGAGTGTACTTCAGAAAGTTGATTACTTATTTTTATAGGTTACTTAATATTTAGAACATATAATTAGGAAGATTGCAGTAGATTATTAAAAAATTTAGACGTTTATAATAGATTGTTTAAAAAGAAAATCTTGAGATCACATGTAATATTCCTGACGTGAATAAATTGTCTTCCAGAATTTATTTCTTATCTGATTATTTTATTTAAGATAACATTGTTAAGCTGTATTTTGATGATATTTATCTAAATGGCATACCTTTAAATTTAATAGCTTTAAAATGAATTTATATTATTTTTAAGATTTTTTCTTTTTTGTATAGTTAATTTAGATAAAAGATAACATAATATGAAATACTGTTGTAGCTATCGATATATTAAGCTATGCTTAGTCTGCTATTTTTTAGAAAGAGTATAAAATATATTCATGAAGTTAGTTATTTTAAATTGATATTAAAAAATAGAGAAAATAACAATGTCCATAATTTTTGAAATTTAAATTTTTTTATTTATTGAGCTACAAAACAAATATAATAAATTATGAAATATAATAATGAATAAGTAATTAATAATCAAATATAGTAATTATTCATTTTTTTAAAATGTGATTTATGAGTACATAAGTAATCTATGCTTTCATTACTCAATTTATCTTTCGTTCCTCATTTTCAAAAGATTTAATATGCCCCTTTAAACTTCAGTCATCGTTAACATAATCGTAAATAACTTGCAAAATATTGATTATATATCATTGAAATATATTTTTTACTCGTTTTAATTTCAGTTTTTGTTAAAAAACTGTTAAGATATAAATTAATTTATTATTATTAGAGTTTACGATTGAGCCCAAATTCGTGTTAGTTCTCTGAAATTTCCGGGAAAAAATATAATCCTATTAAAAACAAAATGGGTAAATACCTTATATTTTCTAGGAAAAGAAACGTTATCATTTGAAACTCCTTATTTTGAGTATAAAAAATACTTAGAGAAAACAAAATAAAATCAAATACAACATATTGATAAATATTTTTCATCCAAAGGTATTTATAGGAGCAAATTTTCTTGTTTGATCTCAATTATCTTGTGGAACAGCCAGAAACAGTATACTATACTGCAAGAGCAATAAATATATCATTTCTGAACCCCGAAACACATGTAGCGGTTAAAATTAAAAAAGGAAACAGTTCAAGGTTTCGAAAAAATTAATATTTCATCAATTATTTAGTAGTTATTTACAAACTGACATTTTGATTTTATTTATATAACTAAAATTTAAAATAGACTTCTGTCTTAATAATTTTCGAGAATTTGTTTCTATTTTCCTATTAATTTATTTTGATACCTTAAAGAATAAAAAATGCAACAAGTTAAGCTCTGTTTCATCGACCTTTTTTAAATGGTTTAGATATTTTTAATGAATGGAAGTTTTTTTTAAACCGTTGCTATTTATTTATTACCTGATGTTAAATTTTTATTTACATAAATAAAATATAACATATAATAATTAAATTATTTTTGAGAATTCCTTGTTTTTACTACTAGTGTTTTATGATATGTTGAACGATGAGGAAAAAACTTGCAGCAAGCTAGCAATATGCAAAGTTGTGTTATGTAGATCTATTTTAACTGGCTAACCGCAAGGCCGCACAGGTTGTATAGTGGTTAACGTATTAGTTTGAGTAGAAATTTGATCTTTTACACGTATAAAGTTTACCCATTGCTCTTAATGACTTTTATTTAGGATGTCTTGCATTTAATGATTTACTTTAACAACTATCTAAAATTGTTATAGCTGTCCAGACTCTGTTGAAGCATAATAAAAAGAAGCAGATCGCAAACACATTTTATTGAAAAAACAAACAAAAAAAAAAACAAATACTAGGTACATTGGGCTTTTATAGTTTTAAACAGCTTAATGACAATAATTCATAAAATTTCGTTTTAGGCAAAGCCTTAGTTAGCATGTCAGCAGTTTGAAAACCTGTTTGAATATATTCAATTTTAATATCATGTTCTTAACAATCTTAAGAGCAAACTTCAATTTTATATCAATATGCTTTAACCTACCTGAACTATTTTCGTTCATACTACTCTTAATGCACGACTGATTGTCTTCAAAAATACAAACATTTTTCACATTGGATATTTCGGTTACTACAATTTTTGTCCATAACAAATCTTGAAGAACTTTACAGAGAGCAATTATCTCAGCTTCAGTTGACGAAAGGTCAATGCACTTTTGTTTAGTACAGTACCACATTATAGGACATTTGCAAACATTATGAAGTAACCAGTAACTGATTTCCTATCTTGATTATCTGCCCCCCAATCTGCATCCACATACAGACATAAATCTGACTTTTCTAAGTCACATTTTTTGAACTCTAATTTTATATTTAAGGTGATTTTCAAGTATCTAAGAATTCTCTTAAAGGGACACCAAGATAAATCGGTAGGATGTTCTTGCAGTTGGCTTAAGCAATTAACTGCAAATAAGATATCTGGTCTTGAAACATATGCTAAATAAAGCAAATATCCAACTAATTCTCTATACGGGCCATGAAATTCATTGCCTTTCTGAAAGTCAGCTGGAGTAGACTTAGATTCAATGGGAGTTGATACAGTTTTACAATCAGACATTTTGTACTTATCAAGCAATTTCACAATGTATGACTTTTGATCTAGATGTAAACAATTGGATTCAAAACTTAATTGAATGCCTAAAAATAGAAAATTATATATAAAAGAATTTTCATTAATGAAAACATAAAACAAACCTGAAATATGTGTGATTTTTGAAAAGAGGAGTCGGAATTAAAAAATTTACTGGTCCGAATCCCTCCCTTAACTTTCCTTAATTTTAACTAAAACAACATAAAATCCCTAAAAGCATACTAATATATATATATATATATATATATATATATATATATATATATATATATACATATACATAATATATATATATAAATATATATATATATATATGTATATATATAAATGTAATAAAATGTTATATATATATAAATATATATATATGATATATTTATGTATATAAAAATGTATATATATATATATATATATATAAATATTTATATAGAATTTTTAGTCCAAAACCAACTTTCCCGGGTTTATTTATTGTTTCCTTGCAGTATGATTAGAGCCAAAAAAGTTCATAGCTCATTGTCACATAAAGGTATCAGTCGCTGTGCTCTAGAATATTGTTTCAGAACAGTTTCATGTAAAAATATTTCAGCATATGCATTGGTTTCAAGCACTATTTCCTTTATAATATTACTATAAAAAATATATTTAAAATTTTCTAAGTCCTCAATATCGCACATACCTATTTTTATTCCTGTGTCCTATAAATGGAAATCTTATTGGCGCTACTCCATGTCTTGAATCAAGGCGGCACCAGTCTTTAACTAAATCTAATGGATTATCTTCTTCACTTTCTTCAGAGAAACTACTTTCTGTTTCACTGTCAGATGAACTCCCAATTAAAAAAGACGTATCCATTAAATTATAATTTTTGACCTTCAGGTAACTGAACAAAATTTAATCTACAGAGTCGTGTTAGCACTGGAATCGAAATGAGTATAAACCTTCAAGCGGTCAGCAAAAATGCAATACGTGGGGTGAATAAATTTTTCATAGAACCCAAAAATGAATTCACCCCACGTGATTGATATTCTTTTCTTAAGTGATTTTAAAAGAGATTTAGTATTTAACCTTAACACTATGCATTTACTTAAATTTGCATTTAAAATAAAACACATTTCCCTTGTTCAAAATATTTGTAAATGTCAAAGATTTTTTGAATTAATTGCAAAATATATATTCTTTCTCAAGAAAACTATCAATACATTTCGAGGATACTGTCTGGAATTCGGAGAATGAGTGAGTATTAAATGCAAGAGCTGAGGAATACAGTAGAGCAGGTAAATAATCCCCAGAGTATTGCAGTGAAACGCGCCATGAGCGCTGAATAGTTTGACGACACGTAAACGGCGTGACAAATTTCAAACAGACCACCTGCGTCGAGATAAGGCCGTGCCGAAATGAGAATAAACACAGCGGACGAGAATCGACAGGTCCGTTTTCGAACAGGAATTCGCTGTCGAAGTTATTTCAGTGGGTTAAGAAATTTTTGATACCATTGTCAAGGAGATTGTTTGAGACCATATAGACTCTTCTTGAGCTTACACTTTTTACCGCTCATGCCATCATATTCTTTGGGATGGTCCATATAAATGGTCTCATCTAATTTACCTTTCAGAAATGCTGTTTTGACATCTAAAGTGAAAGCCTGAAAATTCTCGTTGAGAATAATTACAAATATTAAGCGTAAAGTAGCCATACTTATTACTGGAGAAAACGTATCTGTGTATCCTATTCCTTCCTTCTGCATAAAACCACGAGCAACGAGCCTGGCCTTATAAATTCCATTTCTCTTTTTGCGAAAAACCCATTTGGAAGAAATGGCTCATTTATCAGGGGGTAAATTTTCTAGATCCCAGACGTCATTACTTTCCATGCTTTTCATTTCCTCATCCATGGCCCTTTTCCACAATTCTTGTTCTTCCTCTGGCAAACTGGCAATATCTTCAAACGTCACAGTTTCTTGTTCAGCAAACACCACTTTGTAGGTCTCAGGATTCGGATATCTAACTGGCAATTTCCTTTCTCGTGAAGATTTTCTTTGTTCTTTCTTTTTGGCAGCAGCATCTAATTCCTCGTCATCAGTATTTGGAATTGACTCGCTTTCCTCTTTAATGTCGTTATCGTCACTTGAATCAGAATTAGTATAAATATATTTTTTATTTTTCATAACCTTCTTTGCTTCATTAAATTTGACATTTCTGGAAACAATAATACGTCCAGTATCTGGATTCATCGAACGATACCCCATTGTGGAATAAACTACGAAAATCATTCTTATGGATTTTTCGTCAAATTTCTTTCTCTGAGATGGTTGCACTAGAGCGTAAGCATCATAGCCAAATACACGCATGTTTTTCATATCAGGATTTTCACCATATTTCATAAAATATTGAATGCAATAGTTAATTGAACTATTTGGAAGTCTATTATGTATATAAGCAGCTGTAAGTATTTCTTCGCCCCAAAACATCTTTGGTAGATTTGCATCAAATACCATAGCTCGTCCTTTTTCTAGTACGGTTCTGTTCGCTCTTTCGGCAACACCGTTTAAAGGAGGTGTATAGGAAGGTGCTGGATCTATTTTAACACCAGCATTTTTAGCAACATCATAAAGTTCTCCAGAGACATATTTTGTGGCGTTGTCACACCGCATTTTACTCACAGTTGGATTCAATTTAAAGAACATTTTAAGTTCATCAGCAACATCACTTTTCCTTTTAAGCAATCGTATTTCCATGAATCGCGAGTAATCATCGATTATCGTCATAAAATATTTTTCTCCACTGGATGTTTGCGGTTCTATCGGTCCACATATGTCAGTATGCATCATCACAAACAGCTTGGTTTCTCTTCTGCGAGGACCTTTTCCCAAGGGTGTAGAACATTGGTTAGCGCGAACGCAAACATCACAAAACATTTCTTTTGCAGACAGATTGATAAGTTTCAATTTTCGATCACCACAGTGCCCTAGTCTCCTATGCCACAAGTCATCTTCCACAACTAAAGCTTCATTAACATTCGGTGAAAAGTTACTTAGATATTGTCCGCGACTATCTAACTTTCCAAATTCAAAACGTTTATTTTTAGTTTCAATATAAACAATTTCATTTTTGAAAATCACTCTTAAGCCCGCTGCTTCGATGTTCTTGACAGAAACTAACTGTCCGTTTAATTCTGGAACATAAAGGACATCTTTTAGTATTATTTGAACTCCGTAGGCAATTTCGCTGCAAATATTGCCAATACCTTCGACTTTCAAAACAACTGATTTTACGCACACGTAACAGTTCCAGTTTTAGGTTTCAATGACATGAACCACTCTTTGTGTCAGGACATATGAGACGTAGCACCGGAATCAATAATAAATCGGTCATGTGAAGAATTATTAACCATAAATGATATTGCAGATGATGCATATTTGTTATTGAAATTTGGTTGCTTTCTAGAATTTTCAGTACATTCACGTTTAAAATGACCAGTTTTGCCGCACCTGTGGCAAACAGAATTTTTCTTATGACAGAATTTAACAGAATGTCTTTTTCTTTTACGAAAATTGCAAAACAATTCTTTCCAGACACTCGAAAAAGCAGAGTTGTTGTCAAAACACAACAGGATCAACTAAAGAATACATCGAACGTCCAAGAAAGCTATTACTTAAATACAACAGTAATCGGCTAAGTCGTTACGTTTGAGTGCAATTATATATTTCAACAGACTCTAACGGGATCTCTTATGAAGGTATCTTTCAATGGAATCATTAGAACAGTTTAGAGACAGTTCCATTCAAGATGTATTCAAATGGATGTAAATATTAAATCTTTCTTTGGCTTCCTGGTTCAAATATCTCTATATCTATTTCAATAAATCATTATAACTAAAATAAGTTTTTGGCGATTTGTTTTTGAAAAGAATGATATAATATTTATTATATTAGTCCTGTATTTAAAAACTTTGACCTTAAAGGTCAAATTTATTAAATACAGGACTTCGAGACTTTCATAGTCTCTCACAAACTGAATCTGAATACAACGTCGCAAAATCGAGTCACTTCTTTCTATTTCTTAATGTTCAACAACAATTGGGAAAAAATTATTTTACTGTTTTCATTTATTGTAGAAAATACTTTCGTATTAATAATTTTAAATACCACTGGACTGTAGCACAAAAGTATATCCTCAACAGTATTTTTGTATTTTGTATTATGCGAAATTAAAGCTTTTCAAATACATCCGTCAGAACTTTTTATTAAAACTACATCTGCATACTCTTACCCGTACAATATTGAAATCATTAGAATATATATATATATATATATATATATATATATATATATATATATAATATATATATATATATATATATATATATATATAAATATATATATATATATATATTATATATATAAATATATATATATATATATATATATATATATAATATATATATATATAAATATATATATATATATATATATATATATATATATATATATATATATATATATATGTTTATATATTTATATATATGTATATATATATGTATATATGTGCATATATATGTATGTATGTATATATATATATATATATATATATATATATATATATATATATATATATATATATATATATATATATATATATATATATATATATATATATATATATATATATATATATATATATATATATATATATATATATATATATATATATATATATATGTTTACTTATGATTAAATTTTTCAAACTTAAATGGAATCTTAATACGGTTTTAATTAACTATGAGAAATTTAATTATCATATAATATATAATCCCGAGTGTGCAGTTTTTAATAATTAAATTATTAGATTAGATTAAAGTACTTCCTTGTTAGAAATTTTGTTAAAACTAAGAAACAATTTTTATAAATCGTGCGGAAATCGTATTGAAATTGCACTTAAAGTAATCTAATTATATCCTTTTAAATATATTTTTTCTTTAAACAATTAGCTTTGATCGTAGTCTATTAATCCAATATGTATATGTTATAGTAATCTTAATTAATTTAAGTGTTTTGTAATACGGGATTAAAATTAAGGTCTTTTAGGAATTAGATGAAAATATAAGATTCGTTAGTAATATTTAAAAATACATAATAATGATATGATTTTTTAAATGGCAAGAAAGTTTAATTTGAAATGATTAATTCAAAATAATTTTAGATTCTGTCTTACAATAAACTTTCTACATTTGCTATAAATTAATGTTTAATTCATATTCCTTAATAATAAATTATTTTTGTAAAATTGTAAGTTATTCTTATGCGACTTTAATGTGAATTTGTTTGCTCTTTTATAGCTTTGTGGTAATATATAATATTACTCTGAAAAACTTTACTGTAAAGAAAATATAAGTTACATTATAGTGAATATACTTATAATAGTTTCAGATATTACACTGTAACTACTACGCTGAAGAATAGCTTCTTAGCAACAGGAGTCCAATATTGAAAGAACATATATAAAATGGATCAAATGATTAGAAAGTATTATGGATAATAGCTGTAATTCACATTTGGAAAGATGTGAATTGCAGCTATTATCCGGAATACTTTCTTTCTGAGAACGCCTGGAAACTATAACAAGAACATAAAGTCCCACTCATAAACAGTATTCTTCTATAGTTTAGTTAAGGAGAAAGGCAACTCTAATATATAGCCCATGATGAGGCTTTGGTATTATTGTTTTTCTTAAGGGAGATTCATTGTTATATGTTATTTTCTTTCAGGCAAAGGACACTCATCAAAATTACAATTAATAACGTTTATCCTTCTTAGATTACCTGCAAGAACGTAAAAGTTTCAAAATTACGGAATTTACTTGGATTGAGGAATTATTATCAGTTGAATTCATTCGCCTGTTATCTATGCGCAAGAAGATCTGTTCGTAGAAATATCTTTCACATAATTTGACAAATATAAAAGGTGTGAGCTCAATTTAAAATTCTAAATGAATTGTTATTACTTTGGATAGTTCAAACGAAGACGAAAGGTAAGTTGATACTAAACTGCTGAATCGAAGTGTTAACATTTTAAAATGTTAATACAAGCCCCTTTGCAAAACAGTTCCTAGAATTAAAAAGTCAAACGTTACATTAACGATTTTAAGTTTGAACTATTTTGACCCATGTCTCCTTATGGACTATAGGTTTTGGGTTGTTTTTGCTGTCTTGTGCCACTTTCTTTGGTTCGGTTTGGTTTGGATTGCTACGGTCTACATTTTGCAACACGAGGGCTAACTAGACCGGGACCTACTGCTTAAAGCCGATTCCGAACGGCTACGAACATCCATGACACTGTGGGATTTGAACCCACGAACTCCAGTTCCGAAGGACAGCACCTTAACCATTCGGCCATCGTTCGGCCTTGTGCCACTTGATCAAACCAAGCACGATTCTCGGATTAAGGTAAAGGGGCTCACCTTTAGTTTTAACTAGCACTTCAAGGGTGAAAGTACGACTTCTTGCTCAAAGGGTGCTCGTTATTTTGAACCATGTACCAAGCAGAAGGCCCATAGTCTTGACCTGCTACCCCCAGACGTATTGATTTAAAACTTAAATTCGCAACCCTTCAGTTACGAGAGCATTACCTTTGCTGACTGAGGTACTGGCACATAGATTTTGGGCAGTTCTCGTTATTTGTTTTTAAATATTCTAATATTATATACACCTTATAAATTTTTATTAGAAATTTTGAACAGGTTTTATCCCTTATGAAATAACTATTTAATCTTACTACGAATTTATATTTAATGAGAAATTAACGATTAGTGCACCTTTAAAAGATTTTAAAAAGGCTTTGCATAATATACCTTACATAAATATTTCATACAAAATATTTTGCAGCAAATTTAAAAAAAAACCTAACCCTAAGAAGCAATAAAAATAACATTGACAGAATTTAATGAACATATTATTCTACAAACTGGGTGAAAATTGTAGTATGTATTTGTATATAGTCTGTTGATTTATGAAGGTCCTGAATTCTTATGATCAGTTAAGTAATTTGATCTATGTTTTTAATTAGGTTACTAGTTAGATTTTTAGACAAACAATAAGGTAAACTTTATTTGCATTTGCCGTACATTTTAATATAAAACCTTAATAAATACGATGTATTTAAAGGTAGATGTATTTAAAGTAGATGTCAACGGTTTCAAAAAAGCCAATAAATGAAATATCGGGAAAAGGATCTACTTGTAATTTGAAATATATTTATTACTTCACATTCTCGTGTAAATGAATAAAATGTATATATAATTCTGCATAATCACCATTTTAGCTCGTTCTGTAAATCAAAAGTTGCCCTAAATTTAGCTCTCTTCTTCTACTTATCTACGGCGAAATCAGTTCTTTTACTGAAATACGGCTGTGTTGTAATTAGATTCTTTATAAATTTTCCTCTTAAATTCACAAACTAAGCCTTCTCGTGCAGCATTAAAGTGGATTTACTTCTGGGCCTCACACTGTTGGCAAATATTTTCTCTTTTCCGTTTCAACATCGATTACCTGAGAAATATGCCGACTGCACGATTTAAAATTTTAATGCGAGATGCTTAAGTTAACCTGCAGGCAAAAATTTATTCATCTCAAAATTAAATTCTTCTAAAAGTGTGCAAACACTTATTTTAATCAACTTAAACTGAAACTCTTAAATAAATTCTTCTCATATTCCCCGGTACATGAACACAACATGAACGTTTACTGAAAGTTTACGCAATAACTCTAAATGATATAGAACCCTACTCTGTAAAACTGCCAATTAATGAAATTAAATCAATCCTTTAAATAATTAGAACAAAATGATTAATTGCGTTTGAACATTCCGGGGGATTTAAATTAGGTTGCATTTTAAAATACCCATCTCATTTGAAAAGCAGTCAAGAGAAAATTTCTAAAAGCTTCTTAGTACAGTTTTGTATGCAATACTTAAATGCAATAATAAAACTATACTCCAATTTCCTGCTATGGACGCTATACTAAACAAATTAAGTGCCGTTTAAATATCTCGGTATACATATATATTATACTATTAAATTTTAACTAGGGGATTGGAAATTAAATTCTGATGTGTTTCAGAGACAGGAATTTATACCCATGAGTATGAAAACTTAAAAGGAAATAGTTTCATGTAAGAAAATAATTTGATAAACATTATTTCGAAGTATTGTATTAACATGCATACGTTTATAATTATTAACTATTTCATTAATTTTAATTCCCTAAATATTCAATATTTACCAAATATAATTGAACCTGTACTAGTGTTATTTTTATGAAAACATGACTATATCAGGATTAATTAATTCCGAAAAATCTATAAAATGATTACAGCTTTATAAAAGGTTTTCATTGCAATGTATTATATATTAAAGTTTGTTTGTTGATTGGGAGTAATTTTCAGCTGTAAGTTATTCTTCTGTGCAACATAAATGTTGTATCTCACCTAGTAGTTGTTAGAATAGATAAAATTCGACTCTAGGCACAAATGTTTATTGAAAGACATTTCTTCAACATAAAAAATTTTCCGAAACGGAATTGGCCGAATGGTTAGGGTGCTGGCCTTCGGAACCGGAGTTCGTGGGTTCGAATCCCACTATGGCATCGATGTTCGTAGCCGTTCGGAATCGGCTTTAAGCAGTAGGTCCCGGTCTCATTAACCTTATTTTGCAAAAAGTAGATCGTAGCGCTCCAAAACCAACATAAAATTTCTTTTCAATTGGAGATTTTTTGAAGAAGAGAAATGATAAGATATTCAATTTCATTAAAGAGCTAAAATGTATAAATATATTCTTATAAAACTTACAATTTAAGAACAGTTTTAATTGATAGCTGTCTTCGTGTATTATAAAACATTATGGCAAGTTCTTATTTGAATTTATAAGATTTTTAATATATTTTAAACTAAGCTTAAATTTTACTTTTAAAAAGGTTAAACACAATTAAAAATCTTTTACCATACAAGTGCCATACAAATACGATTATATTCAAACTCACAATGTCTGACCTTTTTCTTTGCACGCATATTAATGATAAAGAAATTATGCTTTCATTGTCAATATTTATGCATAATTCTTATTGATGTGGTTTAGTACATTGCATTCGTTTTTTCAAAGACATCGATAACACAAAGTTGCTTTATATTGCTTTTAATTATAGTATGATACCACTGATTTATATTACAATGTTCCAAATTAGAACAAACGACAAGACAATATGCAAAAAATATATATAAAAAAATTAAATATTAAAAGAAGCACTCCACGTGCTACGCCTCCAAAAAAAAAAAAAAAAAAAAAAAATCCAATGTCCAAGAGAACGAACGCTGCATTCTTTTTTCTTTCTTTATTTTTTTTACTTATTTTTTATTTTTCCAAACGATGGCCGAATGGTAGAGCGCTGCTCTTTGGAACCGGAGTTCGCGGGTTCGAATCCCGCTACGGGCATGGATGTTTGTAGCCGTTCGGAATCGGCTTTAAGCTGTAGGTCCCGGTCTCATTAGTCCTCGTGTGCAAAACAGTAGACCATAGCGC
>CM063501.1:131671743-131686743 GCA_032207245.1 Pardosa pseudoannulata
TTCAAAGTTTTCTCACCTACGTCTAAATTATCGTTAAATTCTTCTCAATTTTTTTCCACAATAATTAATGGAAGTAAAGGAATGAAACTATCATTTCCGCTACACCCTATAGGATAGAATTTTTTGTTAATACAAGAGGTAAAATTTTCATTCCAACAAGAAATAATCGATGATTAAATTTAAAAGTATCACATATGTACCTAATTTATTTTTTAAGCCAAATATAAAAGAAAATTATTTACGTAATATATAATTACAGTGAAAAAAGGATGAAAATAGTGCAGACGATATTTAAATAATTTAAAATAACTAATGGTTTAATGTGATGGTTAAAGGAATGACGTCATAATGCTAGAAAAATAAATGTTATTTTTACCAATTTATTATGTGATAAATTGATAAATTTAATCGTCTGCTCTAAACCGGGGAAAATAGGGCTTGGAAGAATGGTATTAAATGCTGAAAAACGGGGGAAGGTGGGGATTTCGAACGTTGCTAATCCTAACTCATCAAGAATCCAATGCAAATTTAATCGTCTGCTCTTAACTGGGGAAAATAGTGCTTGGAATAATGGTATTAAAAGCTGAAAAAGGGGGTAAGGTGGGGATTCGAACGTTGCTAATCCTAACTCATCAAGAATCCAATGTAAATTTAATCGTCTGCTCTTAACCGGGAAAAATAGGGCTTGGATTAATGGCATTAAATGCTTGAAAAGGGGGGTGGGTGGGGATTTCGAAAGTTGCTAATCCTAACTTATCAAGAATCCAACATGGTTGCCTCTTTCTATTCTAGGTACAACAGCTTCATAACATCGAGGACAGACGGACAGATAACTTAGGCTATTATTATATAGCGGATAACAGTTAGTCAGTAGTAAATGTATAATATTTCATAATTGAAAAATGGATAGTATCTATCTCTTTAAGAGTTGAACATTTAGTGAGCATTTGATTGAATACAAAGTAGTATTTTAAGTTCACTACGTAATAAAATGAACAAAAAAAATGGAAGAATTGCTAGGATAAGATCAATTCTAATTTAAAACTAATGTCAGGGGATTAGAAGCAGTAAAACAAAAGAAATATCTGCTCGTTCCAGAAATAACGTATCAGCTGGAAATGTCCCCAAATAAATTCGACAAATTTAATAAACGACGGCAGTTTAGTCTTAATGTTTCAGGGATTCGGAACTGTATTGTTTTTTAAAACTGCTATTTATATTTGTGCAGTTTTATAGATAAATAAATTTTTACAATGCAGTTTTCGCCGGCTACAAAATCAAATGCTTGAGATATTAAGAAAAAATATTGTTTTTTGGGGGGTGAGATACAAAACAAAAAATATCCATCAAGGGTGACTTTATAGATGATATAAGAATGCATAGCCTAATAATGCATGAAAGTTTTTTGTGTTCCATGCTACTACATATATAACTTTAAAAATTTAAACAATATATTTTTTTACGAAATACTTGACTTGATCTCTTATCTTATAAAGAAATCTGGATGTTTTACCTTAAATTAAGTATATCAAAACTAGGAAGGCAAACGACAAATTTTTAAAAATGGCTATTTGCAGATGACGGTAATATACCATGCATTTTTCTCTGTGTGTTTGAAACAGTTCTCTATACATCTCAATAAAATCTAAGTATTCTTTTGATTGTATAAATATCTATTAAATAACTCCAAGTTTATCGAATTTCCTACCGTATTTAGTCCAGATATCTTGCTAAAAGCGATTTTAAAATTGTTTCCCTTGAACAAAATTTTTTTTCTAACTTTTGTTATTAGATTTCGACGAATTTTTTTTATAGGATAATTTTACGAAATTTTGCAGATATAGTAGTTTAATTGTTCCTCAAACTCTATGGCTATGTTTCAGAAGGTGTTTGTAATGAAAATAATAAAATATTAAAAGTTGAAAATTAATAAATAATATTTTAAATAATAATATTTCCAGTATATAGTAATTTGAATTCTAATTATATGCATTACTTTCCTTTCCGTTTTTTAAAGTTATTTCAGCGATGTAACAATAGTAAGACAGTTCGACCAGAAGTATTCTGGAGGTTCTTTAAATCTATTACGATACATTTCATTCGGATGTATTTGTCACTAAATGGCAAAATTTAAGTTAAAACGAAAATTTGCATTTATATACATACTTAGATTCAAATTTCAGTTTATGTATAATAGAATATACTACAAATAATTGAATTTATTGAAAAAAAAATTATATATAATGATAATGCCTGAAGAATACAGAAGAACACAATAAAAACAATTTCTCATATATATGTATGTATATATATATATATATATATATATATATATATATATATATATATATATATATATATATATATATATATATATATATATATATATATATATATATATATATATATATATATATATATATATACATATACACTCACTTCCAAAAGTTAAGCCCGAAGATGAAACTGCTAATTTCCGGAAGCCAATCAGAATTGAAGACGATGCAATTCGCTGCAGAGGTAGATGGAAGTATGCAAATATGTTAGTAAACAGCCAATCTCGCTTTTATTTCAGTAAATATGCAAAAAGGCCAATCTTATAAGATGCCAGCTTTATGAGGGGTTACAGAAGTTCATTGTAAGTGCTGATAGAAAGTGTTGAAAACTTTCGTACAATTATTTTCAAGACATACGTGTTTCTATGATTTCCAGAAGACGAATGGAAGATTCTGAGAGCTGGCGTGCTGTGGGGCGCATTGAAACAGGACAATCGATCATAGATGTTGCTATTTTCTTTGTCGTTCATCATTCTGTAATTTCATGTTTATGGAAAAAATTCCAAACCACACAGACAGTTGTCCGAAGGCCCGTAGCTGGTCACCCAAGGGTTACAATTCCCGCGGAAGATCGATATATTGCTATTTTAGCCAAGCGGAATCGCAGAGCGACCTCCACACGTGTTACGTGTATGGTTACAGCGTCCATTGGTAAGGCGATATCTGCAGCTATCTACGCGGAATTACATATGAGTGGACTGTACGCTCGGTACCTCGAGTTTGTATTTTTCTATTCGCTCAATCAAGAGGGGCACGATTAAAGTAGTGACGGGAACATGTCAATTGGACTGTGTCTGAGTAGGGCAATGTCATGTTTAATGACGAGTTAAGATTGCTATAGAGCCAGATAATAAGTGTATAAGGCGTGAAAAAGAAACATGCAATCAGCAACATCATCGAACATCATGCATTTTATCAAGCGGAAGCATTAGGGTGTTAGCAAGGATTTCATTAGGATACCGTAACGATCTTCACATCTTTAAATGGGGTTTTGGGACTGCTGTCCGGTATCGAGATGAAGTCCTAGAACCCATTGCGCTGTAGCAGTTGGCCGTAATTTTGTTGTAATGGATGATAAAGCACGTCCCCATAGAGCTGACATCATCGATGAATACCCGGAGAGTGAAGGAAATGCGCGTATGGCGTGTACAGCATATTCCCGTGACCTTAATCCCATTGAAAATCTTTGGGATGCACTCGGCCTTACTGTATCTTCACGTTTCACACCTCCAGGCACTTTTATTGAGCTGGAACCTGCTCTATAAGAAGAATGGCGATTGCTTAATTCTGCGGTGGTTAACCACCTAACTGAAAGTATGATCATAAGGTGAAAACTTTGTATAGAGATGAGGGGGAATCACATACCCTATTGTTATTTTTTTTTCATTTTATGATGTTTATTTATATATTATTCCATTCATACATTTTCGTGCTTAACTTTTGGAAGTGAGTGTATGTATGTATATATATATATATATATATATATATATATATATATATATATATATATTTATATATATATATATATATATATATATATATATATATATAAATATATATATATTATTTATATATTATATATCTATATATAATCTATATATATATATATTTAATTATTTATATATTATATATCTATATATAATCTATATATACATATATATATATATTGTATATATATATAGATTATATATAGATATATAATGTATAAATAATTATATATATATATATATATATATATATATATATATTATATATATATATATATATATATATTTATATATATATATATATATATATATATATATATATATATATATTATATATATATATATATATATATATATATATATATATATATATATATATATATATATATATATATATATATACATATAAGGAATTTATTATGGTTTTGGTTCACCTGCATTAGGAAAATTAGTGTTGAAATCACAAAAAGTATATTTATTATTCCTATTATGTACACATGTAATAAAGAGAGGATTAACAAAAGTAAAACAGAAAGATTGTGAATAGCTACGATTTGATGATTTATGTAAATTTCGACAAATAATTTAGAACGCTAATATTCCTAATGTTTGATTGGCAATTTGTCACTGCTATGGGATTTTCTTTTCTCATAACATAACTTAAGATTCCTATTCTCGGAGATTTGAAGTATTCTGTAGAAATAATATAATTATAAATAAGTATTATTATATAACACGAGGAAGAGTTTATGTCAGCACTATGTATGTTTGAAGGAAATTTGAAAGAATTGATATGATTACATGGAACATTTCATTGAAAAAATTGATATTGGTTTTATCATTGATCGAATAGTCAGGAATGATATGTCATCGGAATCCAATGAATAATAGTATAATATATTTGACTATTCTGGAATATTCTAATTTATTATTCAATAATATATGTGATTATACTAGAGTGATTACAAGAAAGAAAAGATTTCAAATGTGTATTCAGGACCTGGAAAAAATTCTTCTAGATAAGGATTTGCATTAAAGTTAAGCTTAGTTATAGATATTTTCCTAGAAACTATTTACTAATTGGGTCAAAAAATAGATTAGCAAAGTAGATGAGTGTAGTGAAGAAATTCTAAATCGGCTTTTACACATTTAAGAGGATTTAATTCTTAATCCTCATGTTGCAGAATATTTTTTGTTGCTACAATTACGTCTTATATGTATCCAACCATGTATAAACTTTTTAAAGAAAATTGTCTTAATATTAAAAGAACATATAATGTTATGCTATCCAAAATGTTGTTTTATATATTAATATTGAAAGGATATATATTTGCTTGTTGATGTCAATTCAAGTTTATATCTTCAAAGGCTGACAACGAATTTAAAGCAGGATTATTTTCAGCTAAGGAGTTCATTTGGAGATGAGTAGTTGTCTGTATGTTTTGCTTTCTTTAGAATTGTCCAAGAACATTTATAATAGTTTAACTTCAAAAAGTATCTAATTTTCTCATTTATAGTAGCGAATTTTTTTAACCCTTAAATGCCCTGTGTTGCGTTTTGTCAATATACCCAATTTATTATTCTAAAATACATTTAGAATAATCCTGAACAATAATATACATGGCAATAATATACATACTGAAGATATTATTAATAGGTTGACCGCCAGACGGGTTTTCGATGGTTTCACTAAGGCACCGTCGTGAACTTTGTCGTAAAATTAAGAGCTAGGAAGGTAAGTATATATTACCACACTATTGAAGTAAATCAGTTTTAGAATATCAGTATTTACTATGTTGAATAGATCTTCTTAGTCTCACACAATTTATTTGACAAGCCAACTCTCTTATATTGTTACAAAAATAATATAGGGTCATGACAGTATTGGAGTACTGACTGCTAATGTCAAGAAAGTATAAAATGAACGTCCTATTAACACGCTGGCTGTTAGACGCTTTTTCGATGGTTTGCCCAAGTCACCGTCGTGAACTTTTTATTATGAGATTCATATTATGCTAAAATACTATTTTCAGCAGATACAATGCCTTATAAAATCATGCTTGAAGCAGCTTTCGTGGCGGGGGTCATCCGTGATTACCACTGCGAAGTAGGCAATTGTTACAATTGTCCCTTTTTTTCAAATAACCGTGCTTAAATTTCTAAGTGATTACTCTCATTCTGTAGCATTCAATACAGCTAGAAATATTTAGAGCAAAGACTTTGACTAAAAAGTGGTGACATATTGTTCCGATTGTGTTCATTCATCTTTCAATTACCTTGAATGTTTCAATCTGACTCATCGTACAGATAAAATTTATACTTTTTATACACTAATAAAATTATTTTTGTATGTTCCATATTGTATTAATTTCATCGAATCATTATAATAACAATGTCATTATTCAAAAATTATCCGTATCCATATTTAGTATAATTATGTACTTTTATTATTTGCCATTTCACCAGTCACCGGTGGCCCCCACGGAGCTGTAGCTAAGTCGAGTGCCAGACACCGGTGACCGTCATGGCATTCAACAAATTTTCAACATGTAGAAGCTACCTTTACTTCTGTTAAGAATATAGATATGTTTATTTGTTCATTTGTTTGCTTCATGTGCTTTATTACTTCTTTTTTGAAAGATTGAAAATACACTATTTTTTTCTAAAGTAAAAAGTATTACATTTATTGTTTTTTTACTTGCAGCTATTTAAATGGAAATTCAATATTTCACATCGTCTAACAAGATGAAGTTAACCTTCAAAAAATATATATATATATATATATATATATATATATATATATATATATATATATATATATATATATATATATATATATATATATATATATATATATATATAAATATATATATATATATATATATATATATATATATATATATATATATATATATATATATATATATATATATATATATATATATATATATATATATATATATATATATATATATATATATATATATATATATATATATATATATATATATATATATATATATATATATATATATATATATATATATATATATATATATATATATATATATATATATATATATACATATACATATATATATACATATATATATACATATATATATACATATACATATATATATACATATATATATACATATATATATACATATATATTCCGCAATATAAAGTAAATTTAGTAATAATAATTTTAATGGTTTATTTTGAAATTATTTTTTTTTAAATATTAATAATATTTGAAACATTCCATGTGTATATCTATTTGTTTTTAGTCCTACAAAATTTATAAATTTTTCACCTTACAGCAAAGAAATATTGGTTATTATTATTTTTAAAAATTATAGAAAATATAGTATATTTCGTAATTAAAATTTAATAAACAAATTACATAATCCTAGTCACTTCGCTTGGATTTACATTTAGCTAAATGAAAGCAAACTTTATTAAATAAACTATGATTCAAAAGTTAAAGAAAAATTTTGTCATATAAATGGTTTAAAATTTCATATAAAATTTATTCAATGAGTTAAATCAATAATCATATTTCAATTTCTTATTTATTATACTCTGAGATGCTTACAAATGCTTTTCGTTTCCTGTATTTCTACATTTATTTAAAAATATATTAAATAAATTTTCCTGTTTTCTGACAACAATTATTTATTGTCAGAAATATCTTCTTGTAATTAATATCTATTGGAATTTTAGTAATATGATGGTATTGTATTTTTATAAACATTCCAATTTTTCTTATTTAAGATGATTTAGATATTTTCAAATAACAAACTGGATTAAATATTACAAGAAAAATCATTAAAAAGATTTATTTCAAATTGTTACAGAATAGCTTTTATTCATTAGTATATTATTTTATACGATTATTATTCTTCAAGGAAAACAATTTATATTTAAAAAACAATGTTTTATTTGAAAGAATAAATACCTGATTAAATAATATTTAATAATTTTTATATCAAATTATTATATTCATATAAGTAATAAAGCAAGTAAAAAAATAATTCTGAGACTGAGTAAAAATTTGTAGGGTCTATATATTTAAAAAGTAAGAATATATGGTAAAATTAGGGAAAAAATGGATTAACGATATATTTTTATATAAATATAAAATTTTACATAAAGTTCAATATTATATTTGGAATAGTATTAATAAAATAATTAATTAAACATTTACAAATGTTTCGTAAGATTGGAATTAAAATTTTAGTAACATTAACTAAACTTTATGCTACTTAAAACAGTTTCACACGTAGTTTTTATCGTTATCTATATCATAAAACCTTAGTGACTTCTACAGATAGTGATTACACTTTTTGGTGACTACAGATGTATGTAAATATATCCTATCATGTATATGTATTAACGTATTAAATATTTTATTCATGTTTAAAAATATTTTTTGTTTTTAAAAATAATAGTAATTTATATATGTTATACAAAAAATATAATTTTACTTCATGCAAAATATTTATTTTCTAATTCTAACATGTAGGTATAAACAAAAAAAAAAAAAACTGATAGGTTAATGTGAAATATTGATAAAACCTGTGAATAAACTAGTATTTCTTGCTTTCATTTTTTTATTTATTTAATTATTGTTTTTGTTTAATAAATGTAAGTAACTGCATGCTTTAGGTTCATAAAAAACCCAATAGAGTAATGTAAAAGTCTGAAAGAAATTTTAAAATTACAAACAGTAAAGATAAAAAGATGTGGTTTGGTACAAATCGAATGGATATTAAGCCTAATAGTTTGTGACTCATGTAAAAAATCTTGATTACTTTTTTAAAGTGTAGATGGTATTACCAGACATCGGCCATCGAGTTACACAAAGTAGTAGTTAGTGTAACTCGACTTTGAATAAATTAAAATGAATCAAGATAAAAAGATTCGATTTGTACAAATCGAATGGATATTAAGCCTAATAGTTTGTGCCTCATGTAAAAAAATGTCTCTATTACTTTTTTAAAGTGTAGATGGTGTCACCAGACATCGGCCATCTAGTTACAGAAAGTAGTAGTTAGTATGGAAATGAATCAAGATAAAAAGATTCGATTTGTACAAATCGAATGGATATTAAGCCTAATAGTTTGTGCCTCATGTAAAAAAATGTCTCTATTACTTTTTTAAAGTGTAGATGGTGTCACCAGACATCGGCCATCTAGTTACACAAAGTAGTAGTTAGTATGGAAATGAATCAAGATAAAAAGATTCGATTTGTACAAATCGAATGGATATTAAGACTAATAGTTGGTGCCTCATGTAAAACAATGTCTTGATTATTTTTTAAAGTGTAGATGATGCAACCAGACATCGGCAATTGAGTTACATAAAGTAGTAGTTAGTGTGAAAACGAATAAAGATAAAAAGATGCGATTTGTAAGATCGAAATGTCTTCTGATCTAAGTAAAAAACATGTCTTGACAGTTTCTTTTTTTTCTACATGTAGATAACATTCCCAGATTTCTGCGATTAGATTATGTGGCCTTCGACAAAAATTAAAGATAATGTGAGTTGTTTTAACAAATCTGTATATGTTCCTAAAAATAATGTACTTAGTGAAAAAGACCCCTTCTTAGTTAACTGACAGTTAAAAATGCGAAATGAACCAGTGTGTTATTCTTAACACATTATCAGACTCATTAGCATGTTGTGCATCAACGAAAAATGATTAAGAATGTTTTAATTAGCAGCTTTTTGGTTTGATTCAAGAAGTAGATTATCTCATCAACATGAGTCTGACTTCCCGAATAAAATGATGTTCTTTTGTTGTGAATAGAGTCATTCCTCTTTTCACAAGTCTTAGTGGAGGATGATGGAAAGGGTGTTTAACACTTGTAAAAGCCTTAAAACGTGTAAGTTTGTAGTGTTAAAAAAGCAACAGATTTAGTTTTAGGAATCCTTTAATCAATGAATAAAAGCACAGATTTTTTGTACAATAGCGAAATTTTTTTCTTACCGATTGATTTTGGTTGCGCTAAGTATATTTAAAATGGGACATTGAAAAATGCTTACTATAAAACGAGTATTTTTTATCCAGAAAAAAGGAATCTTAAATTAAATCCATTATTCTTTCAACATGCTTAAACAAGATTCAACTTAAAATTCTTCCAATATTTAAAGTATTAGAGCGTAACTTCTACTCGTGAAGAGAACTGTTCTTGCTTTATTTTATAGTATCAAAAATATTTCATTGGTGCAAATCACATATTTTAACCTTTATTCTACATATCTAAGACTTTTAGATCACCCGCTATGTTTAACTCACTTGTCACATAAAACATTTTAGCTTAACCTTTTAATCGCCAATAGAACTGATCTAGATTTTCTTTACTATCGTATCAAAATACCGGCTATATTTCCATCTGATTGGTGAAAGTCGTATAGTTTTATCTTTATTCGATCTTGTTCTAACATCTAGATCATACAGTATATCGGTCTAACTAGTTAAACCAAAACTATATCATAACATTTTATTCGTAATTAGAACTGGTCTAGATTTTTTTCTATCGTATCAAAACCCCCATCTTTATTTCCATTTGATGATTGATCTAAATCACATCATTTCATTTTTATTCATGCCATCCTGAATTTTAGATCAAGTGCTATATAGGACTCGCTATTTAAATAAAGGCTTATAACGTAACCAATCATTCAACAATAGAATGATTGTAGATTTTTTTCCCTGGCATGTAAAAAAACCAGATGCATTTCCATTAAATAGGTGCAAATCGGTGCAGTTTTAAAACTTTATTCAATATAGTTCTTACTAATGTATCACTCGCTGATATCAGTCGTCTCATTGCGAAATGTCAGTTCTTAATATTTAACAAACGCAATGCATTACTAATTTATAATATCTTAGATATTTTAAAATAATTTTTAAATTTTCAGAAATATGAGTTTTTAAACATCTTTTAAAGCAGCGCATTCATAAAATACTACTGTTATTGAATAACACAAAACATTAATCTACGATTTGCACAAACATTTTGAAAATACCATAATTTTTTTAAATAGTTTTTTTCATAAAACCATAAATAAATTATTACGTAACTTTGTTTCATACAAAAACTAAACGTTTAATTAGAAAACTTAATTTATAAAAGTCATCAATAGCTAAAAATTATTAATTTAATAAGGAAATAGGTATCGTCACTAAGTAGATTATTGTATTGATTATTTATTCAGAACTATACGTAAATAGATTACACGGATTATACAAATTACGAAATAGATTTTTTTCAAGAAACCATAAATGAATTAAGTAACTTTCTTTAAAAAAAACTAAACTTTTAATTAGAAAATTTAATTTATAAAAGTCACCGCTATAAAATTAAACCAATATAAAATTGATAATTTAATAAGGAAATGGGTATCGTCACTAAGTAGATTATGAGATTAGTTATTTATTCAAAACTATACGTAAATAAATTACACGGATTATACAAATTACACAAGAATACACTTTTGCTTCATAAAAATCCTACGTATTACGCCCATTGAAAACAACCGTTTTAAAGTCAGTATATGTAACATGTTCATAATTCAATTAAAAATATATTAACAGTTAATTTGCTTTACGAAAATGCTAATTTAAAATTCCATTAAAAAACCAGTAATCGTTCCAGAGATTAACAACAGCAACAAAAAAAAAAGTTTAAAATCCTCAACTTTGCTTTCGAAAAGTCATTAGCACACATTCTCAACCTCATTTATAATCTATCCTCATTTAAATATCAATGAAATAGCAACACTGCCGGTGCACACGCGAACAGCAAATTTCGCCAAGAAAGTCCAAGCCACTTTCTATCTTTCCATCATCCCTTGATAAATGTCTACAGCAAAATTTCCTCTTTCCAAGTACAACCCCCCCTACACATTTTTGAAACGGAACTGACCTCAATCCCGGCAGATAATCGAACCCGGAGATATAAATCTTTTGAACCTTTGCGCATAGATATGCAGCAAATCATTTTCAGTAGGGAAACTTGCATCTCATGAATATATATTCGTACAAAGATAGTAGTACCAAATAACGGACACAGAGTTCTATTATTTAGTTGTGAATGCAAGATTGGAAAAGAGAGAGGGAACGGAAAATAAACTCGGTATATTGAAAAACATGGGGAAAAACGAAAATTGTGACAATCTTTCTCTCCACGATATTACTTTCCTAACTTCCAACACACGCCGATTTGGGAAAAAAATATTTTACATAACTTTAGTAAATATTTTGAGTCTGTCGATGGAGGGGTATTAAAGTCTTCAAAATTAAATCAACAGCGGCGAAAAATTGCATGTGATATTACACCTTCACTTCACATACATAGAATATAAAGAATGAAAGAAAATATGCTTTTTTGTTGTTCTATTATATAATAAGAGATTAAGTATTTAAAAGTTATATTATGTAACTTTTAAATATATTCTATGTCTAGCTATGAAAATGTATTAAAAGATTCAAATTTAAATAAAACGACCCAAACTTTCCAAAGTTATATAAAAATAATTATAAATTTCGAGAAAATAATATTTGATTTTGAACTCTCTTTTTTACACATAAATAGACAAATTGTACACCACTTTATGGTAAAAGCCCGGGTCTTAGTCATCAGTTTGACTCTTTTCGCGAATAAACACCGCATGTTCAAAAGAAAACTAAAACTCGAATGTTAACAAAGAATGTTATTACGAATGAAACTAAACCCTTATTTTAGTTTTACGGATTGTATAACAAATGTAATCCACGGTAGCTCAGTTGCTAAAGGCAACGATATCGTGACTGGATGGTTACAGGCTCTATCCTGATTAAGATCCTCCATGCTCGTTGATGGTGACTGGGGCAAGTTAACCTTTTGCACTCGAGGGTTCCGGAGCGGAGCCATTTAAAATTTAACTTGCTACGAGGCTTCGCTACGGATACAATGCATATTTGGCCAGCACTCTTACCATTCGGCCATCGTTCAGCACTTTATGGTAAAAGCCCGGGTCTTAGTCATCAGTTTGACTCTTTTCGCGAATAAACACCGCATGTTCAAAAGAAAACTAAAACTCGAATGTTAACAAAGAATGTTATTACGAATGAAACTAAACCCTTATTTTAGTTTTACGGATTGTATAACAAATGTAATCCACGGTAGCTCAGTTGCTAAAGGCAACGATATCGTGACTGGATGGTTACAGGCTCTATCCTGATTAAGATCCTCCATGCTCGTTGATGGTGACTGGGGCAAGTTAACCTTTTGCACTCGAGGGTTCCGGAGCGGAGCCATTTAAAATTTAACTTGCTACGAGGCTTCGCTACGGATACAATGCAAAATAATTAGTTTTTACGATTTGTTTTTGTTCTTTGTTAACCCTTAATTTGACAAGATGTTTTTTCAAATATTTTTTAATTTCTGTTATTTTCCCATGTCTGTAGAGACATTATGATCTCTGTAAAATAAACGAAAAAATATATCATTTTCCATTTTTGAGATAATTAATGTCCGCTGCAGCGAACACTGACAATTATGTTATATAGTAGTTATAAATATACATGTCCGGTGTAGCTGACAGTAGCCAAATTAAGGGTTAAAAACTGAAAATTATTTCATTGTAACGGTAGTGGAGCCGACGAGTTTGAAGACAAATTTTAAATGGCTCAGTTCCGGAGCCTTCGAGAGCAAAACATTAAATACGTTAGTGGTTATATTGTCCACCAAATTCACAAACGGTACCTGTGGGAGTGGCAGGCCAAGTCCCAAGGACTTCTACTTATTCCCTTCTTCTAAACAAACACTACCCATTTGAGCTAAAACGTTTTTTGACCCTAGCGCTGCTTGTCAAACGAAAGGTGTGCCTCTGTGCCTCATTTGTCTAGCCTCTGTCTCACGTGCTTGGATCGTCCACATGGCATTTCTAGAACATAATAAATGCTTCTCTATTTAAAAATATTCTATAAAACCTTTGTAAATATTTTAAGCTTATTGATGCGTGAGTATTTAAGTCTTCTAAACTAAATGAAAAGATGCCAAATCTTTGAAAACAATTGTATGTGATGTTGCACTCTCTCTTTACATATGCAAACACATAGTGCACTACCCTTTGCTGTATATGTCAGCATATTACTATTGTCTCTTTCGATGAAGCAAACAGAAAAAAAATGTTTTAGATAAATTTTCTAAATATTTTTAGTTTGCCAATATATTAGCATTAAAGTTTTTGAAACTAAATAAAAAGGTGGAAAACTTCTAAAAAATGTATATATGACGTTTTATTCCCTTTTAACCAATTACACAGAGTGTATTATCCTTTGTACTATAAGCACGGGAATCTCTCAGTCTGCCGCATTCGGAGACCTCACGGTCAATTTTTGATTTCTTAAACAAAAATTCACAGTTTACACAAACATACGTTACCTATTCAGAAAATATATGTGAACATTCTTTGTTAGCATATAAATAGGAAAAGAAACTAAAGAATTTATAGTTTTTTTAATCAAAAATTTCACATTTTTATAACTGTATTCTCATATATACATAAATATAAGATAACAAACTGTTGCTATAGTGATTGATACACATATTTTATTATTTGTGTCAGAAAACAATTAATTTGACCCTCTTAAGAATTTATGGTTTTATTTATAATTGTTGTTAAATCACTCATTAGGATTTATTGTATTTCCTACATTCTATAAAGCATACTGCGATGGGTGATATATATTACTATTTTATTTCCTAAAATAAGGAGTATAATTTACTCTAAAAAATCTATAATTTACTCTAATTATAAACATAACATTATTTATAATTCACAAAGAAAAAGTATCTTCGAATGTTTTACTCCCATATGCACCGCAACTCATTTAAACAACTGGCTTCTTATAAACTGAAGTGCCACTGAATTACGAATAACAAAGAATAAAGATAGCAAATTATGTAGTGCTGCACATCATTTATACTCAAGTGAGGGCGCTGTGGTAACTGCATATATATCTTAAACTATGATTCTGAATTAGTTGTTGGAATCACGAGAATGGGTAAACTGCTTGATTTAGACGCCTTCAATGGTAGACAAATAGTAGGTGCGTTACAGCTAATATTTTCAAGATCAGCAGTGTCAAGAGTCTAACAAGAATACATGGATGGTGG
>CM063501.1:131694243-131706743 GCA_032207245.1 Pardosa pseudoannulata
TTAACCGATCCTGCTTTATGCAGTTTTTGCATTCTAACGGGTAGTACATTTTGTTATATATTGAAATACTTATTAGAAAGCGTAATTCATAAAAAGAGATATTCTATACATTACAATAAAAAGAAAGTAACTTAACATGTTAAATATACAATAAAAGTAACAATAAAAGTAAACTTAACATATGTGTGGGAACATTTCGCAGCGGCATTGTACCAAAAGCTGGCGTTTTGGGTGTACATTTAGTTATTCAATTAAATCTCAATAGATCGAAAATTATTTAATTTTTTAATCAACTTTTCGTATTTTATATTGAAATATATAAACAATTATATAAATAAAAATACATAAATAATAACCATAAGATATTTGTAAACAAAAAATATATGTTTTAGTGGATAAATTTATAATAGTATTGTAAATATGAGAAATCAAATAAAAATAGTAGCATATAGTTTTAATGTTTTCGAATTATGTTATATATAAACATGTTTACATTATAAAAATATTAAAAGAGCAATAATAAAACTAATGATATTTTACAGTGTGGTAATGTTCAAAAAGAAGTTTTCCTCTATGAAGAGGTACATGGTAAAACCCTTACTAGTACGTGCCCCGAGCTGAAGTATTAATTGTCAGAATACTAGTACGTGTCTCTTATACAATATGTTAATAGGATGTATATTAAGTTTTTTTTAGTATATATGGATTTCTAGTAAGATATAAATAAATTATTCATTCTTGGAATCACGGAAAACTTAAGATGTTTTTAATTAGATTAAAAAAACATAATATATTATCAATTAGCTTAAAATTACTATTCCTAGCTTTTATTAAAGAACTTAACCTCTTATTTTTCGACAGGTTTTAACCTGGGTTAATTATATATAAAAAACCCCACTTATTATCAAACTGCCAATTGATAATAATAGTTTTCCAATATGCTTTGATAGAGAAGTAAACTCACTAGAATGTACGTCGAATCCCTTTAATACGTACGAATTTTCTGCTGCTAAAAATTTCAATGAATTATTTATAAATAGAACCACGAATCATTAAAATGTTTCTTAATTAGCTTATTTCTACGACAAAAATGACCTCTTTAAGATTTAATAAATCATTCGAAGTCGAAAATCAATAACACAACAACTTAATTAATAGTGCCTAATGAGTGAAATTAATGATGCAAGAAGTGAAAAAAATAGAATATTGATTTTTATTTAATTTAATAGAATATGCAACAATGAAATACCTACATAAACTACAGAAAAAAGATGACGTAATACTAAGATGTCGTTATAGAATATGTTTTCTTAGATAACAATTGAAATATTTTGCAAAGGTTCCGCTGTTTGAAATGATTTGAAATAGTTTCAGAAATATTTTTACTCGAGAATAAAGATATATTTAGTATAATAAAAAATACGCCATTCATTAAAATTACCAACAGTTTTAAACAGTTAACAAATGTATACCTGAGAGAGAATTTTAATAAATAAAATGAGTAGGTTGAAATTATTAATTATTTAACCAAAATTAATTTTGAAAGTATTACATTTTTCTCAGTAGCCAAATTCATTTGGAAAAGAAATTGATGTACATTTAGATATAAAATATCAATTGATTTATGCATATATATATATATATAATATATATATATATATATATATATATATATATATATATATATATATATATATATATATATATATATATATATAATATATATATATATATATATATATATATATATATATATGTATATATATATATATATATATATATATATATATATATATATATATATATATATATATATATATATATATATATATATATATATATATATATATATATACATATACACACACACACACACATATATATATATATATATATATATATATATATATATATATATATATATATATATATGTGTGTGTGTGTGTGTGTGTGTGTTTATTTTATAGTCTGAAAAGCACAAAACGTCACAGTCTGATATATAAAAGCTCACTTTTAGTTACATTTGGAAACCTTTATTTACGTGAAAAGAAATTCGAAGTTTTTCCTATCATAAGTATGTTAACACAGTTTCTGAGATTCATTTCTTTTAATTACCATTTTTAAACTTTGCACTTTGCGATTCACGACATATGCATGCATATAAACGTTTCCTTCAGACCTAATTAATCAAATGGTTATCGTTTCTTTTGCGCATTCTCACATTTCTTGAGCAACGTCAAATTTCATAATAATGCCTAATTTTAATTATTTCTCTATAGTATATCATTGGATGTTAGCCGCTAAACTTAACTAGAATAATTATAAAGATTAAATCCTTAGTGCCTATAAATCGTAATATTAAAATCAATATTTATTAATATAACAATTCTCTGACATAATTCATAAATATCTTTTAAGGACTTACTTCACATTTATTTAAAAAATATCATTATGATTAAGATACTCAAAGTTCCTAATCATCATTTTTTTTCTCAAAAACTCTTTTTCTTGTTTCAGTATGTGGTGCCATAAAGCGTTTAAATTGAATTTTATGTAATTTATTAATTATGTAATTCAATACTTTTCTAATCTTTTTGCTGGTATGATATTTTTATTAGTCTTATTTCCTTCGGAAAATAATTGCACGATCATCAGATTTTCATTAAAATTTAATTAATTATCTTAAAACCATGCTAATTTTAATGAAAATGTTAAAGCAGGATAAGCAAACTTGATAGAATTAAAAGTAATTAAGATTCATAAAACGGAATATGAAAATTAAATTTGATAAATAAAAATGTCGAAGAGGATAGAATTAAAAGATTAAAATCCTTTTTAGAGTTAAATTGAAAATATATCAGTGCTTTAATTTAATGCATAATGCTGCATAAAGTTTCATTAATGAAAAATGCATCCTATATAGGAAATACGAAGTAAAATATTATTTAGAATTTTAGAAAAAATATACATATATTAGACTAAATTTATTTTACTTGAAATATATTATTAAAAACATTAATTAATAATTTTTGGTTTTATTTTTTTTATTCTGATGGTGGTATTTATTGTTTAATAAGCAGAACACTCGTAAGCAGAATTCTCTGCAAAATCAAAATTTAAATTTTTTATTCTTAAAGAATTTTACATTACATATGTGCATGTGCATGAAGAGTATATCTGAGAAACGTACCAAATTAAATTTCATAAAGAACATTCTTTCTAAAATATATAGTGGTTAATTTTACAAAATCGTTGATTAGAGCTTATCACCTCTTATATATTTTCTTGGTAATTAATTGCCAATTATTTTTATCTGATTTTTAAAACCAAACCTTTTTTACATAATATATTAATTTAAACGTATTTAATTCTGAAATACTGTATAAATATATCGCAGTTAAACATCAATTAATATTTATTGTTTTGTCTTTTTATATCTAACAAAGTTTGAAATATTATTTACCGTGAACAATATCTAGAAAATTAATTTCGCAAAAATATAATTAAGGTAGTTAATTAGAATTGAATTTTATATAACTATTGAATTTAGATTAATAAATATATTATTTCTAGTACCAAAATTATTAAAAACATATCGTTTCGACATGAATATTTCGCTAAACCTTCAAAACGAAATCATACATTATTATTTTTTAATTTTGTTTTGAAATTAGTCACTATATATAAAATTTTTGAATTATTTTGAAGTACATTCCAAAAATTTTCTAGCATAATCAAAATGCATTTCTCTCAGGAGAACAAGTTAGAGTTTTAATGCATATAAAACTAGATGACCCGACAGACCCTGTCCTGTTTTAAAGTTATGAATCTAAAAATTGTAAAATGTTCTTAATGACTTATAAATTGGACCAATTTGATGGAAAAGTATGGAAAAAATATATTAAAAATACTTGAAAAATTTGAAAAATTACATGTACAGTCATCACACACATAATTAAATTAAATTAATATTTCCACATCGCCCGTAAGGGGATTCGATCCTCGGACTTTACGGAATGAAGTCCATTGCGCTGACCACTGGCCACAGATACGGTGGCCGTGAAGGGTTTCAAGTGGCATTATAATAATCTCATTAAGTGCGCAATTCTGGATTTTTGATTAAAAAAATTTTATCGGATCAAATTATGAATCTAAACCATTCTTGAATAAACTTAATTATACACACAAAATTTCATGAAAATCAGTCGATCCGTTTAGAAGTTCTATTACAAACACACGAACAGAAGAATTTTATATATAAAGATGTATATTGTTTTTGTTACACCATAGCTTTTACTTTTGTCGAGCTATAATATATAGGCCATTTATATTGTTGCTATTCAAATAAATCCTTGCTTTTGTCGTAGGGAAAAATGAATAACCATTTATATCTTGATACATAGTTTTCATACAGAGCTCTACAAAATGTTATGCTTTCAGCTACATGTCTCGTCAATGTTCGTAAAAATTGTGTTTCTACTTTAAGTCGTAAACGTTGGATTTGCTATTTTATTTATTCCTGCTGCAGATGCAGTTTAGGACTTCATTGACGGCAAATGATTTGTTCGTCAGTGAGTTGCCTCTTGTTATCAGCGATTTTACTTAGAAAAATATATAATGGTACGTAAATTGTCTTGATTGATCCCTGTGGAGGATGTAGTTTAGGTTATATTTTTGTGATAAAAATGGTGCTTATTATGAAATGAGGTTTTTTAACATGAACTTGGAACATCATGCATTTCGCAACAGGTTTGAATTATTGAAGAGAAAGGTTTCCTTAAAAAGGACAAGCATAGTCTTCTCTGGAAGGCAGTGAAAGGAAAAAGGAAAGATTAATATCCATTAAAAAATTACGATAATGCCTTCTATCTTTGAGTTATCAAAGAAGTTATAAATCAGTTGAAGCGTTTAATAGTAGTCCTTACATTTTAAACATTAATTAAACAGTCCGAAACCGTCATAAAATGAGCACACAACCCCTTATTTTAACGAAATTCCTATACTTCTAATTTAATCACCTATTTACTGAACGACTAGTTCCAATGACGACTAATCAAGTTTCGACTTACATTCGGGAAATTCTCAAAGTAGAGCATTTTAGATAACACACATTAAACACATTGGATTGGCTAAATACAAGGTGATACACAAGTTTAAGCAAGACTTATGGTATGGTTTGCTACAGAAGGGCTAACGAGACCTGGATCTATTACTTGAAGACAATTTCGAATGGATACGAACATCCATACCATCAGCAGAATCCGAAACGGCGATCTCCGGTACAGAACAGCACCTCTCTAGAAATCGGCCATTGTTCGAACAAAGCATATAGAAATGCATTAAACGTGTTCTAAACTATATTAAATCCCCTATATAATAATAGCCTAAGGTGTCTGTCGGCAAATTTTTGAAGCGGTTGTACCTGGAACGGATCCAGGCATCCATATTGAATTTTTTATGAGTTAGGGTTAGCAAAATTCAAAGCGAGGTCTAAAGAGAATGTTTAGAATGTTTGCTTCATTTCTAATATTTTATTTACATTTTTGACAATTTTTAAAATTAATTTTTATTTTTACTTAATTTTTTTTATTTTCATCTTTTTTTTTTAAATTTTTAAAATATATTTGCTATTAGTTTTCTATTATAAACTTTATACCTCAAGCTGTCTATAATGGGAAGTAAACAGCCTGGTTTTTAAAAATAAAACATTGTTTAAAAAAATGTTATTCAATATAATAATGTAGAAACTTACATTTTTCTATCAAAGAATTTTCAAAAGTTTAAATTTTACTATTCCTTTTTATTATAAATATGACCCTTTTAGTTAATATATTAGTCAATAGATGGCGCCAACAAACCAAGTAATTTTTTTTTTTTTTATACTGTACCGCCGAAATTTGAATGTAAAGAGACATCCATTTTGAACTCTTGATCAATCAGGGTTAGGAAAATTCAAAGAGAGTAAAGTTTTATACGAATAATTTTTAATCAGCCTGATTGTAAAATGGAACAACATTTATTAAATATAAATGGTAAAAGGGTTCCCCTTACTGTCGTTCCAATAGTTGGGGATGGATCATGTTTATTTCGATCGCTTTCTTATGTTATGTTTGAAACACAGTCTTTTAGCAGTGGCATTCGAAAACAAATTGTTACTCATGTGGTACAAAATTGGGGTCATTTTAGTATTATGTCACATAATGAACAGGGGCATAATTATAGTTTGGCTGCAGTTTATTTTTCCGAAATGTCACGATGTTCAACTTTTGGAGGATTTTGCAAGTTGTATGCAGCCGGTGAAATTTTTAAGTGTGTTTGAGGTTTACCTTGATTGTAGCCTTTATTACAGTTTTGAAAGTGAGGGAAACCCCACTAAGTGGCTACGCTTTTTCCAATTCAGGTAAGATGAGCTATACACACACACACACACATATATGTGTGTTTGTGCGTATATATATATATATATATATATATATATAATATATATATATACATATATATATATAAATATATATATATATATATATATATATATATACATATATATAATATATATAATATATATATATATATATATATATATATAATATATATTATAAATATATACATATATAATTAAATATATATATAAATATATATAGATATATATATATATATAAATTATATATATATATAAATATAAACAATATATAAACAATATATAAAATATATATATATATATATATATATATAATATATTTAATATATATATTATAAATATATATATATTTATATTATATATACATATATATACAATAATATATAAACATATATATATATATATATAATAAATATATATATATACTATATAATATATATATATATATATATAATATATATATTTATATATATATATGTATATATATATGTATATATATATATATGTATATATATATGTATGTATGTATATATATATATATATATGTGTTATATACATATATATATATATATTATAAGGATAAAAATATAGAGTAATTTAAGAGATTTAATTAGAGATTCTTTTAATGGGAGTAACGCGCCTCGCGTTACTAGTCACATAAATACGGCTCACGCGCAGTGATATATAGAGAGAGCGATAAGCAATTACTATAGGCAGACGAGTCTCCTCGAAGTATTGAATACTGCCTTTGTTTGCAGTTGGGCGCCAAAATGAGACGCCATTGTGTTTAGAGTGTTGGTGAGTTTAAATAAAGATATGAAGCTGATGTGAGGACTCTAGTGTGTTTACTCGGACCATGTCAAGAGTCGGTAGGACCATGAACCTTTGTGGATAAAATTATTTGACTTGATGTATATTCTACTTTGCGGGAAAAGTGGGTTTTTTTTTAAGTTGTACAACAACACTCGAGCAGGCTCACGAACTATGCGGATAACAATAATTTGAACTGATGTACATTCTACTTTTGCTGGAAAATCCTTTTCGAGTTGCACGGAACTGAAATTCGCTGCCTGAAATTTTGCCTGTTTCTTTTGAATTTATACTACTGGACGAACTATGACTACGATTCTCAAACGTGAATCAATGAGTGAATTTCGAATCAAGCAAACTCAGACTTATAATCAGCCAGGACCATGGCTTCCATCCGCCGTCGGCTGAAAGAGATTCGAAAATCTTGTGTTCGAGAGATCAGGCCTGCTGGCCTGGCAGGGCCGCATCGAGATTCCTATGTGCTCATTTCATCGAAGCTCCATACAACGAGCCTTCCGGATCGAGATCATAGTTTTCCCTTTAAAGCCAAGCAAGAACTCTTCACGACGAGTACAATATTAAATTTCAGCAAATTAATGAAAAAAAAATTCTACAAAAACTTACTGCTTGACATTTGTATTTTCGGCGCATAAAGGTAAAATTAAATTTTTTTAACAGAGCATTTTTAAAAAAATTCATCAATTAGAATTTCACTATAAAAATTTATAATAAGACTTTTTATATACGAAAATTTTTTACAAATTAATGTGTATTTGTATTTCTAGAATTTATAGTTTGAAATTTCTGTTCTTGTAAATATATCTAAATTTGTTTAAATTAATAACATTTCTAGACATGTGATAATTCTTTAAAAAAATAATTATAGGAGTTTTCCTTTCTGATTTTAATATTGAAGAAGTGGTTAAATTTTATCTTATTTGGTGTTTTATTAACATGATGTTTGGTTAAATTTTGATATTTGAAATGTAATGATCACAATATTTTTCACTGTAAAACTTACTCATTTAAGAATAATTTTTGGCTTTTATGTATTAACAGAATTAAAATTTAATAATTTCCTTCGGAATTTAAACTTTTGAACTTAGAGAAATTTGATTATTCTATGATTTTATCACGTAGAAAGAGTCCACCTACATGGGCAAAATTTTTGACCGAAGAGAAAAAATTATTTTATTTTCAGCGCGCGTGGTTAAAAATTCTATTATTTTTATCGATAAAAATGTGAATCGTCTGTGACCTTGGTCGGAAGCTAACGAAATTGTACGAGTTGCAATCGAACTGAGATGATGTTTTGACAACTTTTGCCGAGTGAGTTTTGTTTTAAAGGAACTGCTCTGCTAATTACGAGCTTTAACTAAAGATACTCTGATATTTATGTGCTATTTTATATTCATTTCTTATATTTAACTAGATTTGTATTTAGTCGTTTTTTTTTAATTTTTGCTTTTTATTGAGTGGCATGTAAAGAAGAATTTTTTTTCTCATTGTGAGGGGGGGAATGTACTGGGGATTCATAGAATGTTGTTGAAATTTTGAAATTGTGTTTTGATTTAATTATGATTTTAGTCTTACATAAATTGTTTTTTTTTTAACTGAAGATGTTTTGATGCACCATGAAGATGTATAACTAATTTTGTTCATCTATGGAGTCAATTTTATCGCTGATTTTGACATAAGAACTAATAATGACATGATGTTTTGAATTTTGTTTTATTTTTTAATTAAGGTTTTTGATTGTGCTGTTCTTATAATTAAGTTGATTTTTGCTATTATTATATTTTGATAATTTAATTTTAATTGCCCAGGGAGTTTTCTGTTCTAAATTTAATATGCCCAGGAAGAAAAACATCTCCAATCAAACCATACTACTTTTCCCATTAGGAAAATAAACCTCATGACATTAAGATTTATGACTTTGTAATCGACTTGGCCTGGATGAAGGTTCCAAGCCAGAAAACATCCAGGTTTTTTTCCCTTTATACAGCCCTATGTCCCGCCTAGGAGTGTGTACCCTAAGTGCCACTCATCACACATGACAGGATTATGTTCTTGTCATGATTCAATTTGCGACTGGTGTGTGTTGACATGGAATGTCACCCACCAACAGCACGTCTTCTGCTGGGGAAGACAAAAACCCTACACAAACAGACACAAACAAGAATCACACACCTGTTTTAAACAAAATGTATACACTATTGTAAACACTATATTGCTTTTTCTTACTTTTGCCACATAATGAGTGATTTTCATTATGACACCTTTTTTACTTTTGAGATTATAAGTTACTGAATAATTTTTGAGAGAATTACCATGATGAAATTTTGTTATAATATTATTTTTGGAATAGATTGATGTTGTCGACATATGATATATTTTGTATTTTGATGAACCAACGAAGAATAACAAATGAAGTGAAATTTTGTAATTAAATCAGATTATGATGTTTTCTGACAAGAGATCTCAATACAGTGTACATTGTTATCAAACCTAGGTTCCTTTTTGATTTTTATTTACTTTTTTACTGTATTACATATTATACTACTACTGATTGTGATAAGAACTCAAGAACATTACTCAACACTGTTGAACTGTGCTATAAGAGAAACTATTTTTAAACTCATCTGTTTTGCTTTCACCATATATTAGTGATATTTTGATATTGTGTTTTTTTTTTATCTCTTATTATACTCATACTGTTAATGTTATTTTTGGGAGCTCCTAAGATTATTTCACTCAAGGTGTTTTTCTATAACCAATATATTTCTACTCCTAACATATTTTATTCATATTTAACCATATATTCCCAAGTTCATGTTCTTTTTACAATTGTATAATGTGTATGATTTTCAGGAAAGATTTTTGTGTTTTAGGTAATTGTGTAAAAGACTTTAATCATTTTATAGCACCATCATAGGGTGATTTTTACTACTTTTGAAATTTTTGTCAGTTATTATAACAGTGTTATTTTGTGAGGGAGCCACCTGCTCTGACTGAATTAAGTAACTTAAATTTATTATTTTTTGGGATAATTAATTAGATGTTTTTCAAAATTTTAGGGTCCTCTGGGGACTTCCTGGTCAGGAAGGGCCCTCCTGCCTGTGCAAGCCTTCAGAGGGAGGGGGGAAAGTTGTCAGGATAAAAATATAGAGTAATTTAAGAGATTTAATTAGGGATTCTTTTAATGGGAGTAACGCGCCTCGCGTTACTAGTCACATAAATACGGCTCACGCGCAGTGATATATAGAGAGAGCGATAAGCAATTACTATAGGCAGACGTGGCTCCTCGAAGTAGTGAATACTGCCTTTGTTTGCAGTTGGGCGCCAAAATGAGACGCCATTGTGAGTAGAGTTTTGGTGAGTTTAAATAAAGATATGAAGCTGATGTCAGGACTCTAGTGTCGTTTACTGGGATCATGTCATATATATATGAATATATGTGTAATATATGAAAATTATTATCTCTAGATATATAAACCCTCTTGTTCCCCTTACTAATAATTTTCCAGCTATAAAATGTGAGATACCAGTGAGATGTCCTTACAAGATGCTTTTTAATCATTTCTCAGAACTAGAATAGCTAGAATGAAAGCTAAATTTCTGGTAATGGTCCACATTTTTCAGTTCTCTTATGTAATCAAGGTTCGCTTTTGTTTCCCATGAAGTGGTTATCCATCTTTTGTCTCAAGGACCATTTGATTAACCATTTGATTTGTTTGCATTGGAGGCGACATTACCAAAGAAGTCTCTGTTCGTAGGACATGTTATGTAGCTCTGTTGCACTTTTTAGACGGTTGGTAAGATCCATGCGTTTACTTCTTCAATAAATGTGAAGTTCCACAATGTTGGACTTTGTTCCCTTTGATGGGTTCACGACTGCACTTCGATAAGCACTTCTTTTTACCACGAAAGCCTAACATAAGCGCGAAAAGTGATCTAAATAAGGTTTAGCAAAAATTGTGAGCTACCACATAAATATTTATGTTTTCTTTTTATCAAAAGTATTCTTTATTTCTAACGTGAAATGACCTCATAATTTAATTTTAATTTTAACACAATCTTAAAAAAATCAGAATATTGTTTTAAATATAAACATACAATAAAATAATGATATAAAGAATTTGTAATACATCACTTTTTTTGAGAATTAGAATTTTGTTAAAAGTTAACTAACTGGTTACTATTTATAAATTTTATTGTATAGAATACCATTACACTGATAATATGAATAATAATTTCATACTTATGTAACCGGTGTTCATACATTTATCCTAATCCAGATACAAGAGGATACTAAAGAAGTTTTTCTCACAGATCCTGAATACTACTTTAATAAGTTTTCAAATAATATACCTTATCACAAAAAGACAACAAACTCAGAAAATAATACTACGGAAAAAATTCATCTATGAAAGAAAGCAATAGTTGAAGATTAAATGATGCTTATTATTGGAATCATCCTTCTTACTATTAGTATTTAATAAAAAAAGGTTTCGAGAGGTTAAGGTCAAACTGATTAAAGAAGAAAAGAACAAATAGGAGCAAAGGTCATAAAACATAGTTACGAAAGAAATATACAATCCCCTACGGCAATCTCCTAAATACGGTTAGGAATATTCTGCTATAATGCAATTCGGATCTTAAGGAAATACTCAATACTCTTTTTTTATATGCTAACGTTTGATTTGTACATATGATTGCATTTATTTATCTATCTACTCGAATATTCAGTATATATGGAGAGAGATAATAAATTCAAGATAATTAATATCCGTTCGAAGAGGCCGAATTCCTTAAATATGTGTTGCTGTCAATGTAGAAGCCACCTAAATAAGAATTAGGATTCCAATTCAATAATCACACCATCGCCACAGAGTAAATTTTACTTTTATCTTTGAAACTGATTTAATGCAATTGCATTAATACGCCTACTAGACATTTTAGTTTCTGCTCATAATCCAAAATATAGATGTTGGTACACCAAAATATACTAAAAAGAGAGGGAGAGATATAAATCAGGTTTTGCAATACTAGATGTGAAACTGTATACAATGACTTCTCACACAAATCTTGCATTTGTTGAACTAAAGAACTAAAGTTCTTCAGGTCTTTCAACGTTCATATTCAATGTTCATCACACATATCCCCTTATAATAGTAGCCAAAGTTATATGTCCGGCTATCCACAAATTAATGAAGAGGTAGGACCTCGAATAGATAGAGGCATCCATATTGGATTATTGATGAATTAGGGT
>CM063501.1:131711743-131721743 GCA_032207245.1 Pardosa pseudoannulata
TTTTTTGCACCCGTATTTTTTGTTTAATAACAAATTAGATTTTTGATAAAACGCATTAATTTATGCATTTAAATTATTTTTCTCCTAGTTAAAACTATGCATATTGTTACTCTTCTTAGCTATTTTTAAATATTATGAATTATAATAATATTATAATAATAAAGTAAAAATTTGCACAGTTAGTTAAAGTAACTAAAGAGTAGATATAAATACTGCCAAACATATTTGAACTTTTCATTATGGCAATATACCTACGAATAATTCGAAATTTTTGACAATTTTCAAATGATTTTTTATAAGAAAAATGATATTTTCATTCCGTGGAAATAGGTGAAAGAAGTGATAAACTATTTTCATTCATTACTTAACTATTTATGATATACTTCCTTTTTTCGACAAGCAATGTATTTTTTCTCCGAGATAACAATCAAGAAAGTACATAAATTAAAGGTGTATATACCCCCACCCCCAAAACCGTATTTCTATATTGGATGAATTTCCAATTTTTCTTATATCCCTGTTTTTGTCTCTTCGTGTGATAAGAGATTTATCATAGAGAAAATTAAGGCTGTATCTCATTAGTAGAAGCAGCTGTTATTGCCAGGATTAGAGTGTTGCTTTATTTTTGTTAATTATGTACACCAAGTATACTGACTTTGAGATATATTTTTGCTATTAACTAAGCAGTTATTTGTTTTTTGATTTAGATTATGCTTTTATTAGTTAAATCTTTTTTTAGTTGGAAGACAAAAAGAAATTGGATTAATTTTGTTCTGGTGGTTGATCAATAATTGTATAATATAAAAATATAAAGCATACATAAATAAATATGCATTGTAAAAGTACTTCAAATAAAAGTTTTATAGAATTAATTCAGTGTTTTATTTACATATATTCATATTATGTGTGTAATTTTATTTTTGATTATACTTATTTCCCACTTTAAAATTATATATATAAATACACACACACACACACATATATATATATATATATATATATATATATATATATATATATATATATATATATATATATATATATATATATATATATATATATATATATATGTGTGTGTGTGTGTGTGTGTGTGTGTGTGTGTGTCTGTGTAATATATCAAAATTATTTAACTTTAATATTTCCTTAAAAACCTCTCTCGCATTCTACTTCCTTAAAATCTTTTTCCCAGCCTCTAAATGTGTTAATCAAAGAAGCATTCTCGCCCTAAAATTCTTTCGATACAATTCTCAAAGCTTTCTATCCTATAGATGTAATTTTTTTGTCTATTCAGCTGTCATCGGCAAATGGCTCCACGGATTTCCTGATCTTATATTCAAATTCGCTGAGTAAGGGGGAAAATTCTTTCTGTCTTCGCTCTTCGGTGTATCTGTGTTCAAGCAGATTGATTTTTGTGTTTTTTTCTTGTCTGTCGGTGCCTAGCAAATATGTCCGTTTTAACAGCTCTAAAATTTTAATTAGACTTTTGCCGTTCTCTTCAATGCATTTCTATTTACTGCCAGCTGAGGAGAGGTACTAATTGCCCAGAAGACCGGGTAAGTAAAAATATTGTTGCATATATATATACATATATTGAAATTACTTTTTTAGCCAATTGAAAATCTTTGCAGATTTTCACACAATACAAAAATATTTAGAAAGAGAGCAAAAATTTACATGCTTTTTTATCCACCGATTTTAAATGCTCTGAATTTTAGTCAATGAACAGCCAATGTATTGTGAGATTTTTTATTAGGAGAAAACACTATCATACATGTGCATAATTAGACATATCAGGATTATATAACTTCTGTTAACTCTCACAAAATTTAACTTGTCGACTTGACTCTAGCAAACAGGTTAATATAAAATTTAAAATAAACATCAGAAATACAAAACATTGGTTAAGGTATAAAATTCCAAAAAATAATAATTACAGAACTGAATTGAAATTTAAAATAAATGAATCGTATTAAAGTATGATTATATATTTTATAATATCAAGTACTTGATAAAAAAGGTAGTGTCCGTTTTGTAACAGGAAAAGGAGTAAGTCTACATGTAAGATTAGATTAGAGTATTTATTTTTGAGTTATTTTCAATTAAAATGTTAAGGACAAGTACATGTTTAATTAAATTATTGAAGTTTCTCTGTAAATCTATGTAAGTATATCTATGTACTTACATATATAAAAATACATAGATATACTTACAACTGTAAGTATATCTATGTACTATAATTCAGGTTGCTGAAGGATTGGGACTCAAAGTATTGTTGGCTGGTACATAAGCACGAACGTATATCTCCAATAGTGATCCCTTGTAGAATACTACTCTGTAAATTCAAATTTTACTAGAGTTTCTGAATCTCACTCGAAATGTTGTCGCAACCAGTCACTTTCTGATGAATAAATTCATAGCTCTTTCAATTCTTTGTTCATTTTAAAGTCATGGGATTTGGAGGCCCAATTTCAAACTTGACTTCTAACTTTTTAATTTTGAGCGATTAACTGGCCCCCAACAAACAATCAGAATTCAAACTGATTAATGTATATGAGAATAAGCGTCTGTTTCGCTTGAAGTAATCAAGTTTCTACCATTTTTCTGCATACCGACTTACCTAGAAAACATATACACAAAAGATGCCATATATTCTAACGTAATAAATGAAGATTTAAACTACTCGATTGAATAATGTTTGCTCAGTCTAGGCCCCAGCAAACCAATTTTGGTCTAGTTTCAGTTAATTTTCTGGCAATTTTGGATAACCACCGAATCTTTAGGACAATGTGAACATTCATTCATAGGTGTTTCCTTAGTGTTACACACACATTTGTATATAAGCTTGTATATAGATCTGAAAAGTTTTGAGTAGATTGGACCAAAGATATAGCACGCCATACTAGTCCCTGTTGTGTCTAGATATTTCACTCGTCAAACGCATATCGAGAGTTCTCGATACTTTTAAAAATGAAATATCAGAAAATCATTCAATAGAGCCTGGATCGACTGGATACATAACATATGAATTATATAAAAAGCATTATTTTTTTCACTTAAACATACAGTAGCCGAGTCAATTTTTAACCCTTAGCTCTCCGTTGGCTATGCTACGGAGCCGAATGTTTTTAGCATGACTAAGTTTAAGATACTTTGTTGGCATTTGTTATATGGAGTTAAAACGTGCACAATCTCTGTACTGTTACGATTAAACCATTGTTTGGCCATTTTTATGGTTAGCAACATGGAGAAAATTAATTATTATGATGAGAATTTAGAGTTGAGTGGTAGTGGGTTAGAAGTGTTTAGTAGTGGTAGTAGTGGTAAACGTGTTTCATTTTCTAGTGTTCGAAGATATTGTTTCTTTCAAGTGTTGAAAGATATTGCAAAAGTCAAATGTTAATTATAATTCTGATACTTTAAGTAGTGGTTCTGAAATTATACTATCCAAGTAAACACAGGATGCATATGGGAGGTTGTTTTTAAACATATCACAGCATGGTGAAGTACAAAATTTAAAATTTATCTTTGATTTTCAAGAAGAAAGTGCATATGTATCAAATAATCAAAATTTAAAACATTCTCAAGCTTGTGTGATTCTTCTCCCCTAAAATAAGACTCCATTTCACTAGTTTCACTGCAAAAATGTGTCGGAGTTGCTGGTAGGCAATGGTACAAATATGTGCGGAACGCTAAGGGTTAAAACGTTACTAGTCTGACGTTGGTCATTTATGTTGGTGTTGTGGGAAAAGTATAAATACAGAAGTATAATGTATTTTCATTAAAATCATAATTTTCATTATGCAACTGATGACACTAATTATACAGTTTTTTTATCAATTAATTAAGCTTAAATCAATAATATATTGCAGAGAAGTTATCACTTGATTTATTTTAACTTAAAGAAAAAACAAAACGTAATGTACTGACCAAAACCATCATTTGTAAAAGCAAAATCTACAACACCTAAAAAGGAAAAAATTACCTTTACTTTTAGTTTCCTAATCCTTGCCAGAATTAAATTTTTAACACTTTGTATATTTCATACATATGTGAAATAAATTATCTTTGACCACATTTGAAAAACATTTTCAACAAGTTTGTTTTGTTGTCTATTTTGCTTCATTGGTTAATAGATACATCGTCCTTCTCTGGAAAAATCAAAAGCTATTTTGAGAGGTTCTCTACAAAACTGAGTTATTTTTTTGTCTTAAAGATTGCGTAATGTTGCCGTTTTATCTCTTTCGTTTACATCTTCCTTCGATAGTTGAAACACAAATGTTTACAAAAATAACAGCATGCTATTAAATCTTCCGTATTTTGTTAAAATAAAATTTATTAGTATATCTCAGTTTATGTTCTTGAGATAGAAAAATATAGTAAGAAGACATCCATTACTTTTCCTTGTTACATAATATGACGTTTTCGTTTCATTTATAGCATCCATAATTCCTTTAAACTCATTATAGAAATTAATTATTTCTGGCTTCTTATTATCAGTAGTTTTTCATGTTATCAGTAGAATTATCATTATGCATTGTAGATATCAGTAAAACAGCAACATGTGAAACAAGAATCACATTGCTCTGAAATCTAAACTCAAATGAAAATATTTCTATTTGAATGCAATTACTTTTTTTGTGATTATCTTATTTTTCTTCAATTTTCGTACTATGGTCAAATTGTGCTCTCCCATAAATGACTTATCTAAAGAAACAGATGTAAACCAATTGTCCACTATAATTTTCAGTCTCGATCTAAATATGGGACTCACAAATATACTAAAATTTGTCGGTTGGAGAATTGATAAGGTTCATTTGGCTGTTGCCAGGAGTAAATTTATATTTTGATGTGTAAAAGCCTTCAACATCAACTAAAGTATAAATCTTTATACCCTATTTTGCTAGTTTTGATATAATGTAAGCACGAAATGCACATCGGCCTCGGCAAATGCTCTAGCATCTCTAACAGTTAAATATTCATTCCTTGTGAACTGCCTTTTTCACTTATATTACTGAATTCACAAATATTCTTCGAATCTAACCTAACCTGTCCAAATGTTACCTAACCATCTTTTTTCTTTTGGTATTTAAATCATCAAATCAAATCATCATTTCGAATTTTACCAAAATTCAAAATTTTCTGAGCGGCGTTGTCACTCGGAAAGCATCAATACCATTTAAAAGTCATTCCAATATTTTTGGTATGATTTCATAACACCAGCAAGATAGTGCAAATCAAATATTTTTTTAATCTCAGAATGGTCAGTCGATTTCGAGTCTCATTCTCTCGAAAATTTTAGTATTTCGTTCGGAAGGCATGAGTACCTGTTCCATCATCGTTCAATAAGTCATTCAATGTGTGTTGGGATGATTTCATGACACTAGCAAGATAGAGAAAGTCTAATGCTATATTTTTAATCTCAGAATGGTTAGTCGCTTTAGAGTCTCATTCTCGCGAAAATATTTGTAACTCGCTCGGAAGGCATGAGTACCTGTTCCATCATCGCTCCTTAAGTCATTCAAATTTTGTTGGGATAATTTCATGACACTAGCAAGATAGAGAAAATCTAATGCTACATTTTTAACATCAGAATGGTTAGTCGCTTTAGAGTCTCATTCTCTCGAAAATTTTTGTAACTCACTCGGAAGGCATGAATGCCTGTTCCATCATCGCTCCATAAGTCATTCAAATTTTGTTGGGATGATTTCATGACACTAGCAAGATAGAAAAAATATAATGCTACATTTTTAATCTCAGAATGGTTAGTCGCTTTAGAGTCTCATTCGAAAATTTTTGGATGTCGCTCGGAAGGCATGATACCTCTACCATCCTCGCTCCATAAGTCATTCAAATTTTGTTGGGATGATTTCATGACACTAGCAAGATAGAAAAAATTTAATGTTACATTTTTAACCTCAGAAGGGTTAGTCGCTTTAGAATCTCATTCTCTCGAAAAATTTTGTAACTCACTCGGAAGGCATGAATGCCTGTTCCATCATCGCTCCATAAGTCATTCAAATTTTGTTGGGATGATTTCATGACACTAGCAAGATAGGAAAAATCTAAAGCTACTTTTAATCTCAGAATGGTTAGTTGCTTCAGAGTCTCATTCTCTCGAAAACTTGTGTAACTTACTTTATAAATTTTCTTTAAATATATATATTTTTAAAATTTCTCTTTTATTTTCACCTGGGTGGCCACTATTAGAGATTTTTAATGGACCAACTAACGATCTTTCACGTACCGAATGAGGAACGAATACTACCAATTAGGAAGAACTGGAAAAGTTACCTACAATATTTTTTAAATATAATGAGTTTTAAAAATCCCAATATATATGACAATTTAAAACAATTTTAAATTTTTCCGACTATTACAGTTGTAGTATCTCGATATAAACACTTAGTATCAGTTAAAAAAGTTTTATACTTGTCGATCAAAGATTTTTATCTTGTTATCCTTAGCGATATCTCCTTTGGAAGAAATTATCTTTTCAATAGATAAATGTGTTATAAATCACCAGTGAATTTCATTCCTTACACAAATGTAACAATAATATATGTCAATCCTTTTTGTCTTTTCCATAAATCAAAGGTTTCATTCAGCGAAATATTAATCATTCTGACATGCACAGAAGGCAAAAGAGGGATAATTTCTTTTAATACTTTCGGGTTTAATTTATATACTTATATGAATCGAATAAATTACTTTCATATTTAAACTCCATTGTTTTTTTCAGATTTGTTTATTAAGAGAAATTTACAAATAAAGTTTTTTAAACAATAACATTAAATATGTTTTGCTCATAATGCAAAGTGTAGTGCAGTGAAATATAGATTATACTGCTTCCAAAGAAGGCAAATACAAAATTAGGATAATTTCTTTTAATACATTTGAGTCTTATTCTATATGTCAATATAGAATACTTATAATAATACTTATATGAATATAATAATACTTATATGAATCGAATAAATTACTTTCATATTTAAACTCCATTGTTTTTTTCAGATTTGTTTATTAAGAGAAATTTACAAATAAAGTTTTTTAAACAATAACATTAAATATGTTTTGCTCATAATGCAAAGTGTAGTGCAGTGAAATATAGATTATACTGCTTCCAAAGAAGGCAAATACAAAATTAGGAAAATTTCTTTTAATACATTTGAGTCTTATTCTATAATTTTTGAATAACTCACGTTCAAAATTTATTTTCTTTATATTCTTCGGATTTATTAAAAGGAATTATATTCTAAGTATTGAAAATTATAAGCATTAAATCTGCATTTAAGAATTTGCATTAAGAATTTCAGTTCCTTTTTTAAAAAATTTAAATTTTTCCTATTCCCATACCAGTAACTTCCTGGATACTTAGTATCGCTTAAAAAATGTCTAGCATAAAACATATTGTTATCTTTACTGATATCTCCTTTAAATAAAATCGTTTTTGTAATAGATAAATGTGTTATAAATCAAAAATGATTTCATTCCTTACACTGCGGTTACAGTATATGTGTCAAATTTCCATAAATCAAAGGTGTCATCCTGTGAAATATAAATCATACTGCCATGCACAGAAGGTGTAAGTAGGAGAATTTCTTTTAATTCATTGGATTATTGTTTATACTCTTTCGTTTCATATTTAAATTAAATTGAATTATTCGTATTTATTTTGGAATAGAAATTTAATTCAAATATTTAAAGAAGAATAAAATTTAACCTGCATTAAGAATTTGCATTCAGAATTTCTATTCCTTTGAAAAAATTTCAAATTCTTTCAATTCCTTTAACAGTAAAATCCTGAGTATTTAGTATCTAGTAACCCAGTATTAGTATCACTTTAAAAAGGATTTTATAATTGTCTATCATAAAACCATATTGTTATCCATACACCTTTACTGATATCTCCTTTAAAAGAAATCGTTTTTGTAATAGATAAATGTGTCATAAATCAAAAATGATTTCATTCCTTACACTACGGTTACAATATATGTGTCAAATTTCCATAAATCAAAGGTGTCATCCTGTGAAATATAAATCATACTGCCATGCACAGAAGGTGTAAGTCGGAGATTTTCTTTTAATTCATTGGATTATTTTTTATACTCTTTCGTTTCGAATGTTATTCATATTTAAATTAGATTGAATTATTCGTATGTATTCAGGAATAGAAATTTAATTCAAATATTTAAAGAAGAATAAAATTTAACATGCATTAAGAATTTGCATTCAGAATTTCTATTCCTTTGAAAAAATTTCAAATTCTTTCGATTCCTTTAACAGTAAAATCCTGAGTATTTAGTATCTAGTAACCCAATATTAATATAACTTTAAAAATGATTTTATATTTGTCTAGCATAAAACCATATTGTTATCTTTACTGATATCTCCTTTAAATGAAATCATTTTTGTAATAGATAAATGTGTTAGAAATCTAAAAGGATTTTATTCCTTACACTGCGGTTACAATAGTATGTGTCAAATTTCCATAAATCAAAGGTGTCATTCAGTGAAATATAAATCATACTGTCAAGCACAGAAGGTGTAAGGAGACTTTCTTTTAATTCATTGGGTACTTTTTTATACTCTTTCGTTTCGAATGACATTCATATTTAAATTTCATTGACTTCTTCGTATTTATTTAGGAATAGAAATTTAATTCAAATATTTAAAGAAGAATAAAATTTAACCTGCATTAAGAATTTGCATTCAAGATTTCATCCATTTGAAAAAAAAAAATTCAAAAAGTTCCGATTCCTATACCATTCAAATTCTTAATATTTAGTATCGCTTAAAAAAAGATTTTATATTTGTCAATCATAAAACCATTTTATTATCTTTAGTGATATCTTCTTTTAGATAAATCGCTTTTTAATAGATAAATGTGTTATAAATCACCAGTGATTTCACTCCTTACACTATGCTTACAATAATGTTAAAAAATTCAAATTCTTCCGATTCCGATTCTAGAAACTTCCTTGATATTTAGTATCGCTTAAAAAATAATGTCTAGCATAAAAGCATATTCTTATCTTTTCTGATATCTCCTTTAAAAGAAATCATTTTTGTAATAGATAAATGTGTTATAAATCAAAAATCATTTCATTCTTTACAATAGGCTACAATAGTGTGTGCCAATTTTTATGTCTTTTCCATAAATCAAAGGTGTCATTCAGTGAAATATAAATCATAATGTCATGCACAGAAGGTGTAAATAGGGAATTTGTTTTAATTCTTTGGGTTATTTTTTATACACTTTCGTTTCGAATGACATTCATATTTAAATTTTATTGAATTCTTCGTATTTTCTTCTTAAGAGAAATTTAATTCAAATATTTAAAGAATATTAACATTAAATCTGCATTAAGAATTCGCATTTAAAATTTCCATCCATTTGAAAAAAAATTCAAATTCTTCCGATTTCTATACCAGTAAAATCCTGAATATTTAGTATCTAGTAACCGAATATTAGTATCACTTAAAAAAGGATTTTATATTTGTCTAGCATAAAAACATATTGTTATCTTTACTGATATCTCCTTTAAAAAATCGTTTTTGTAATAGATAAATGTGTTATAAATCAAAAATGATTTCATTCCATACACTACTGTTACAATAGTGTGTGTCAAATTTTTTTGTCTTTTCCATAAATCAAAAGTGTCATTCAGTGAAATATAAATCATACTGCCATGCACAGAACGTATAAGTAAGAGAATTTCTTTTAATTCATTGGGTTCTTTTTATACTCTTTCGTTTCGAATGACATTCATATTTAAATTTCATTGACTTCGTATTTATTTACTAAGAGCAATTTAATCTACAAATATCTACATTGAAATATTTTTATCAAAACATCTATTAAAAAACATTATTGCTATTTTAAACAAATAATAATTCAATATTCTTTAAAAGTTTTATAACCGATTTCTCTAACCAGTCAAAATCTAACATTTTTTATCCTTAAAAATGAAAAATTTATAATTTGTCGTTATATTAATAC
>CM063501.1:131726743-131734243 GCA_032207245.1 Pardosa pseudoannulata
TATATATATATATATATATATATATATATATATATATATAATATATATATATATATATATAATATATATATATATATATATATATATATATATATATATATATATATATATATATATATATATATATATATATATATATATATATATATATATATATATATATATATATATATATATATATATATATATATATATATATATATATATATATATATATATATATATATATATATATATATATATATATATATATATATATATATATATATATATATATATATATATATATATATATATATATATATATATGTATATATATATATATATATATATATATATATATATATATATATATATATATATATATACATACATATATATATATATATATATATATATATATATATATATATAATATATATATATATATATATATATATATATATATATATATATATATATATATATATATATATATATACATATATAATATATATATATATATATATATATATATATATATATATATATATAATATATATATATATATATATATATATATATATATATATATATATATATATATATATATATATATATATATATATATATATATATATATATATTATATATATATATATATATATATATATATATATATATATATATATATATATATATATATACATATATGACTTTACATGACCAGAGTCATTTGTAATTGGGACCTTCTATTTCAAAGATTTCGTTGATTCAATCAATATACATTGAACTATCGGTTATATTTAAACAACCCCATCCCTGATAGCTGTAACACTAATATAGCTCTATCGCTGTTTGGGATTTAACTGAACCCCTCACTATAAGACATCTCTTTCCGAATATTCGGAGAATATGCTTTCATATCTCTCCTTTACGGTTGGATATAAAAACAAAATGCTTTGCCCTCCTATTTCTATAATTCAATCGTGATATTTTACTGAGAATAATAAATTCTTTATGCGATAGACAATTATAAAGAAATATGCATGTTTGAACATGGGGATTTAAAATGTATTATAATCTAATGGGAATATCTGTGACTATGCCCGTAAATGTGTATATATGCCTATGTTTGAATGCATGTGTGTACATTCTTTACATAGTCACCATTTATTGAACGAACTTTTAGAAAGTAATAAAGGTGCAAATCATATTTTACATATTTAATCTCATTCTACTTAACAATCCACTATATTCAGCTTTAAAATTATAACATAGCATACGCGAACTACTTATTTTCTCCGTCAGTAATGAGTTTATTTTGTCTCAAGGGTTTCTGTCCGTGTTGCCATCTATGTTTAAATATCTTCACAGGCATGCACAAAAATGGATAGCGTTATTTAAATAAACTATTTGTCAGTAATCCCCTAAGTTATGACCTATTTGACGGGATTTATTTTTGACTGTATTGGGAGATAGTTGATTAATGTTCTATTCATGTCAATCTTATAGAAAAATTAAATGTCTATAGTTAATGATTCCGTTAGTCTATATTTTCATTTTATCTGTGTTAAGCTAAACGTGTAAAGTACCAACAGTCTACAAAATTGTGGGGCGGTTATCTGAAATTGCCTGAAAAAAAATGTTTTTTGCTAGGGTTCCACTGATCAAAAATGTTGGAAATGACAACAGATTCCTTTAAGACTTATTTTTATTGACATTAAAGCTTAGTAATTAAAGCAACTACTTCAAAATATCTACTTGTTAACATTGGTGCCAGTAAATTTGTAACAATTCATTTCCTCAAGCGAAGTAGAGTACACTTATATGAAATGACTAAATTAGTCGAACGATGGCCGAATGGTAGAGTGCTGCTTTTAAGTACCGGAGATGGCAGGCTAGATTCCCGCTGCTAGCATAGATATTCGTAGCATGCAGAATATTTTTAAAAAGTAGGGAGCGATCTAAATTAACCTTCATGAACAAAACAGTACACCGTAGAGGTACAAACGAAATGACTAATTCAGTTAATTCATCTTTCTTGTTTGTTAGAGAGCCAGTTGGTTATTTAAAGTTGTAAAATCCTTGCTTATATTCCTAATAATGTGACACGAATCTTGTGAAATTATTAATTGACAATTATGTGAAAATATAAATGCACTGTAGACTGCATTAATTGCTGATTAGTTACATGCTTCCAATATTTGCGTAATCGTAGATTCCCAGTCTTTCTGTCTTTTCAGTACATATTGTAACGTACTGGAGATATGGTAGACACGGTCGTCGAAGGAAACAGACTAGGCATCTACTAATCTTGACTAAATATTTATTCTAGAGAATAAAATATATGTATATGCTACTCATAGGTGAAATTTAAGGAATAAATCACTTCTATAAAACAGAAATTAAAAATAAACTCGTGGGTGAATTGGGCAACAAATCAAATCCGGAACAGTTCGGAGGTGTATTGCAGGTGCGGTACACTTCAATTGTACAGCCCTTCTGGAAAGTAGAAACAGTCGAGACTCTGAGACTAGCACAGAGCTGAGAGGAAAAAAATAATAAATAGATGATTTGCTGAATTCTAGACGAGACAGCAAGTGTTCGGAGGCATTTTTCCTCGGAGAGTGAGGATACTCTAAACACAATCGCGAAGTACAAAGCTTGAACGGGAATGATATCCCAAGTTCGGAGCGGACTTAATCAAAGGATTATTGAAGAAAGAAGCTGCCGTCTCGAAGACAAGATAATCCCAGCTGGCCGGGAATGGTTCACTGCCCCGGATTTGGTACACAACCAAAAAGCAAGACAAGAACTTTTCACCCAATCACCTCTATTCTAGCTCTGCTAATGACGTTTTCCTTCATTATCCTTCTAGGAAAGGTGCCTTCATCCTGCGGTCACATATATAAACAGCTGATAAAAATATCGTTCTTTTAATTTTGTATTAGCAAATAGAATAAAAATATTATTAAGGAGGATTCCTTTCGGACTCTCCACAACCTGCCGCTAATAGTTTAGCTAAAACTTTGCAGATGTTCCTTTCTATAGTTTCACGATGTTATATACAATATTTTTAACTTTGTTCTTTATACATATATTATATGTTACAGTGTAAACGAAGTCTATACATGTATTTTTTATTCTCTGTGTCAATGTAATATTACATATATAATATATATATATATATATATATATATATGTATAATATATATATATATATAATATATATATATATATATATATATATATATATATATATATATATATATATATATATATATATATATATACATTATAAATATATATATATATTATATATTATATATATATATATATATATTATATATATATATATATATATATATATATATATATATAAAAATATATATATATATATATATAAATAATATATACATATTTAAATATATTATATATATATATATATATATATATATATAAAATATATATATAATATAATATATATATATATATATATTATATTTTATATATAATATATATATTATCGACAAAAGAATAAAATTGTGTGTGCCAAAAAGAAATACGTTGTTGACAAAAAGAGATAAAATTTATAAAACTATTACAACATAAAGGAAAATAAATAAAATTTAAAAAATATATACATATATATACATGCATACTTATCTATCTATCTATCCCCATATATAGATATGTATTTTTAGTATGTCTGTGTGTACATGTATGGGTTATGTATATCATATGCTTAACATTTCGACATGCAAACTTGGAAGAAACATCATCCTTACTCACATATACACTTGCAGAATCTATACTGAGAAAATTATTTGCTTTCAAGCAAATTTTAAATTCACACATAATAATCTAAAAGGCAGTCGTAGCCACTGTCATTTTATTATTTCCATTTTATTTTACCATCTTTAAAAAAAGTCCCACACGTCTGTGTACTTCTCCAGACTAATGTTACACCCTGTAAAGCAAACTTATAACTACAGACATAAAAAAGATTAGTTTATTTATAAGAAAAAATTATTATAATAAATATTATAAGAAAATATTATAAGAAATTAGTTTATCCTAAAATTCTGGATATTTAAAAACATCGAGATTGTAGAAATTAAGTTACTGTGAGATCTAATATACAGTATACCACTAAATTGTCTTGAGAACCACTGCAAGACTATGGACATTTAGTATTTAGTCCTTGGGGAAACAAAAGCTATTAAGGTATTTGTATTAAGGCTCTTTGCCATTGAAAAGTATAAAATAATCAAGTCACTTACTTCGATAATTTTTTAATATATTACCTAAATATGGGTGTAAAAAGTGACAGGCGTAACTCGAAATAATATCAGGAACATATTATAATGCCAATTTTTCTGAATGAAATACCATCGCTTTACACGCAGTTCCATCAACCTGTGCAACTTCTTTAAGACAAAGCTAGCAATCACACATCATAATCCACTGTAAAGTTCCTAAAAGAAAAGGGAAAAAACCAGAATCAAGGCAATATCCATCCCTATTAAATCTTCCTATGTATCACCTCTGGATTTTTGTGCTTTCGGACTTTTAAAATCTGGATTATCCAAACGCCATCCCACAACCCTTAACCGGCTCTGCAAAGAGATTCAAGAGGAATGGGATAGAATACCTCTTCTGACACTTCAAAAGGCATTATTATCCTGGAAATTACGGTGTCGTAAGATAGTTGAGAATAAGGGCTATCGAATAGAATATTTTAAACACAATATTATTATGTAATTTAGTTTGGTGACTACGATGTATATTGTCTAAAAATATGTGAACAATCTCTGTAATACCTAAATATGGTTGTGTTCGTATACATATAAATGTGTCTTAGTGCATCTTAAAAATGCAACAATAATATTTTTAACCAAATTGTGTCTTAAGAGGAAGGTATGGAAATGACTTTCATTGATTTAAATTTCCATATTTTGTATTCATAATCTATTTAGAATTCACTTTTCTCGGATTTAAATTTCAAACACAGAAAACACATTTCACTTTCGCTGTCAGTAATGAGTTTATGTTTGTCTCGAGGAGTGCTTTCTGTGTTGCTAACTATATTTAATAATCTTTGCTGATAGCTGCATAAATCAATGATGTCATTCAAGTACAGTATTATGAATTATTTACACAAACTGGGAATTGTGAGAAATAATCTATCTACGAATATTTTAAGAGATCCTAATATGTGATTATGTTTATATTAATCATACTACAAGTTTAAATATTATAATATTTCCACATATATATGTAATATTAAAATGCCCTATTTATATATTAATATTAATTTAATCATTTCTGTTCATAAACAACGTAGGAGTTTGCTAGGTAATTCTGATTTTTCCCTCCAGACGTGTTGTAGACTTTATCCAGCGTCTGTCTGTACTTCTATGACAAATAGTAAATGCGTTATCTTTAGACATGGGTATTTTTTATCACATGATCAAATAGGTTAAAGGATTATTCCCAGTCCTTTTTACCTCAAAATTACCTATTTAAAATGGTGAGCGCACGATGTTCTCGAAGTTTTTGGACTTGTATTATTTTGATGTAACGTCACCAGAAATAAAATGTCTTGTGCTTTCTGATGAATCTCGCACACATTTCATAAATGAAGTACATCAAAATCATTATATTTAAAAATTCTACTCTTCCTATTCTAATTCTTTGATACGTATTTCCACAGACACAAAGTCTCAAAATTAAAAGGAATGTTCACTACTATATATATATATATATATTATATATATATATATATTATATATATATATATATATATATATATATATATATATATATATATATATATATATATATATATATATTATATATATATATAAAATATATTACATATAAAGATATATTAAAATTATACATATATTATATATTAATATATATAATAAATATATATATATAAAACAGATATATATATATATATAATATTAATATAATATGTATATAATATATAATATATAAGATGGATATGGATATATATTTATTTTATATATTTAAAATAATTGTTTTGAACAGGCGTAAAGTTATATAACAAATAAATATAGAATATGAAATGAGAATATGACTTAGAAGAACATTCATCTATAAAGCTATATAAAAAGGCAATATATAATTTATGTTGCCACAGTGTCAGTTAAAATTAGTTAAATTTTACAGTTAAAATTGGAAACATTAATATTCTATTAATATCTACTGAAAATAATTTTTAATTGTTTTAAATTATAATTGGTATATAGTTAGCATTTAAAGCTAATTCTAAATAAAGATTAATTTAGAATGATATATAACTGTATACTATGGAGACATTCACTGCGCTGTATAATATAATAAATATATATGAATAATAATATGTGTTATAGCATATTCCAGTTACAAATTTTATTAATAGTAAGTTGTAGTTAGATTTTTTATCACAAAGTTTATATAAGATTTTATATTTTCAATTTTTTAAATAATATTTATAATGGGAGGTAATATGTTTATCTTTTACGGTTTCAGTTAAAGGTCTGTTCAAACAATTGTTTAACCGTGTATGAAAGTCGTAAAATTCTACACCCAATATCTTTTTCCTATGTTTTAATTTATGCTTAATGGATAAGTGTTTTGATTGTTTTTTGTTGTGCTTTTTATTATATATATATATATATATATATATAAATATATATATATATATATATATACAATATTATATATATATATACATATCTATATATATATAACATATATATATATGTATTATATATATATATATATATATATATATATATATATATATATATATATATATATATATATATACATATACATATATACATACATATATACATACATACATACATACATACATACATACATATATGTGCATATTTATATACCCAGTTTTAGTGTCGACATTCTTTATTTAATTCATGGTAATCCCTTCTTTTTTGGTCCAGGGTAATTTAAAACTCTTTTTTCTTCTTACTCTTAGTTTTAACTCACAACTCACTGGGACAGAAAAAGTGAATTTTTCAATTAAAACATCGTTTAGCTCTGATTCTGTTATTGCAGCTTTAAATATTTTAGAAATCCCATCAATTTAATGCCATATCATATTCATTTTTGATTAATGATGCAGTGGATGTTACTATATTATATAAATTTGATGTATTCGTCAATAAGATGAAAAAACTGTTTTGAATAAACTATAAAGCAAAAACTAATGGCAATATGAGTTACTACATTATTTTTCAACTTTACCATAAAACATTAATGAAAATCGCTGTAATAATAACAGTAATATAGATCAATTATCTCAAGAGAAGAATAATTATTTAATTTTCCAAGTATGAAAAACTCCTTTATTAACCCGTACTTAAGATCATTAAGGGACAACTTTTTCTAATTGATTGATGATATTAACTAATTGCATAAATAATATATATTAATATGTAGTTTAATTATCAGAAAAGTACTTTTAAAATTACAGCTTGA
>CM063501.1:131749243-131821743 GCA_032207245.1 Pardosa pseudoannulata
TATATATATATATTTATATATATATATGTATATATATATATGTATATATATGTATATATATATACATATATGTATATACATACATATATATATATATATATATATATATATATATATATATATATATATGTATATATATATATATATATATATATATTATATATAATATATATATATATATATATATATATATATATATATATATATATATATATATATATATATATTATATATATATATATATATATAATATATATATATATATATATATATATATATAGCTGAATTGCTGCTACTTTAAAATTGTATTAATTTATTTCTTACTCATTTAAAATTAATTTTAGTCCATAAGTCATGCCAGGTTCATATAATAAATTACTCAGAAGCATTTCATTAAGATATATATATATATATATATATATATATATATATATATATATATATATATATATATATATATATATATATATATATATATATATATATATATATATATATATATATATATATATATATATATATATATATATATATATATATATATATATATTAAGTGTGTCATATTACATGGATAAATACTAATGAGTTGTATCTTTACATATTCAAGTTTTTTAAGGTTTTTCTACTTTAATCGACAACGTTATTTTAAACAAAGCTAAATTAAAGAGGTTATGTTAAATATGTTGTTAAACGAATAAGTTCAACATATTACCTAAGTAAGTCTAAAAAATGAACTAGTTTTTAAATAAATAAACAGAGAAATAAATCGAAAGAGGTTTTTTTATGTGAATGCACATCTTCGTTATGAATTATTTGCCCATAACTGCTTTTTAGTAACTAAACATAATTATGTTTTATAATTATATGAAATATGTTGGCTGTTCATATTTCTTTACATTTATGAATTTGTTTAAAATATTTTTTTTATTTCAACTAATTTTAAATTCTCTTTATCTTAAACTTTATGTATCGTACTATTCTTGGATTTCATCAAACTGTTACAGCTTCTGAAACTAAACAACGGATGTTAATACAGTTATAAACAATTATCTGTTCAAAATTTATGTCACGCAGTAACTAAAAACAACCATTTCATACTTTCATTCTCAAATATTTAGTGAAAAAAAGCATGCCCGTTTTTTGCAGTCCTTTGTGTTTAAGAATACTTTAAAATGGGGAAAAAAATCTCAAAGGGATCTTTTTAATAAAGTTTTTCACTTTTCTGATTCCTATTTCTCCTGAAAATTGATATTTTTTCTTAGATACTTGAAATGAAATTTTATATACTTTTCTGAAGATCTTCCTGTATAAAGTATTTTCTATGTATAAACTAAATTTGATGTCATTTATTGCATGAGTGGTGTGTATTCTTTATGCAATGAAATATGTTGAATTTCAGCTTTCCCCTACTGAACTGCATTTAGGATGCTACACTATCTAAATAAGTCTTAGAGAATAGAAAAAGTGTAATCGTTTCGATAGAGGTCTTTACGTACTTAATAATATAATACTAGAAGTTGTGATTAAGATTTGTTTCACGCCTTAAAAAATGGTGACATAATTACTTTTTATTGATTACAATGTAAACTGTAGACCAACTAATACAGGAGAACTTTGACTATTTAGTTTTGGTTTGGTATGGAGTGCTACGGTCTACTTTTTGCAACACGAGGGCTAATGAGACCGGGACCTACAGCTTAAAGCCGACTCCGGCTACAAACATCCATGTCAATGTGGGATACGAACCCACGAACTCCGGTACCGAAGGCCAGCACCCTAACCAATCGCCCATCTTTCGGCCCTTTGTCTATATAATAATAGTATATGCAATCTATAAAATTATTTTTCATATGTAGCCTCCACACTATGGGCAACTGTTCGCCACTTCCTGATGGTAACTTTGGATGATGGTTTACGTGTTGCATCCACACACTGGACCACTAAATAAACCGACCATAGGTTCTATTGCTTTAGTTGTGTTTTAGTTGCTCTTTAGTTGTGCATCTGGCTGCCTTTGATGTATGTAAGAAAACCGCTTCCAAACCATCATTCGCCAAGGTCATTTTATCGTCTGCCATCGGCAACCTCGATAAGCCATACCCTCTCCAGATGGTGGTAATGGCTGGAAGTTGACCATAGTGGGGAGGGTCTTTTATAGCCGAGATAGTTCAGTCGGCAAAGGTATCGAAGGGGTTTAAGAGTTCATGAATCAAGCCGGTAAAATATATGCCGCATTTATTAATGGTAATTGGGGCATGTAAAATTGGATTGTGGTCAAAATAATGTTAAAGTTCCCAAACTATACGTTTGGAGTTGCAATCCAAGTCTAGAGACTTTTGCCTCGTCCTTGCTTTTACATTACCAAACCCCACTTTGTTTTTGTTGTGTGGTGTCTTGGGAGATATATTGGTCTCTTATATGGTGCTTAAGTGGCGCCAACCAATATTTGTGGCTTGGTAGTAACGAATAAATGCCATAATAGCAAGTACTTGTGCAGTGGCAAATAAAAGTGGTTTATGATCAAAATAACGTCAAAGTTCCCAAACTATACGTTTGGAGTTGCAGGCCAAATAAAGAGACTTTTGCCTCGTCCTTGCCTCTAAATTAAGAGACCCCACTTTGTTTTTATTCTGTAGTGTCTTGGGAGAAATATTGTCCCCCTATATGGTGCTCCCATAATTAAGTGGCCAAACAATATTTGTGGTTTGGTAGTGACGAATAAATGCTATAAAAACAAGTACTCCTACATTGTCAAGTAATATTGGTTTGTGCTCAAAATATCGTCAAAGTTCCCAAATTATACGTTTGGAGTTGCAAACCAAGTCTAGAGATTCTTGCTTCGATCTTGACTCTAAATTACGAGACCAAACTTTGTTTCTGTTGTGTGGTGCCTTAGCAGAAATATTGATCTCTTATGGTGCTCCCATAATTAAGTGGCTCACCAATATTTATGACTTGGTAGTGAAGAATAAATGTTATAAAAACAAGTACTACTGCATTGGAAATGACAGTAATATTACAAATGGTGCACGGTAACTAGGTTTTACACACCGGTGTGAACGTGCAACATAAATTACAGTAATCTAAAATCTGCATTCTATGGAACGAATTAACAGCATAAAAATCTTTTAGATGTAAAAATTTCCAAAATTCACGAAAATTACAAAAAATATTGAAATAGAATGAAATTATAGCTATTTAGTCATTGAAAGCAAATTAAACCTTTAACTGTGTGACTGATATTATTTTATTCTACATATAATACAAATACATGTAGAATGAACAACACGCAAGGATATTTGAATCCATCTAGAATTAAAATGTTTTAGATTTTAAGAATGGTATTGAACCAAGATTTAATTACTCCTGTAATAATTACTATATATTTTTATTAAATGTAATTAAGTGAAAAAATTTCATTACATAACAGATGCAATTACTAGCATTTACTTGTTTTTGTTGTCCTTGGAATGTTAACAGCCTAAATGTAGACTCTGTTAATAAACTTGTATCTCACTTTATTACTTTTTTCTTATCTAAAACGAAGCTAATTCTTGTTAATTCTTGTTAAGTATATTAAAAATTAATTTATTAATTGACAACTAGTTGAGCATGTAAAATTATAAAAATCAAATTAAAAAGAAAAGGGAGAAAACAAAAAATTTCACTTATAGCGACTATGAAAATAAAACTACAGAGCCAGTAGCTCCGGGTCCCTCTTCTTTTTTGGGAGTCGAAAGTTTTCTTCATTCATCAACCTGGCTGCTGGGCATCAAGTCTGCAAGTGTGTGGATAGACTGTAGCTGCTGGGATGAGAACCGCAAGTCTGTAAAGCTCATCAACATTCCATTAGCCTGGCGGCACGGTGAAACTGTGCCAAGCTCAGTGTTAAAAACATGCCAATGTGTTGTGGGAATATGTCATATTATAAAAAGAACGAATTTATAAAACTATTGCAGCGCAGTGCTTGAAGAGGAGAACAAGTGATGCTCTTGGTAAGCGTGATGTCATTTTGGACATGTGTAAATGAAAATCCAGAGCGGCTTGTGGAATAAAAAAGCAACTTTTTGTTTCACCAACGTAATAATTGGCAGCTTGGCAGGGAAGATACAAACAGGGTATTTTTGTTTAATGGAAGCTTTATAGAATTAAAATAAACTAAATGGAACGTTATGACAGTATCTATATTTTATTTATTATTTAATAATTAAATACTGAAAGATGACAATCTACAAACAACAGTATTAGTCGAAAAGACTTAGTGATTAACAAGCATGGATAATTATTATGGGGTTTCAGACCTCAACTAGCAGACTCCTGTAAGGACCTCATTGAACAAATTAGAAAATCCAAGATCACTAAATGTCCTCATTTCTGCATGCCTTCGAGGATGGAGAGGATTAGATAATCAACAGAAATTCCTCCCTTACTAAGGATGATCATTATTAAGGATATGCGTCAGTGGGTATCTATCTAACTATGTGGGTCTTAGATATACTTATTATGGAGATAAGCAACCAATTTAGCCATCATCTTCCCACTGCAAAGTATTTAAGGAACATTAAGTCATAAACTTAGATATTATGGGTATGTTAAACAACATAACTAATATTAAATATATAATATAGATGTTATGTCTTAAATTGAAAAAATTTAATTAAAACTACTAATAATAACATTTGCTTATTTTATATCATTTTAGTAATAATGTCAGTCAATAATGTATCTATACGTTTAATAAATTTCTTTATCCTATAAAGACAAATTATCTTCTGATCTATCAATATATTATTTGTTATGTATTAATTAAATACTGAAAAGCATCAAACTTAGAGCAATAGTATCAGTCGAGAGGACTTAGGGATTAACATACCGGGATGATGATCACATGCTTCATTTTCCCTAATAACAGACTCCTGTAAGGATCTCATTGTGCAAATTAGAAAAATCCAAGATCACCAAAGATTCTCATTTCTGAATGCCATCAAGGATGGAGAGGATTATAGAATCAATAGAAAATCCTGCATTACTAAGGATGATTATAATTAAGTATATGTGTCAGGGTGAAGTCGGGTATCTATCGAAGTGAGTCATAGTTATACTTAATATGCAGGTACGGCAAGGCATTCAGGCATCAACATTCCACTGCAAAGAATTTAAGGAACATTTAATCAGAAACTTATACATTATGGGTATTTGAGACAACATGCTTAATATTAAATATGTAATAAAGAATTTCTGTCTTAAATTGTTAAATTAAAACAACAAATAATAATATTTATTTATTTTATATCGATTTACTAATAATTTCAGTCAATAAATGAGATACAGTTTTAGAAATTTCCTTAACCTCTGAAGACTAATTATCTCCATATTTATCAATATATTATTTGTTATGTATTAATTAAATACTGAAAAGTATCAATCTACGAGCAACAGTATTAGTCAAGAAGACTTAGGGATTAACATACCGGGATAATGATTACAGGCTTCAGTTTCCCTAATAAAAGACTCCTGTAAGGATCTCATTGTACAGATTAGAAAAATCCAAGATCATCAAAGATTCTCGTTTCTGAATACCTTCAAGTATGGAGAGGATTATAAAAAGAAATCCTTCATTAGTAAGAGTGAACATAATGAAGGACATAAGTCAGGGTAAAGACGGGTATTTTTCTAACTAAGTGGGTCTTACTTATTCAAAATATGGAGGTACAGCAAGCCCTTCACACATCAAATCCCACTGCAAACAATTTAAGTGACATTACATTATAAGTCATAAATGTAAATATACTTTAACATTATTGATATTAAATATTTAATAAAGAATTTTTGTCTTGACTTGTTTAATTAAAACAAATAATAATAATAATATTTGTTTATTTATATCGTTTCAGTAATAATTTCAGTCAATAAAATAGCTATAGGTTTAGAATTTTTTTTATCCTATAAAGACAAATAATCTTTTTATTTATAAATATATTCTTTGTTCTGTTTTAATTAAATACTATAAAATATAAATCTATAAGCAACGGTATTAGTCGAGAGGACTTAGGGATTAACATACCGGGATAATGATCACATGCTTCAGTTTCCCTAATAAAAGACTCCTGTAAGGATCTCATTGTACAAATTAGAAAAATCTAAGATCCCCAAACATTCTGAAAGCCTTCAAGGATAGAGAGGATTATAGAATCAATAGAAAATTCTCCATTACTCAGGATAATCATAATTAAATATATGTGTCAGGGTGAAGTTTGGTATCCATCGAAGTGGGTCTTAGTTATACTTAATATGCAGGTACAGCAAGCCATTCAGGCATCAACATCCCACTGCAAAGAATTTAAGGTACATTTAGTCACAAACTTATACATTATGTGTATTTGAGACAACATGACTAATATTAAATATATAATAAAGAATTTCTGTCTTAAATTGTTTACTTAAAACAACAAATAATAATATTTATTTATTTTATATCGATTTAGTAATAATTTCAATTAATAAAAGAGATATAGTTTTAGAAATTTCTTTAACCTCTGAAGACAAATTATCTCTATGTTTATCAATATATTATTTGTAATGTATTAATTAAATACTGAAAAGTATCAATCTACGAGCAACAGTATTAATCGAGAAGACTTAGGGATTAACATACCGGGATAATGATCACAGGCTTCACTTTCCCTAATAACAGACTCCTGTAAGGATCTCATAGTACAAATTAGAAAAATCCAAGATCATCAAAGATTCTCATTTCTGAATACCTTCAAGTATGGAGAGGAGTATACAATCAATAGAGATAATCCTCCCTTACTAAGGATCAACATAATGAAGGACATAAGTCAGGGTTAAGACGGGTATTTTTCTACGTGGGTCTTACTTATTCAAAAATATGGAGGTATAGCAGGCCATTCAGACATCAATATCCCACTGCAAAAAATTTAAGGAACATTACGTCATAAGTCATAAATTTAAATATACTTTAAAATGATTAATAATAAATATTTAATAAAGAATTTTTGTCTTGACTTGTTTAATTAAAACAAATAATAATAATATTTGTTTATTTTATATCGTTTCAGTAATAATTTCAGTCAATAAAATAGCTATCGGTTTAGAAATTTTTTTATCCAATGAAGACAAATTATTTTTTTATTTATTAATATATTCTTTGTTCTGTATTAATTAAATACTATAAAGTATAAATCTATGAGCAACAGTATTAGTCGAGAGGATTTAGGGATTAACATACCGGGGTAAAGATCACAGGCTTCAATTTCCCTAATAAAAGACTCCTAAAAGGATCTCATTGTACAAATTGGAAAAATCCAAGATCACCAAAGATTCTCATTTCTGAATGCTTTTAAGGATGGAGAAGATTATAGAATAAATAGAAAATCCTCTATTATTAAGGATGATCATAATGAAGGATATGAGTAAGAGTGAAGGCTGGTATCTATCTAAGTAAATGTGTCTTAGTTACACTTAATATGTAGGTACAGCAAGCGATTATTCCTCATCATCCCACTGCAAATAAGTAAAGGAACATTAAGTCAGAAACTTAAATATTATATGTAATAAAGATTTTCTGTATTAAATTATTTCAGTTAAAACAACTAATAATATTTGTTTATTTTAAAAAGTTTTAAACATATTTTCAATAACAAAGTAGCTATACGTTTCATAAATTCTCTTCTAAAACAATATTATCAATATACTATTCATTATGCATTAATTAAGTACTGAAAAGAAGCAATCTACGAGCAACAGTATTAGTCGAGAGGACTTAGGGATTAACATACAGGGGTAAAGATCACAGGCTTCAGTTTTCCTAATAACAGACTTCTAGAAGGATCTCATGGCACAAATTGGAAAAATCCAAGATCTCCAAAGATTCTCATTTCTGAAAGCCTTCAAGGATTTAGAGGATTACAGAATCAATAGAAAATCCTCCATTACTAAAGATGATCATAATTAAGGATATGCATCAGGGTGAAGTCGGGGACCTATCGAAGTGGGTCTTAGTTATACTTAATATGCAGGTACAGCAAGCCATTCAGGTATCAACATCTCACTATACTATATGGGTATTTGAGACAACATGATTAATATTAAATATGTAATAAAGAATTTCTGTCTTAAATTGTTAAATTAAAACAACAAATAATAATATTTATTTATCGATTTACTAATAATTTCAGTCAATAAATGAGATACAGTTTTAGAAATTTCCTTAACCTCTGAAGACTAATTATCTCCATATTTATCAATATATTATTTGTTATGTATTAATTAAATACTGAAAAGTATCAAACTTAGAGCCAACAGTATTAGTCTAGAAGACTTAGAGGATTAACATACAGGGGTAAAGATCACAGGCTTCAGTTTTCCTAATAACAGACTTCTAGAAGGATCTCATGGCACAAATTGGAAAAATCCAAGATCTCCAAAGATTCTCATTTCTGAAAGCCTTCAAGGATTTAGAGGATTACAGAATCAATAGAAAATCCTCCATTACTAAAGATGATCATAATTAAGGATATGCATCAGGGTGAATGCAGGTATTTATCTAACTAAGTGGGTCTTACTTATACTAAATATGCAGGTAAAACAAGCCATTGAGACATCAACAATGCAAAGAATTTAAGGAACATTAAGTCATAAGGAACATTAAGCCATAAGGAACATTATGGGTATTTGAGACAACATGCTTAATAATAAATATGTAATAAAAATGTTCATCTTAAATTGTTTAATTAAAACAACTAATAATATATGTTTATTTAAAAAAATTAGTAATATTTCAATCAGTAAACTAGTTATAAGTTGTATAAATTTCTCTATCCTATAAAGACAAATTCTCTTCATATAAATCAATATTATCAATATGTTATTTGTTATGTATTAATTAAATACTGAAAAGTAGCAATCTACAAGTAACAGTATTAGCCGAGAGGACTTAGGGATTAACAAGCTGGGATAATTATCATTGACTTCAGTTTCCTTACTAGCAGACTCTTGCAAGGATCTCATTGTACAAATTAGAAAAATCCAATATCACCAAATGTCCTCATTTTTGAATTACTTCTTGGATAGAGAGGATTATGTAATCTATAGAAAATTCTTCATTACTAAGGAATATCATAATTAAGGCTATACCTTTAGGTCAAGGTGACATCTACCTAACTAAGTGGGTCTTTGTTGTAATCACTAATCAAACAGAACAAGCAATTCAGACATCATCATTCCACTCCAAAGAATTTCAGGAATATTACGGCATAAAATTAAATATTGTGAGAATATGAAATAGCATGATTAGCATTAAAAATATAATAGAGTTTTAAACTTAAATTGTCTAATTAAATTCCCACTAATAATATTTATTCATTTATACCGCTTTAGTAATATTTTCAGTTAATAAACTAACTATAAGTTTTATAAATATCTCTATCCTGTAAAGACAAATTATCTTCTTATAAATCAATATTATCAATATGTTATTCATTATATATCAATTAAAAACTGAAAAGTAGCAATTTACAGGCAACACTATTAGTTGAGAGGTCTTAGGGATTAACATGCCGGGATAATTAATTTGGCCTTCAGTTTCCTTACCAGCTTACTGGTGTATGGATATCATTGTACAAATTAGAAAAATTCAAGATCACCAAACGTCCTCATTTCTGAATGACTTCGTAGATAGAGAGGATTATGGAATCAATAGAAACCCTTCATTACTAAGGACTACCACAATTAAGGTTATACCTTCAGGTCAAGGTGACATCTACCTACATAAGTGGGTCTTTGTTGACTAAGCAAATACAACTGACTAAGCAAATACAACAAGCAATTCAGACATCATTATCCCACTCCAAAGAATTTCAGGAATATTATGGCATAAAATTAAATATTCTTGGAATATGAATTAACATGATTAGCATTAAAAATATAATTGAGTTTTAATCTTAAATTGTATAATTAAATAATAATAAAAATATTTATTTATTTTATAACGATTTAATAATATTTTCAATCAATGAACTAGCTGTATGTTTTATAAATATCTCTATACTATACAGGCAAATTCTCTTCTTATACATCAATATTATAAATATATTATTCGTTCAGTATTAATTAAATACTGAAAAGTAGCAATATATAAGTAACAGTATAAGTCGAAAGGACTTAGGGATTAACATACTGGGTTAATTAACATGGGATTCAGCTTTCCTACAAGCAGACTTCTGTAAGGATTTCATTGTACAAATTAGAAAAATCCAATATCCCCAAACGTCCTCATTTTTCATTAACTTAGTGAATAGATTCGTTATTCGTGATTATGGATTCAACAGAAAACTCTTCATTACTAAAGACTATCATAATTAAGTTTATAACTTTAGGTCAAGATGACATCTAACTAAGTGGGTCTTTGTTGTATTGACTAAGCAAGTACAACTAGCAATTCAGACATCATCATCCTTCTCTGAAGAATTTCAAGAATATTATGACAAAAAATTAAATATTGTGGGAATATGAAATAACATGATTAGCATTAAAAATATAATAGAGTTTTAAACTTAAATTGTCTAATTAAATCCAAATATTTATTTATTTTATAAAACTTTAGTAGTAATTTCAATCAATAAACTAGCTGCACGTTTTATAAATATCTCTATCATATAAAGACAAATTCTCTTCTTTTACATCAAGTTTATGAATATATTATTATGTATTAATTAAATACTGAAAAGTAGCAATCCAAAAGCAACAGTATTAGTCGAAAGGACTTAAGGATTAACATGCCGGTATAATTATCATGGACTTCACTTTCCCCATTACCAGACTCCTGTAAGGATCTCATTTTACAAATTAGAAAAATTCAAGATCGTCCAATGTCCTCATTTCTGAATGACTTCGTAGATAAATAGGATTATGGAATCTATAGAAAACCCTCCATTACTACGAGTATCATAATTAAGGTTAAGCACTTAGGTCAGGGTAACATCTATCTAACTATGTGGGTCTTTGTTGTACTGACTAAGCAGGTACAACTAGCAATTCAGACATCACCATCCCACTCTAAAGAATTTCAGGAATATTATTGTAGAAAATTAAATATTGTGGGAATATGAAATAGCATTATTAGCATTAAAAATATAATAGAGTTTTAAACTTAAGTTGCCTAATTAAACTCTAATAATAATATTTATCTTTTTTAAAACGATTTAGTAATATTTTCAATCACTAAATTAGCTATAAATTTTATAAATTGTTCTTTCAGTTAAAGAAAAAATATATCCTATTAGATATATCGCCAGTAATTTGCTACTAAACTCCTCAATTTATAACCAAAAGTTTAATGTAATCCTTATGGAGCATATTACGAAAATAGAATGTCAGAAACGCTTTTGATCAGCTTTAAACACCCTTTCTCGTAGCATGTAAAAATAATTTGTTCCAGATATATTTTCTCCAAAATCTCGGATGGAAATAAAAAAAGACACTTTCATCTTCAATATTTTCCTAAATAAAAATCCTTTAAGTGGTTATTAAGTGGTGGGTTAGGAAAAAAAATAAACTTTGGTAAATTTTTCTTTCTTCCGCATTATTTAGTTTAAAATAACTTTTCGTACAGTTTTTGCTGTAAACACTGATTGATATCAATATAAGTATACTTCAAGATACTATTAATGCATCTAAAAACAACCACATTTCCGCTTCAGAGATTCCGTAAATATAACCTACTTCATGTTTAAGTTTTGCGTTTATTTTGTTTCGAGAAGAGGAATTGATTTATTTTACGTTTCTTTCTGGTATTTTTTTATTGATGTTCTGAAGATGATGGAAAATATATTTACTATCTTTTTTTTTATAAAAAAAGAACTTAAAAATGAAATAAATATATTTTTTTCACGGTTGTAATATACTTAATACACTAATAAAAATTTAAATATATTCAGACATTTTCCTCTAATACTTTAAACAAGAAAATCATTTATTTTATATTAATGTTTTTTAATAATATTTCTGAATTGGAATCTTTTTTGCCAGGATGGTTTTGTATGCCCCAACACTCCTCAAAATGGTTAAAATAATTATCGAACTACGAAGTAAAGCAAATACGTAAATATGTAAGAATTGTTATACTATGGTTAAAACTTTAATAGTGACAACAATGCTGTAAAATCGCTACTTAACAAAACCAAAGACTATCACGTATACCACATGTGAGCTACATACCGACCTTACCTCTCAGCAAAAAAATCGTCCTTCCTACTTCATGCGCATGTGGAGTGACGCAAAGAACTGATCCTTGTTATAGTTTGAGGTCTAAAATGTTGTCAGGATGTTTTGAAAACAAGAACAATGAAGACAGATAAAAATTCAATTTGCCAGAGGTCGTACAACAGGACAGTGTCATCTAGGGCTTTACCATCCACCTTATTCTCCTCCACCGCATTTGTCTTAATTACTAAGAAGTAGGAACTTCTTCGTGGCATTCGCTTCAGAACTGTTCCAAGGATTCTTGTGTCTATAGACCGGTGCATTCGAGCTATCAATAGAACAGGCGTGGCTACAGGTATTATGCGACTTCCGCATCGTTTGAAACGAGTTATACAGAATGATTGCGACTATATTAAGGACTGTAAAACATGGTGACATTAATCACTTTTGTATTCTATGTAAATAAATACTTACTATTTATATATATACTAACTATTGCCACTATTCAAGTTCCAACCCTCGTATGCTGTTGTTGTTTCTGATACCACTTGGAGAAACCAAGAACGATAGTCATATACATGAAGGGAAAGTATTAAGGCAAAAGGTTGAGCCTTTCTTTTTAATGAGCACCGTTAAAATGAAAGAACAACTTTCCTCAAGTGGGTTCTCGTAACTTTGAAGCAGGTACCAGGCAGAACACCCATAGGTTTGTCCTGCCACCCCTAGAGGTATTAATTGATAACTTGGATGACATTGTGACAACGAATATATTTTACGTACCCCAGTTACCTTTAACGAAAACGGCGGTTGTTAGGCCGACTGGGGGTCTGAACCCGCAACCTCTCAGTTACGAGATTGTTACTTTTGCCGACAGAGCTACCGTAGCTCAGAATCGTTATATACCCGATACATGGAAATGTATTAATGAAGTTATATATATTTTATTTCATTAAGTAGTATATTAGTAATAGTGCTGTAACTTATCTTTATAACATGGTGATGACACTGTTATCAACGATAATTGTCGATTTTTTGTCATTTAATATCGAGGTTTTAACAATAACTAAGACGATAGAGGTTTTTATAAAATAACTATGTTTAGGGAGTTAAGATCGCTTAACCTGGAAATTAGAGAACACCGTAACTTCTATAATTTTCTATTCGTACTAACACATAGAAATATATAAATTAAAAGGAAATCAATGTAAATTTACAAAGTAATATTTTTATTACACATACTAATACTTATTCAAATTTAATGAAGATGACACTTTACTTTATCTGTTAAGAATGATAATCGTAGTATACATAAAAAAATGGTTTCTATCTCTTGAAAATTGCATTTTTATCATTTAAATATCGAGGTTTGATAAGTATTTTCAGGATATATTTGTCAGCAAATTTTAAAGAATTGAGATATCGTAATCTTGGAAATTAATGAACAACCTAAATATCTTGTTTTTCTATCCACACAGATACACGAAAAAATGTAAGTGAAAAGTAAATTCCATTTGTTTCCTAAAGCAGTAGTTTTATTACAAATACTATCCTTAATACATTGATCTGACAATGTGTGCTAATAATGATGATAGAAGCATACGTATACAAACAATCTTTAGTTCTAGAAAACAGTCTATTTGTTAGTGCAGCATTAATGTTTTGTCAAGAATTTAGAGGATACTTTTATTTTGGAGTCGGAATTGCTTAATCTTTCAAGTTATAATCGATATATAAATATCGCAATAATTAACCACTATATTCCTCTACGATTACTCCGAATGATGGACGAAAGTTTATATCGTTAATCTTCGGTACTTCAGTTCGTGTATTTGAATCCCAGCATGGCATGCATTTTAGTCGCCGTAAAGAATCGGCTTTAAGCAATAGGTTCCGGTATCATTAGCCTTTATGTTTCTAAACGTTGACCGTATCTATACATGACAAAATGTAAATGAAAAGTAAATTCCTTTTATTTCATAAAGTAGTAATTTTATTATAAATACTATCCTTATTACATTGTATTATTCATATATTGATTCATTATTGTATTGTTGATTTGACAATGGGTGTTAATAAGAATAATAGAAGTATAAGTATATAAACGATTTTTAGTTCTAGAAAACTACCTATTCGTTAGTGAAATATTAATGTTTTGTCAATAATTTAGAGGTTACTTTTATTTGGGAGGGGAAATTACTTAATCTTTCAATTTATAATCGATTAATAAATATCACAATAATTAACCAGCATATGCCACTACAATTACATCGAATGATGGCCAAATGTTTAGAGTGTAAATCTTCGGTACTTGAGTTTGTCGATTCGAATCCCAGAGTGACATGGATGTTCGTAATCGTTCGAAATCAGCTTTAACCAGTAAGTTCCGGTCTCATCAGCCTTCGTGTTGTGAAACGTTTACAATATTGCTCCAAGCCGTATCAAAATCACCACGATTATAATACCATAAGCACATTTTCTTGTATCCTTATTTGAGTAGAGTAAAAGCTGTAGCTGTTTGCATTCCAAATACGTAAAATGTGTGACTAAAATACTAACGAATAATTTTATCTCTCGATTAAGTAAATGAATAAAAGTTTTGATAAGTTAAATTTTTCGTCGGGCATTTAATAATGAATACCCGAATTTAAAAGTGATAAAAACCAATGATTTTTCAACAAAATTGCAGAGCTTTTAAACGTATTCTATACTTTCTAAACTATAAAGCTATTTAAATAGAAATGTGTATAAATTACAACACAAGATCGGAATGCATATCTCGAAACATATCTCCTCTCTTCAATCTGATCTCTATTCATTTCGCACAGATTCATTTCTTGCTTTATAGAAGTGCATTTAAGCTAACCTATTACATTAATCCTATATTCATTCAGGTTAACGTAGTGCAAAATAAAGCATCTATCTTTTATTATATCTGATTTATTTTACTCCAGTCAAACTTGCAAATGTAAATAAAAATTTACATTTGACTGATTTGGGAATTATATATACTCTAATTCACTTAATTTGCGATCACCCTCTTTTCAATTGTCCGACCTCTAGAAACCTAAACTAGGTAGAATCATAGCTATTTTGTCAATATATTTATTTGGGTCAACGTACGGTATTTAAAAAAATAATGAATGACAAGCTAAACGATTAATTTAAATCTATTGCAATGAATACTGTCAATTAACTGAGATTAACATGAACAACCTTTTTATTCAATTTCGAACGGTTTGCTTATTTCATGAATTACATTTACATAAATGGGAGAGAAGCAATTTTGTTTGTAAAAATGTACTTTCTTGAAAAGGATTAGAGTGGCATATATATTTTGATTACTTAAATACCTTGATCTGGAAAGGAATTTAATGATGATAAACATCCCATGTAACTTTATTTCAAAGAGCCCCTAACAGTTCATTATGCTGAACATAACGAGTTGTTTCGGGTTGTTTAATTTTGTTAATTAGCAGGAAAATCCATTTGAATGTAATCTAAACAGAAATTGCATGCGGATTAATGAAGAAGTTTACAGGACGTTAAAAAGCTTGTTTAAGATGAGGGCAAAGATTATTTGTCGTTAAATAAATGTAATAATTTTTCCCTTAATAAGACAAATGGAAACAAATTGCTTATAAAATATTGCTTCATATGACAGTCTATTTATTATGAGATTTTCAATAAAGATTACATAATTTTCTAATTGTAAAGGGCTAACTGAGATTCCCATTTTAAATCTTGATGTAAAGTAAAGAATAAATGAAATGAAAATAATGTTGATTAAGTTGTACTTTGATAGGCTTAGATTTTAATCTTTCAAGAGTGAGATAATAGCCATAGAAGAGGGGCATTTTGTCCTTTACAGATCTTAAGGCTGTATGGCTTTTGACTGACACTTGTAGTGCCGTCCAATATCTTTCAAACTGGCGAAGAGTTGATGATAGGGTCGGAATTGCAATTCTTAGCAAACTTAAGCAGGTCTCGTCAGTTTGGGAAGTTCAACCTCTGTGGATATTTTCTCATATTGACATATGGGGGAATGAGATGGCAGACGTTCTGGCAAAGAAGGGTTCTGAGAAATCATTACTAGTTACCAATTCACTGACATATCTTAAACTGTATTCCATTAGAAGATATTCTGACATACAGTTTTGGCTCGTTCCTCCGAGTCATCCCTGGTATCAAACAGATTGTCCTGAGTGATTCCTTGCTATTGATTGCGATAGATATGTTCAGACAACGCTTTCTCGATTCCCCAGTGGACATCTGAAAGGACTTACTTTAGAGAGAGGTCTCAAAATGCACCCGAATCGTTCTATATGTCAAAATGAACCGGCATCACCGGCACATATCCTTGAGTGCCTGGGGTTGTCTCTTGAGGACCTATACAGGTCTCCTATGCTTGTTTTCGATTGTCTGAAAGTAAATGGATTCGTGGACCTCGTTTAGTATATTCCTAGACATGGAGATTAGAAAGAGAGAGATAGAGATTTTAATCTAGTAATTAGATAACACATATTAATATTATTTCCTCTTGAATATATCATTTATAACTTTTCATCTATATTAGTTTCGGTTAGCCAATTTCATGCAAAGAATAATGACAAGTCTAATTACGGAATTTCTTCATAATGTGTTCCCCTCCAACGTTACTAAAGAGTCATGTTAGCTATCGATCCAAGATGTGACGGATGATTGAAACCTACAGGTGGTGGGTTAACCCTCTAACTGCTCAATTTATGGACCAAAATCGATTAAAAATTTCCTTCTTTCTCTTTCACATTTTAAATCTCTCTCTCTCTCTCTCTCTCTATATATATATATATATATATATATATATATATATATATATATATATATATATATATATATATATATATATATATATATATATATATATATATATATATATATATATTCGAGAATTAAAATATGCATTTTTTTTTCTAGAAAAGATTTTTTACATTTATTTTTATAATGAGAAACTAATTTCAGATGTTATCTTAAACAAAACAAATTAAAAATGTTCAATTGAATTGCAGTTAATTTCTATTTATTACATAATATCTTTAATTCTATTATCTAATATAACTAAAGATCTAGTCATATTGTTCTCAACTATTTATTCCATAATCAAACGTCTAGTATTGTATATAATTTATTTCACTTGTTAAACAGTGAAAAGGTTTGATGGAATCTTTAATAAAGAAGAAAAACACATGCCCGCGAAAATCGCGGGCTTTTAAAATTTTGCTACACTTTCTTACAAAAACTTGGAAAATTTTGCTACACTACATTGCCCTTGGAAATCTCAAATTGAGCAGACAGAGGGTTAATATTTATCCCAGAGTAGAAATATGCAAGTCTACACATGTCGTTAAATCTGAAAGGATCGGCATGAAATATATACCTGGCATTTACCACATATTTGCAGATGGTACTGAGAGGATTAAGTTCTAGAAAATTTTCAGATATCTACATTAGTTTGAAGCTGATTATTCGACTTTCAGTATTCTTCAATTGTAAACATTTAGTAATTTAAGCAATCTTTGTTTACTCAATTGGCATTTATTAACTCGTGTAAGTGTAAAGACCGAGAAAATATGTCTTTACCGATAATCAAATTTAAGCTTAATTCACAGGTAATCAAGACGCAAGTCATTTCAGGAAGAAAGAGTGAATGGATATTTTATTACATAAACGGGTGCAGAATAAAAAAAAACCAGATATAATCAATGTTTTATTTATATAGTTAAACTGCCTAAATGGAAAAAATAATGTAAAAGATCGAGGTTATTTGTTAATGACGAGCATATTACGATACAGCCACAGTTAGTAAAGGAAGAGTATAATAATGTTTTTGTAAATATGGCAGCTGTAAGTTGTCACTGTAAGTTTGAGTACAGTTAGTTTGATTATGAACTCTATTATAAATTTTAATATCCTCAAATATCGTACTACGAATTTGACACTGGAATTTTTCGGCTCAGCAATTTTCACATATTAAAAATTGTATTTTTAGCCAGAAGGTTTTTATCCAGAAGGTTTAAACAGATTTAGAAGCCTAAAAGTTGAAATTTTACAATAGAGAGATAAAATAAAATTATGGTTTTTGGCAAAAATTGAGGTTTTTAACGTAGACGGATAGCTTTAAAGAAGCATTTGAATATTTCCGTTTTCACGATATTTCCAGAATAAATGAGTACTATGAGTATGTCCTCAATATATTCCAATGATAATAAAGCTATATTCCAAGAAAGTTTATGAAAAAACTAGGCACCATGATGCTCACTATTTTGAGAGGATATTGGAATCTAATTTGACCTTATATATCCTTGAAAAACAGAGAATCCTCAGAAGTTTCTTAATCAAGTTACTCTAAAATATTTACTCTTTGAACTCTATTTTTTGAAATTCATTACAGAAAAATAGGGCATCAATATTTACTATTTATTTACATCATTATTTATTTTGAAGCTGTATTAAATTTTTAACATTGAATGAGTTTTCCCTTGGCAGAAAAATTTTGAAATATCACTCTTGTAGTTGTGAATTTCGGGCAGAGATCTTTATATATATGCTATTATATTCACATTCAACACGCTCGATGAGAACATTTCTGATAGTTTGGCATAATCAAATTTTTATCATAGGTAACATTCTTTATAATAGATAATATATCTATGAAAATACAGCAGTCATTCTGAATGTTGGACACACTATGGATGTGTGTCTATGAATCATTTATTTTGGAAACACCATATTTTTTTTCAAACGCTCTATTTCTGGAAATAATAAAATATTGAGACAAAATTTACATTTATATATCTAATATATTTTAAACATTCTTAATAGTTATATTCTAAATATTCCTTCCTTACATATATTCAGTAAATATAATAAATTGTTTTTATTTACCAATTTCTTGTTTACTGTTATTCTTGGTTGTACTCAGCATTTTTATCTTTCATATATAATATTATGCAAAAAATACTGTTTTTCTTATAAGAGATATTTTTATCCGTTAAAATATATCACCTGTTCTGAATGTCAAACTAGAGCTCAATAGGCATATACAATTTATCTTTTACCAGTAAAGATAAATTTAAAAGCACTAATTACGCAAGTAACCGAGACCTACTAAGAAGATTTTACCTAAATTTCATTATAGAGATTTTAGATAGAAGAAAACAACATATTTTAAACAAGATTACTCATAAACAATAAAGTATGCTATTTTTTTTAACAATTTCTTGATTATCCTTCTTGATTGTTACTTTTATTTGTTGGGTTTCTTTATTTCCTTTTAGTTGTATTAAATGCTTTTTTTCCTTATCTCATGATATATCATACTTTTCAATATAATGTACACTTCTGTCTATTATATTGCAATAAATCAGTAATTCTAAATTTAAGATTCAATCTAAGGGTGTTTATTTTTACAAATAGAGATACGTGAGCATGCATGATTTATTCCAGTAACAAAGTACGAGAAACTTTTTATATATGTGTCTAAAACAAATATTCCTGATAGTTATCTTCAAAATCAAGTTTCCTTATAAGCTATCTGTAGTTATGCTAAAGTCTGATTCTTTTTATTTCTTGTTTACTCTTATTCCTAAATATATTTCTTTTTCTTTTTTTATATCATATTATAATAGAATTCTATCTACTACATTTTTAAAAAATCAGCAGTTTTAAAACCCAGCCTCAAGCAAACTGCGCGCCTATGACTCAAAGTTTTAGCTACAAAGGTACCATATGCAGAATTACAACAGGTAACAGACTACAACATCCATCCTATATACATGTTTGTATCAAAATTTTTTATATTGCTATAAACATTCCTGATAGTTATTTCCAAATCAAATTTTCCAATAACTAATCGGTATCTTTGTTGTTTCTTTTATTTAACAATTTCTTGTTTATCCTTCATCTGGGTTGTATTTATTTTTCCCTCTTTTATTTTTATTTTATTTAATTTTTCCTATCATGTTATAGCAGATGAATTATTCATCAGCAAATATTTATATGCCTGTAAGTAAATAAATCATAACATTCCTAATACGAACTACTGGAATAAAGTTTATTAGCAATCAGTGGATATGATAATTTATTTAATCTAGCAATTGTTTTCAAGCTTTTTAAGTTGCTTAGCATATGTAAATATACAAGAATTGTTTAGCGATTCATGTATAGGTTCATTCTGTATAAGTTGTTTTCTTTTTCTGCCTCATGTCATATTATATTCTCATACATCACATAAACTATATTTGTTGATTCTTTTATATTTGTTGACTAACAATTTCTTGTTTATACTTCATACTGGTTGTATTTACTTTGTCTTTCTTTTTTTTTCATTTATTTTTTTTCTATCATGTTATATCAAAGGAATTATTTATCAGCAAATCTTCATAAGCCCGTACTTAAATATATAGAGTTTAAAAATCAGAATCAAGCAAACTGCGCGTTTATGACTCAATGTTTTAGCTACAAAGGGACCATATGCAGAATTACAACAGGTAACAGAGTACAACATGCTACATACATGTTTGTATCCAAAATTCTTTATATATCTTTAGACATTCCTGATAGCTATTTCCAAATCAAATTTTCTAATAAGTAATCGTTATATTTGTTGATTCTGTTATTTAACAATTTTTAATTTATCCTTCATCCTGGATGTATTTATTTTTTCTTCCTTTATTTTTATTTAATTTATTTTTTTCTATCATGTTATATCATATGAATTATTCATCAGCAAATCTTTCTAAGCCCGTATGTAAAGAAATCATAATGTTTAAAAGTCAGAATCCAGCAAACTGCGCGTTTATTTGTCAATGTTTTAGCTAGAAAGATACCATACGCAAATTTTCGAAAGGTAGCAGAGTACATGATCCTACATACATGTTTGTATCCTAAATTCTTTATCTTTAGACATTCCTAATAATTATTTCCAAAATCAAATTTTCTAATAAGTAATCGCTATATTTTTTGATTCTTTGATTTAACAATTTCTTGTTTATCCTTCACCCTGGTTGTATTTATTTTTCCTTAATTTATTTTTATTTCGTTTATTTTTTCTATCATGTTATATCAGAGGAATTATTCATCAGTAAATCTTTATATGCCTGAATGTAAATAAATCATAATATTCCTAATAGCAATATCTGAAATAAAGTTTCCGTATTCACAATCAGTGCATATGCTAATCTGTTTAATCTAGCAATTGTTTAGAAGCTTTTTAAGTAGCTTAGCAAATGTAAATGTACAAGAATTGTTTAGCTATTCATGTATATGTTCATCCTGTATAAGTTGTTTTCTTTTTCTGTCTCGTGTCGTATTATATTCCTATACATCACATCAACTATATTTGTTGATTAACAATTTCTTGTTTATTCTTCATCCTGATTGTATTTATTTTTTCTTTCTTTTTTATTTTCTTTATTTTTTTCTATCATGCGATATCAGAGGAATTATTCATCACGAAATCTGTATATTCCTTCATGTAAAGAACTGATAATATTCCTAATAGGAATTTCTGAAATAATGTTTCCTTATTCGCAATAAGTGTATATGCTAAACTATTTAATCTACCAATAGTTTTCAAGCTTTTTAAGTAGCTTAGCAAATGTAAATACACAAGAATTGTTTTGCGATTCCTGTATATGTTCATCCTGTATATGTTGTTTTCTTTTTCTGCCTCGTGTCGTATTACATTCTTATATATCACATCAATTATATTTGTTGATTAACAGTTTTTTATTTAGCCTTCATCCTGGTTGTATTTACTTTTTCTTTCTTCTATATTTCATTTATTTTTGCTATCATGTTATATCAAAGGAATTATTTATCACCAAATCTTTATATGCCTGCATGTAAAGAAATCCAAATATTCCTAATAGGAACTTTTGAAATAATGTTTCGTTATTCGCAATCAGTGTATATGCTAATCTATTTAATCTAGCAGTCGTTTTCAAGCGTCTTAAGTAGCTTAGCAAATGTAAATATACAAGAATTATTTAGCGATTCCTATATATTTTGTTTTCTTTTTCTGCCTCGTTTCGCATTATATTCCTATACATCGCATTAATATATTTGTTGATTTTTTTTATTTGTTGGCTAACAATTTCTTGTTTATCCTTCATCCTGGATGTATTTACTTTTTCTTTCTTTTTCATTTCATTTATTTTTTTCTATCATGCTATATCAGATGAACTATTCATCAGCAAATCTTTATATGCCTGTATGTAAAGAAATCATAATATTCCTAATAGGAAGTTCTGAAATAATGTTTCCTTATTCGCAATCAGTGTATATGCTAATGTATTTAATCTAGCAATTGTTTTCAATTATTTTAAGTAGTTTCGCCAAGATAAATGTACAAGAATTGTTTAGCAATTCCTGTATATGTTCCTACTGTATAAGTTGTTTTCTTTTTCTGCATCGTGTCGTATTATATTCTTGTACATCACATCAACTATATTTGTTGATTCTTTTATATTTGTTGATTAACAATTTCTTGTTTATCCTTCATCCTTGTTGTATTTACCTTTTCTTTAATTTTTTTCCATCATGTTGTATCAGAGGAATTTCTCATCAGCAAACCTTTATATGCCTGTATGTAAAGAAATCATAATATTCCTAATAGGAACTTCTGAAATATTCCCTTATTCGCAATCAGTGTATATGCTAATATATTTAATCTAGCAATCCTTTTAAAGATTTTTAAGTAGCTTAGCATATGTAAATACACAAGAATTGTTTAGCGATTCCTGTATATGTTCATCCTGTATAAGTTGTTTTCTTTTTTTGTCTCGAGTCTTATTATATTCTTACACATCACATCAACGAGAAGCTGTATTGCCGTGATTTATAAATTATCCTCGAGAAAAATTGAGATTTCCTGTTCGGAAGATAGAGCGTATATGTTTAATCCCAAAGGTTTAAGAGCTAATACTCTCAGAAAAAATACTGACAATTTCCAGTATATAGTAAAAGATCAAGCTGGATAATTAAATCATATTAATATACTTTTATATTAAACTGGGACTAGAATGAGAATAAATATCCATTTATTGTACAATTAGCCATTTTAAAAATAAAAGTTGATTCGTTAAACTTCAACTTTTCAAACAAGTACAAAAGCCTGAGTGTATTAATAATTTAATAATATCCACAGTTGCAAATGAATTATAAGATGATAAACACATTTCCTGACTGCTGTGTCCTTTGAGAGCTTCCTATCTCTGGTCGAAATATTAAGTACAAAAGTCTCTCGCAGACTCTTAAATTTGATTAATTGAAGGCAAAATCCATTCTAAAGTAATTTGAGAGGATATATGATGAATTCATGACTCAATTAATTCTATAAATAATTTAATCTTTCATTTCTTGAATCACATACTAATAGTTTTGTAAAGAATAGGATTTTTTTTCTATCAATATTTTATAATTTGTTTGTAAATATATGTACTTATAGCCTTAGATAACGAAGCTTTGCAATTTTTATAATTATAGCTATTTATAAATTTAGAAAAGTAATTAAAATTTTCCGCTGTTTACGTAGAAGAAATGTTTTCCTTGTATGGAACAAAAAAAGAAATACTTCAAATTTACTGAAATGCCAACAAATTGCTATGTTTATTTTAAAATTTGTTTTTATTTATTACGTTAAATCTATTTTTTATTTGTAATGATTAATATTTAAATCTATGTCAATTAGATTTCTTCATAAATGTAAATTTCGATAAATAATTTAATCTTTCATTCCTTCAATCATATACTAATAGTTTTTTAGAATAGGATAGAATTTTTTTCTACATATATTTTATATTTTGTTTCTCCATTAATTTTATAAAGAATTTAATCTTCCATTTCTTGAATAATATACTAATAGTTTTGTAGAATAGGATGGGATTTTTTCTACAAATATTTTATATTTTGTTTCTCAATTAATTTTATAAAGAATTTAATCTTCCATTTCTTGAATAATATACTAGTAGTTTTGTAGAATAGGATGGGATTTTTTCAACAAATATTTTATATTTTGTTTCTCAATTAATTTTATAAAGAATTTAATCTTCCATTTCTTGAATAATATACTAATAGTTTTGTAGAATAGGATGGGATTTTTTCTACAAATATTTTATATTTTGTTTCTCAATTAATTTTATAAAGAATTTAATCTTCCATTTCTTGAATAATATACTAATAGTTTTGTAGAATACGATGGGATTTTTTCTACAAATATTTTATATTTTGTTTCTAAATATATGTATTTACTGCCTTAGATAACGAAGCTTTGCGATTTTTATAATTAAAGCTATTTCTAAATTTAGTAAAATAATTAAAATATTTCGCTGTTTACGTAGCAGAAAAGGCTTCCTTGTATGAAAAAAAATAAAATTCTACAAATTTACTGAATTCTAATAAGTTGTTATGTTTATTGAGAAAGATTTGTTTTGTATTTATTACGTTTAATTTATTTTTCTATTTGTAATGTTCAATATTTAAATCTGTGCTATTTGTAATGTTTAATATTTAAATCTATGGCAATTAGATTTATTCACAAAAGTAAATTTCTATAAATAATTTAATCTTCCATTTCTTGAATCACATACTAATAGTTTTGTAAACTATAGGATTTTTTTCAACAAATATTTTATATTCTGTTTCTAAATATATGTACATACTGCCTTATATAACGAAGCTTTGCAATTTTTATAATTATAGATATTTCTAAATATAGTAAAATAATTAAAATTTTCCGCTGTTTACGCAACAGAAAAATTTTTTTGCATGAAATAAATTAAAAATCTACAAAGTTACTGAAATTCCAACAAATTTTTATGTTTATTACGTAAGATTTGTTTTGGATTTATTAAGTTTAATCTATATTTCTATTTGTAACCTTCAATATTTAAATCTATGACAATTAGATTTCTTCATAAATGTAAATTTTTATGAATAATTTAGTATTCCATTACTTCATATAATAATAGTTTTGTAGAATAGGACAAGATTTTTTCTATAAATATTTTATATTTTATTTCTAAATGTATGTACTTACTGCCTTTGATAACGAAGCTTTGGAAGTTTTATAATTAAAGCTATTTCTAAATTTAGTAAAATAATTAAAATTTTCCGTTGTTTAAGTAGCAGAAAAGGCTTCCTCGTATGAAAAAAAATTAGAATTCTACAAATTTACTGAATTACAATAAGTTGCTAGGTTTATTAAGTAAGATTTGTTTTGTATTTACTAAGTTTAATTTATTTTTTATTTGTAATATTCAATATTTAAATCTATGGCAATTAGATTTCTTCATAAATGTAATTGTTTTGTTTAAGAAGATAGGATTTTTTCTTCAAATTACTTTTTGTTTCTCAATTATTTCTATAAATTATTTGATCTTCAATTTCTTGATTAATATACTAATAGATTAATTTTTAGAATAGGATGGGATTTTTTCTACAAATAATTTATATTTTTTTTCTAAAAATAACCCCAAAAGTGATAGTGTGATGCGGATTCACAGTTTCCTTTATCCTAGGACTCTTCTTCTTTGAAACGGAGTGCCCAGTAAATGGGTGAAAAACAGATACGGTGAATGCGCAGCGTTATTTAAAACTTCCGTTCGTTAACGTCATGCCAGGTTTGCGTGAAAGAGATGCGCTATCTACAGTCACGTTTAAGCAAAATCGAGCAACGAGTCACACTGCTAATTCGGTCAAGGATTTCATGATCGAGACATTCAGGGAAGACAAAATCATTAGCGGGTGTTTCAGGTTCCCATGGTCTCCTCTATCTCCAGATTCACCCCGGCAGACTTTTAGTTGTGGGGATATTTGAAATCTCGGGTGTATCGATCCAATCCATCGAATCTCTCTGAACTGAAAGATCCGATCAGCCGAGAGGTGTTTTGCATACAACCGGATCTGCTGCACTCCGGCGTTGCTGGATTTGTGACTCTCCTGCAGTGTGTTATCACCTGTGGTGGTGTTCATGTGGAACAAGTTCTGTCGTAATAAACGAGTTGGAGGCATTCTGTTTGTTATTTTGTTTCTTTTTCTTTGACTTGTGTACATCAGCGCCTTCTATCGACTCTTTTTGAGTTTTTTTTTCTGTTTAAAAAAATCTCGTGCCCTAGTGAGACTAACCCTGCAAACCGTTTTTTATTTTGGTTTTTTTTTTCCAGTTATTAAGAATTTTTAATGTTTATATGCACTTTTTGACCACCCGGTATATGTACTTATTGCCTTAGATAATGAATCTTTGAAATTTTTATAATGAGGAATTTGCACATGTGGGGGATTCGAACAACTTAGTGTTTTTCTGATAATTTCAGACTCGTAGATTCCAAAAATGTTCTCAAAAATGTAAAAAACTGAGTCCATCATTTAAAAAATTAATTTTCAAGTTAAGCGAAATTCACGTGACATCAAAACGCTCCGTGATTGGTTGTGATGTATCGTTCATGCAGACCAATATTTTTGTATTGCTTTTAAGCGCGCACTATTTTCCGATTTTGTTTTTTCAAGTTCTTGAAATTTTCTAGCTATCAAAATTTATTTTTATTTAAACCTAAATGTTTATTTTATTGATCTAGATAGCTTAGTTATCTCAATTTGTCATAAATGTCTCTTCTACCTGGATTTACCAAAGGACAATCAGACAACCTCCCGAAAATTGACAGCATGTCAATGTTTTCTTTCTTGGCAAAAAACCCGGATTTTATGGGAGCAGAAATGCGATGAATTAAAACCCAAAGGTATGTAAAATCATTTATATATTTTTCCAATTTTACTTAACATGTATTAATACTTTATTCATGCTAAACGCAGCTCTTTTGTTTGTAAACACAAACAAGTCAAATAAATATACATATATCATATATACACACATTTGTAGTAGAATCGTTATTTTATAAATAGAGATGGATGTAATATTAAAATAAAAATTAGAGGAGGTATTTATACTTAATTTTATTGGAAGTTATTTTGATCTGGTTAAAACAAAATGTATCTGAAAATTATTTTAATAATGAAGTTTGAAATGTATTAAAATACTTTCTCGGATTAAAACATCCAAATTATGTATTAAAACCACCATTTTGGTTGTAAAATTTATTAACATTCTTAGATGTTTACTTTTTTGTGTGTAAAATACTAATTATTTCATATATACATTCAACATAAATTAATCTCATGAATTATTTTGCTCAAAATAAACATGGCTATCTTATATTTAAGTTTCTTTATTAAATAATTTACAGAGCTGAAGAAATTTTGTAAAATAATATTAGTATAAATTGATTTGTATATGTGATTATTTTAATTTAAGCTATGCACTTTTGATTTAATGTAACTAGCCTTTCTTTATAATATTTATAAAAAAAAGTTCATGTGACTTTTAGAAATGTATGCTTTTTTCAAATTTGTTTTTTGTTTTATTTTAAATTTGTAAAGTTTCTTTCATTAATTAAAAGGTAAGTGATATACTTGGTTATTCTTCTGCTTACTTAGTCTATGATAAGTGATAATAAATATTTAATGTTCATACTCAGTGAACTGGAGGAAAAAAAAGCATTATTCTTAAACCTTCCTTAATGTTTTCATAAAGTAATTTCTAAATTATATGTTTTTATTTTTATTTTTTCACTATAATGTGGCAACATATTACGTATATCAATGAATTACATAGTAACCGTCATATCAGAAAATATATTATATGATTTCGTTGTTCACGAAATTAGCTTTTTATTACTGTATTTTTTTTCTTTTTTTATAGTTTGTGGTTTTTTATTTCCTTTAGTAATTTTTTACTGTTCTACTTCTTAAAATATTTTATTCTTAAACCTTCCTTAATGTTTTCATAAAATAATTTCTAAATTATAGTTTTTTTAATTTATATTTTCACTATAATGTGGCAACATATTACGTATATCATTGATTACCCATAGTAACCGTCAGTATTAGAAAATATATTATGCTGATTTCGATTGTTCAGGAAATTATCTTTTTATTACTGTATTTTCTTACTTCTTTTATGGTATGTCGTTTTTATTGCCTTCACTAGTTTTTTACTCTTCTACTTCTTAAAATGTTTTATTTTCAAACCTTCCTTAATATTTTAATAAAATAATTTCTAAATTATATGTTTTTATTTTTATTTCTTCACTATAAGGTGGCAACATATTACGTATATCATTGATTACCCATAGTAACCGTCAGCTATCAGAAAATATATTATGCTGGTTTCGATTGTTCACGAAATTAGATTTTTATTACTGAATTTTCTTACTTCTATTATGGTATGTCGTTTTTTATTTCCTTCACTAATTTTTTTACTCTTCTACTTCTTAAAATATTTTATACTCAAACCTTCCTTAATATTTTCATAAAATAATTTCTAAATTATATGTTTTTATTTTTATTTTTTCACTTTAATGTGGCAACATACTACGTATATCAGTGATTACCCAGAGTAACCGTCAGCTATCAGAAAATATATTATGCTGATTTTGATTATTCACGAAATTAGCTTTTTATTATTGTATTTTCTTACTTCTTTTATGGTATGTCGTTTTTGATTTCCTTAACTAGTTTTTTACTCTTCTACACTTTAAAATGTTTTATTCTCAAACTTTCCTTAATATTTTCATAAAATAATTTCTAAAAGTAAAAACATATGTTGTTATTTTTATTTTTTCACTATAAGGTGGTAACATATAACGTATATCAATGATTACTCCTAGTAACCGTCAGCTATCAGAAAATATTATGCTGGTTTCGATTGTTCACAAAATTAGCTTTTTATTACGGTATTTTCTTACTTCTTTTGTGGTATGTCGTTTTTTATTGACTTCACTAATTTTTTACTCTTCTACTTCTTAAAATGTTTTATTTTCAAACCTTCCTTAATATTTTAATAAAAAATAATTTCTAAAAATAAAATTGTATGTTTTTATTATTATTTCTTCATTATAAGGTGGCAAGATATTACGTATATCATTGATTACCCAGAGTAACCGTCAGCTATCAGAAAATATATTATGCTGGTTTCGATTGTTCACGAAATTAGCTTTTTATTATTGTATTTTCTTACTTATTTTATGGTACGTCGTTTTTTATTTCCTTCACTAATTTTTTTACTCTTCTACTTCTTAAAATGTTTTATTCTCAAACCTTCCTTAATATTTTTTTGTAAAATAATTTCTAAATTATAGGTTTTTATTTTTATATTTTCACTATAAGGTGGCAACATATAACGTATATCAATGATTACCCCTAGTAACCGTCAGCTATCAGAAAATATATTATGCTGGTTTCGATTGTTCACGAAATTAGCTTTTTATTACTGTATTTTCTTACTTATTTTATGGTATGTCGTTTTTTATTTCCTTAACTAATTTTTTACTCTTCTACTTTTTAAAATGTTTTATTCTCAAACTTTCCTTAATATTTTCATAAAATAATTTCTAAAAAAATATCATATATTTTTATTTTTATTTTTTTACTTTAAGATGGCAACATATAACGTATATCAATGATTACCCATAGTAACCGTCAGCTATCAGAAAATATATTATGCTGATTTCAATTGTTCACGAAATTAGGTTTTTATTACTGAATTTTCTTACTTCTTTTATGGTATGTCGTTTTTTATTTCCTTAACTAATTTTTTACTCTTCTACTTTTTAAAATTTTTTAATCAAACTTTCCTTAATATTTTCATAAAATAATTTCTAAAAGTAAAATCATATGTTTTTATTTTTATTTTTTCACTATAAGGTGGCAACATATAACGTATATCAATGATTAACCATAGTAACCGTCAGATATCAGAAAATATATTATGCTGGTTTCGATTGTTCACGAAATTAGCTTTTTATTACTGTATTTTCTTACTTATTTTCTGGTATGTAGTTTTTTATTTCCTTAACTATTTTTTACTCTTCTACTTCTTAAAATGTTTTATTTTCAAACCTTCCTTAATATTTTCATAAAAAATAATTTCTAAAAATAAAATTATATGTTTTTTATTATTATTTTTTCATTATAAGGTGACAACATATTACATATATCAATGATTACCCATAGCAACCGTCAGATATCAGAAAATTTATTATGCTGATTTCGATTGTTCAGGAAATTAGTTTCACTGTACGGTTAGGAAAGGAATTCTAGTCTAAAATTTTCACGTGACAGATATTAATGAGTTCAAAATTAAAGATTCTTTACTGCTACAGAGTGTTCTAGAGAAGCATTTGTAACACCATTATTTACTTGTGTTTAAAATCGTTCCGTTACCTAAATTATTGAAATACCTCACTGACATACAGAACTACGACAAAATGTCACAACACGTTGAAAGTTAATAATGTGACAGTTAGAAAAGTGCATAAAAAATATCCTATATAAACATAAAGCAATATTTTCATAAACACTATAAATATTTAGATAGAAATATTAAACTTTGTTCAAGATAAGAAAAGAAAATTATATGTTATCTTATGCTCAAATACAAAACATATTGACTAATATTTCAATAGCAACACAGAATAACAAATTATAAACTTTTTATATAAAATTTATAAAGTTATCGAAATGCAAATAGATTTACAACATTCCTACAAAAATCTCTACTTTCTACGAATAATAAATTTTGAATTATCGAAATGCAAATAGACATTACAACAGTCCTACAAAAATCTCTCTACTTTCTACGAATAATAAATTTTGAATTATCGAAATGCAAATAGACATTACAACAGTCCTACAAAAATCTCTCTACTTTCTACGAATAATAAATTTTGAATTATCGAAATGCAAATAGACATTACAACATTCCTACAAAAATCTCTCTACTTTCTACGAATAATAAATTTTGAATTATCGAAATGCAAATAGACATTACAACAGTCCTACAAAAATCTCTCTACTTTCTACGAATAATAAATTTTGAATTATCGAAATGCAAATAGACATTACAACATTCCTACAAAAATCTCTCTACTTTCTACGAATAATAAATTTTGAATTATCGAAATGCAAATAGACATTACAACATTCCTACAAAAATCTCTCACCTTTCTACGAATAATAAATTTTGAATTGCCGAAATGCAAATAGACATTACAACATTCCTACAAAAATCTCTCTACTTTCTACGAATAATAAATTTTGAATTATCGAAATGCAAATAGACATTACAACATTCCTACAAAAATCTCTCTACTTTCTACGAATAATAAATTTTGAATTATCGAAATGCAAATAGACATTACAACATTCCTACTAAAATCTCTCTACTTTCTACGAATAATAAATTTTGAATTATTGAAATGCATCTAGACATTACAACATTCCTACAAAAATCTCTCTACTTTCTACGAATATTAAATTTTGAATTATCGAAATGCAAATAGACATTACAACATTCCTACAAAAATCTCACTATTTTCTACGAATAATAAATTTTGAATTATCGAAATGCACATAGACATTACAACATTTCCTACAAAAATCTCTCTACTTTCTACGGATAATAAATTTTGAATTATCGAAATGCACAAGCAACTACGTACAAACGTCGAGTGAAAACTAGAGAGAACTAGTCCAGAAAGAATCAAAATATATATTTAAATTTTCGGAATTAATGTTTCCTAGTACATACAGACGTAACACTTAACCCTTAAATGCCATAGATTCCCTCCCCCCAAAAAAATCATGTGTAGCAAACAAATGAACGAATAAATCTACCTATATTATTAAAAGCAGTAGAGGTGCTATATACATATTGAAATTTTGTTTAATCTTAAGTATGTATTTTATTGACAATATCAGATAGAGTTTCAATTTATTCTAACAGTATTTTAGAATACTAAGTTGGGTATGTAAAACAGGTAAATAGGGTAAAACAGGGCATTTTAGGGTTAAAATGATCAGTCAGTTAGAGTTAAAAAAGAGTGGCTGTACCTCAGTCTGCAAAGGCAACAATCTCGCAAGTGAAAGGTTGCGGGTTCGGAACCCTTTCCGGTCTAAGATCCGCCGTGTTCGTTAAAGCTGACTGGGCTGAGTAAAATATGTTCATGGTCACAATGTCCTTCAAGTTCTCATTCAATACCTCTGGTCGTGACAGGCCAAGGGTATGGATCTTCTGCTTGATTCCTGGTTCAAAATTACGAGGACCCACTTGAGCATAAGTCGTACTTTCACTCGTGTGGTGCTCGTTATAAAAGAAAGGCCCACCACTTTGCAATTAAACGAGTATCCTCCGGCTCAATCATGCTTGGTTTCATCAAGTGGCTTAAGTTAACTACAATAAGAGTCAAAAAATATTTTCTTTGACATTAGAGCTCTAAAATTTATATCGATTATAATCCTTCCTTTTGCTTTGTATATGAAAGTAAAAATATGTAAATATCTTAAGATTTCTGTAATAATTTTTTAAAAGTATTTGTATAAAGGAAAATTGTTTTGCAATATATGTTATCTATGATAGTAGTATTCTATATATCACGTGGTTACACACACAATATCCGTCATATGTTAGATAATTTATCATTGTGATATTAAATGTTTACGCAAATAGTAAAACTGTAAGTTTGGGAATGTAATTCTATTCTAAAGGTGCAACTAAAATGAGATATTGTAAATAACAAAATTAAGATTTTTTCCTAAATGTACTAAAGAAGCATTTATTGTATCATAGTTTAATAGTGTTTAAAATGTTTTGGCTCCAAGACATTTGAAGCATATTAGTGTTGCAGAAACGTAAGATAAAATGGCACAAAAACGTTGAAAAGTTATAATAGAATGACTATAATAGTAGAAAAAATATCCCTGTAATAAACAGAAATTTTTTCATAAAGCAGTATCTTCAAATATTTCAAATACAGTTAAAAATAATAAAATATACAAAGAGGTATCAAGAGTTTTGTAAAAGCTTTTTAAAAAAATTTATACTATCCTGTTCTATTGGATTTTTTGTGTTTTGGTAGTATCCTATAGTAAAGATTACTTATTATAGTGATTTTGATTGTTTATGAAATTAGTGCAACTAAAATATATGGCAACTGAACTTTAATACATGCACTTAATCCAGTAAATCTAGTTACATCCACTTTTTATTCAGTAAATCCAGTACATGCATCATTTTGCAGTAACAGATATTAACCGTTTACCTGCTAATGTTACAATAACGGAACATGATTTTTAAAATAAAAAATGCACATGTAAAAAAACTCTTATCAATATTGCTTTTTCAAACAATTGAATATGATATTATAAATTATTATTTACAATAAATTTTATTTTCTTTAGATAGTAAAATTTATTGTAGCGTTTATTTTTTCACAATTGCTTGAATTTTACTAATTTTGTCAATTTTGCTCACCCTTACTATTAAATTTACCAAAATTTCAATTTAAATTGAAACAGCGCAATACTTTAAAATATATCATTAGACAACATATCCTACTGGTATAGAACAAAAGCAAAATTTTATTTTTAAATTTTAAAAATAAAATTAACATTTTTATGCCTTTGTTCCATTATTGGAACATGAAATCATATTTAAAATATATATAGGAAATATATTTACTTTTGCATTCAGATAAAATAGCAACTTTTTTTTAGAAAATATAATAAATTAACATTTTTTTACTACTAAAGAATTTCCAGTTTCATTTTTCATTTATGAGCAAAATCTATATATTAACATATCAGATTAATATACTTTTTTCAAAATATATATTTTAAAAAATAAAACTATAAATTACATCTATTCAAGAAAAAGATATTATACTAAAAAATTTGTTCCAAAAATACAATAATAAATAACATGTACATGAAAAAACAAAAATAATATAAAACCCGACGAGATCAAAGACATTTCTAAATAAATAGTCTCTAAACATTTCTAAAATAAAAGTAGTAAGTATTTTACCAAAAGGATATTAATGACTATAAAATTACATTTCTTATTACTAGAGAATTTTCTTGTGATATCCGTTAGCCATTTCTAAATTAAAAGTACTAAAATTTGTTCGTCATGCAGTTAATCCTACACTTCTTTATATCCAAGTTTTATGCAGTACATCCTGTACATGGATAAATATTTTATGAAATGGATATTAATGACTATAAAATTGCATTTCATGTTACTAGAGAATTTTCTTAGATATGCGTTAGCCATTTCTACAATAAAAGAAGTAAAATTTGTTCGTCATGCAGTTAATCCTACACTTCTTTATATCCAGTTTTCATGCAGTACATCCTGTACATGCATAAATATTTTACGAAATGGATATTAATGACTTTAAAATTGCATTTCTTATTACTAGAGAATTTTCTTGTGATATGCGTTAGCCATTTCTAAATTAAAAGTAGTAAAATTTGTTCATAATGCAGTTAATCCTACACATATTTATAACTAATTTTTATGCAGTACATCCTGTACATGCATAAATATTTTACGAAACGGATATTAATGACTATAAAATTACATTTATTATTACTAGAGAATTTTCTTAGATATGCTTTAGCCATTTCTGAAATAAAAGCAGTAAAATTTGTTCATCATACAGTTAATCCTACACATTTTTATATCCAATTTTTATGCAGTACATCCTGTACATGACTAAATATTTTACGAAACGGATATTAATGACTATAAAATTACATTTCTTATTACTAGAGAATTTTCTTGCGATATGCGTTACATTATCCTTTTCTGTTGTTTAAAATTATTATGTTACCAAGATTTTCAAATTAGCTCAAGAATGCATAAATACCCGATAAAAATTAACATAAAGCCAATAATGTAACAATCAGAAAAAAGAGATAGCAATCAATATACAAAAACAAAATCAAATCTAACATAAAAGAATCACTCTCAACTAAGTGAGGAAAAAGCAGCTACATTATCTCTACATGCAATTAATCAAGTACAATCAGTTAATTTTAATTTTTATACTGTATATCCAGTGATCTCCATTGTATAGATAATTATGGGTTCAAAGTTAATGATTCAATAATACTTTAAAATATTCCATACTTATATATTTTACATCACCATTTACTGGAATATAAAATTATTATGTTAACCAAATACTTGAGACCAAAAACAAAAATACCTTAAGCATGCCCAATAAAAATTAAGTAAGTGCTAATAATGGAATATATCTGAAAAACGAAAAAATATTATTTATATATATATATATATATATATATATATATATATATATACATATACATATATATACATATATATATACATACAAATACACACACACATATATATATATATATATATATATATATATATATATATATATATATATATATATATACATATCTATATATGTATATATATATGCATATATATATATATATATATATATATATATATATATATATATATATATATATATATATATATATATATATATATATATATATATATATATATATATATATATATATATATATATATATATATATATATATATATATATATATATATATACACATATATATACATATATATATATATATATATATATACATATATATATATACATATATATATATATATATATATATATATATATATATATATATATATATATATATATATATATATATATATACATATATATGCATATGCATATATATATACATATATATATACATATATATATATATATATAATCTAAATTAATCAGTCTATCCAAACAATACTAAAAATTAAGAAGTTTAATTTGTTCTATCCGCAGTTAATCAAGGATATCCAGTCTGATTATTATGCAGTACATTCAGTACTTTCATGAAGTTTTAAGTCAAAAAAATTAAATATTAGAAAATTAAAAGTTTCTTACTGCTACAAAATAATTCTTAAATATATTTGTTACATAACCCTTTACTAGTACTGGAAATTGTTATGTCATCAAAATATTTGAAATATCTAAAAAAACACATGCAGGACAAAAGTGAATAAAAAGCAAATAAAGGAACTACTACCAAAGAATAAATAGAACTCTTCATATAAAATCAAGAGCAATTCAAACATAAAACAATCTTCCCAAACATTTCGAAAAAAATAAGTAGTTAAATTTGCATTAGATAAGAAAAGAAAAAGGAGACAAAGAATTATTTAGACTTTGAAAAAGTGTAAAATAACAAAAATTTATCGTTGGAAATTTACACCATCTATACGGCGTTTTTAAACTTCAGCTTTCATAAATCTCTTATGTGTGAGATTACTGGGTTTAGTTTTAGCTATAAGAGGATTGCGAATAAATCATGCGTGAAAAGTGTTACGATGAAAAAAATACACTCACACACATACACACACATATAAACCATCTTAATCTTCGGCCGAAGGGAAACCAAAGCAGTGCGGTGCAATTTTTTTTTTACGCGTTTGGAGTAGAAAGCTGTGATTTGATCTGTTGCCACAAGTGAAATAAAGTAGTTTGAAAAGAAAAGAAATTATGGAGGAGTCCGATTTAATATTTTCCCTATTACAGTTTTTTAGCATATTGAAAACAAGAAGGGATTTTAGAGACATATCAAATGAAATGGAAATAGTAAAAACATTATTAGTCTAGCACTTTTAAAAAATAATCTATAAAATATTTAATACTTAAATGAGAAGAATGAAACATTATTTTTTTACAGCAAAAATAGTAGAACACCATTTCTTATGATTACTAATTATACAACTACAAAAGATAATTGTCCTAATAAATTTTTATTTCTTTCATTAAATACAAAATATTTGAATATATTTATTTTGACCAAAACTTTTTCCTGCAAAGCTTTCGATGACAATTTCTACTACCGGATTGAAGTTAGCAATTTATTTTAATCACCGTCCTTTCCTATCTTTAGTAATTGCTTTTCATCTCCAATTTTCCCTCTCCTTATTATAACTTAGTTTATTTAAACAAGAAAAAATGAAAAAAAAAAATTAAAAAATAAAATCCAAAAAAAATTATAAAAAATTTAAAAATGGACGTCATCATCCGTAAAAATATTTCTCTATAATTTCTCCCTCTATTATCTTTACTATCAGTAAATATTTTACTTAATTTATGATTTTAGATGCTATCAATTGCTTAAAAGTTTCTCTCTTAAACTTTTATGTAACTTGTGATTCTAATAATAATTACCAACTAAGTGAACACCAGATAATAATGCACATCTTCATTGAATAGTCATAACCATTCAAGATTGGAGAATCGGACTTGGGCCCAAGTGCTCCGAAGAAATCTACTACTACCCCTCTTATATCTTTAATTGTTTGAGTGGTTATAAGAATATGAGGATTGTAACAAACGTCAAAATAAAAAAAAAACATAAGCATTTATAATATCCAAATTAGCTATCAACAAAGTAATAAATTAAGGAGAAATCAAATTTAATATTTTACCTATTGCAGCTTTTTAGCTAATTAAAAACAACAAGGAATTTTAGAGACATATAAATTGAAATGTAAATAGTAAAAACATTATTAGTCTAGCACTTTTAAAAAAATAATTTATACAATATTTAATACTTAATGAAACACTATTTTTTACAGTACCAATAGTAGAATACAATTTCTTATGACTACAAGTTTTAAAAATTCAAAAGATAAATATCTTGATAAATAATTATTTATTTTAGTAAATCTCATAAGACTGCATGTCCTGAAATATAAAATGATTCAATGTACTTATTTTGACCAAAACTTTTTCCTGTAAATATAATTGTTTGAGTTATTATAAGAATATGATAATTTTAACAAACTACAAAATAAAAATAAATAAGCAAATATAATATCCAAATTAATTATCAACAAAGTAATAGATTAAGAATGAATCAGATTTAATATTTCCCTAAAAGCAAGTTGAAATGCCTTTAGCAAATTGAAAACAAAAGATTTTAGAGATATATACATTGTAATGTAAATAGTAAAAACATTATTAGTCTAGCACTTTTAAATAATAATCTATATAATATTTAATACTTAATGAAGCATTATTTTTTACAGTAAAATAGTAGAACACAATTTATGATTACAAGTTGTAAAACAACAAAAGATATTCATCTTGGTAAATAATTATTTCTTTTAGTAAATATAATAAGATTGAATGTACTTATTTTGACCAATTTGTTTCCAGTAACATTATTTGTTTAAGCGGTTAAAAGAATATGAGGATTGTAACAAACTTCAAAATAAAATAAATAAGCAACTATAATATCCAGATTAATTCTCAACAAAATAATAAATTAGAGAGGAGTCAGATTTAATATTTTCCCTATTGCACTTTGAAAACAAGAGATTTTAGAGACATATCAATTGAATGTATATAATAAAAGCATCAGTCAACTAATTTAAAAATTGTATAATTACTACTATTGTACTATTACAAGAATAATGAGAGTAATGAGAGTAATGAATCATATTTTTTAGGGTAAAATAGTACAACATCATCTCTTATGACCACAAGATGCAAAACTACAAAAGATAATTACCTTGGTAAATATTTGTTTCTTTCAGTTAATCTAAAAAATCGAATGTACTATTTTTACCAAAACTGCTTCCTATAACTTTAATTGGTTGAGCAGTTATAGGAATATGAGGATTGTAACAAACTTGAAAGTAAAATAAATAAGCAAATATAATATCCAAATTAATTATTAACAAAGTAATAAATTAAGGAGAAGTTATATTTAATATTTTCCCTTTTGCTGATTTTTAGCATAATGAAATCAACAAGGGATTTTAGAGACATATAAATTGAAATGAAATTAGTGAAAACATTTTAATCTATCACTTTTTAAAAATAATCTATATAATATTTTATATTTAATGAAGCAATTTTTTTTACAGTAAAAATAGTAGAACACTATTTCTTATGATTACAAGTTGTAAAACAAAAGAGAATATTCTTGGTCATTATTTCTTTTAGTAAATCTAATAAGATTGAATGTACTTATTTTGAGCAAAAGTTTCTCTGTGATATTGTTAAAGAGGATATACGACTATGAAGACTGTAACAAGCTTCAAAATAAAATAAATAAGCAAATGAAATATCCAGATTAATTCTCAACAAAATAATAAATTATGGAAGAGTCAGATTTAATATTCTTAATATTGCAGTTTTTTAGCATATTGAAAACAACAAGGGATTTTAGAGACCTATTATTTAAAATGTAAATAATAAAACATCAATCTACTACTTTAAAAAATTACGTAATTGTTAATACTTAAATGAGAATAATGCAACATATTTTTACAGTAAAATATTACAACAGCATTTCTTATGACTACAGGTTGTATTATTACGAAAGATAATTATCTTGGCAAATAATTATTTCTTTTAGTAAATCTAATAAAATTGAATATACTTAATTTGACCAAAATTTTTTTCTATAATTTTAATGTTTTACGTAGTTATAAGGACATGAGGATTGTAACAAACTTAATAAAATAAGCAAATATTATTTCGAGATTCATTCTCAACGAAGTAATAAATTAGGGAGGCGTCATATTTAATATTTTCCTTATTGCAGTTTTTTAGTATATTGAAAACAACAAGGCTTTTTAGAGACTTATCAATTGAAATGTAAATAATAAAAGATTAGTCTACTACTTTAAAAAAATTTAATTGTTAATACTGAAATGGAAATAATGAAACATATTTTTTATAGTAAAATAGGACAACACCATTTCTTATGACTACAAGTTGTAAAAGTACGAAAGATAATCATCTTGGTAAATAACTATTTCTTTTACTAAATCTTAAAAGATTGAATGTACTTATTTTGACCAAAACTTTTCCCCATAACTTTGATTGTTTAAGCGGTTATAAGAATATGAGGATTGTAGCAAGCTTCAAAATAAAATAAATAAGCAACTATAATATCCAGATTAATTCTCAAAAAATTAATAAGTTATGGAGGAGCCATATTTAATATTTTAACTATTGCAGTGTTTTAGCATATTGAAAACAGCAAAGGATTTTAGAGACATATAAATTGAAATAAAAATAATAAAAGCATCATTCTACACTTAAAAAAAACTATATAATTGTTAATACTTAAATGAGATTCGTGAAACATATTTTTACAGTAAAGTAGTACATTACCATTTCTTACTACCACAAGTTGTAAAACTACAAAAGATAATTGGTAAATAATTATTTTCTTTAATAAATCGAATAAGGTTGAAAGTGCTTATTTTAACCAAACTTTTTCCTATGATTTTAATTGTTAGAGAGGTTATACTAATATTTAAGATTATAACCAGCTTCAGAATAAATGAAGCCAAAATAATATCCAGATTAATTCTCAAGTAACAAATAGAAATAGTATGGAATCATGAAAGAGAGTGAGAGAAGTATTTGCTTCAGTTATTAGTTATTTTTATATTATATTCATATTTATCATGATTAAATATAATAAATAAAAATGGTGACTAAACCATTACAGGATTTTAGGAATCTTTATTTAACAATTTCTACTTCGCTGTAAAATAAAATTTGATTTTGATGCATATAATTTCCTTGAATAGAACTAAGTAGACGGAGCGATGACCCAGAGTTGAATTTGAATCATTTTCAATTCTATAATAAGAATAATAAATTAAAAGTATGGTGATAAAAAAATTAGTTATTCTTAGCAATAATACGTTGCAAGGACAATTAGAGAAACATAATCGTCTTAAAAAATATAAAAATTTTAACTAAACCATTACAGGATATTAGGTATCTTTATTTAACAATTTCTACTTCGCTGTAAAATAAAATTTGATTTTGATGCATATAATTTCCTTGAATAGAACTAAGTAGACGGAGCGATGACCCAGAGTTGAATTTGAATCATTTTCAATTCTATAATAAGAATAATAAATTAAAAGTATGGTGATAAAAAAATTAGTTATGCTTAGCAATAATACGTTGCAAGGACAATTAGAGAAATATAATCGTCTTAAAAAATATAAAAATTTTAACTAAACCATTACAGGATATTAGGTATCTTTATTTAACATTTTCTAATTCACTGTAAAATAAAATTTGGTTTTGATGCATATATTTCCTTGAATAGAACTAAGTAGACGGAGCGATGACCCAGAGTTGAATTTGAATCATTTTCAATTCTATAATAAGAATAATAAATTAAAAGTATGGTGATAAAAAAATTAGTTATGCTTAGCAATAATACGTTGCAAGGACAATTAGAGAAATATAATCGTCTTAAAAAATATAAAATTTTAACTAAACCATTACAGGATTTTAGGAATCTTTATTTAACAATTTCTACTTCGCTGTAAAATAAAATTTGATTTTGATGCATATAATTTCCTTGAATAGAACTAAGTAGACGGAGCGATGACCCAGAGTTGAATTTGAATCATTTTCAATTCTATAATAAGAATAATAAATTAAAAGTATGGTGATAAAAAAATTAGTTATGCTTAGCAATAATACGTTGCAAGGACAATTAGAGAAATATAATCGTCTTAAAAAAATATAGTAATTTTATAAATACAATGTTGAAGTTTACAATAAAACACTTATAATAGGGTATGTTTCCCATTATATTTATTAAAATACTGTACAATAATACAAGCCTAACTATTTTTCAGTTCTATGTAACTTACTTTGATGAATACAAACTAAGAGTAATTATCCACATAAGAAAACTACGACCGATATTTTTTTATAATAGATAAATTTAAAGTGGCACCATATTTGTCATAACTGACCTAAATACGATAAATATAAAATGGCAATAAATAGTTAAAACTGCAGAAATGTTCATGGCAAAAATTTCTCAATAGGTCCTTTACTCACATATATAACAGCAATATTTCATATATTTTTATGAGGTTGCTTTAAAACTTCTCAAAATTTTGTTTGTTTCTTCTAATTTTAAACTTCACAGAAGTTAAGGTGAGGCAGAAATTAGATGATAGATGTTATTGGGGAAAATTTAGCAGTACAGTTCATTACTTCTTCATCGATCAGTCTGGCAGAAATATTTTTCATAGTAGGGGTGTCTCTTTGCAATAAAAGGCAGAAACCTCTATTAAAAGAATTCAGTTCATTGGTACATTATGTTTTCAGAGTTGATTGCCTGTTAATACAATTAAATAATTTGATGCTACGGTATAAACTTTTTAACTCAATATTTGTATATTATTAGCTTATTATGCGCAAAACAAAATATATTCATCCTAAAACATTTAAATATTCCAAGTACGTAAGAAAGATTATATATTTTAGCTTCTTAAAGTGAGTAAATGGGTGTCTTTATAATGTAAAATATATTGGTGAGAGTATTATTAATATAATTAAATAAAGAATCTATCGTATTTGTAAAAAAATGTTATATATTGCATGAGTGTTTGTTAAATATTGTATGTGATAAAGATTTTTTCAGCAAAGGAAATTTCAAACACACATTTCTTTTTTATTATTAAAAAATGTATGTTATTTTCTCACAATATTTAGATTACTTTTGTACAAGACCTGCTAAATGACTTCATGTTACTTTATTTTTACTTATCCATTTACAGTTAATCAAATTTGTATATTTCTAAAATGCAATATGCGCCAAAAACTATGATGTTTTAATAAAAAATGAGTAAAATATCATTCAAACGTATAATTCTTTTTTTAACTTATTGCAGAAAATATGTGTGTTATTTTCTGATAAGATTTTACCTTCTAATTTTCACAAGTAGCTTTCATGTAATAAGAAATCCTTATTAAATAAACAATATATACGAGCTTTTATTAAACGAGCTTTTATCAAACGTATAATTCTTTTTTTAAACTTATTGCAGAAAATATGTGTGTTATTTTCTGATAAGATTTTACCTTCTAATTTTCACAAGTAGCTTTCATGTAATAAGAAATCCTTATTAAATAAACAATATATACAAGCTTTTATTAAACAAGCTTTTATCAAACGTATATTTTTTTTAACTTATTACAGAAAATATGTGTGTTATTTTCTGATAAGATTTTACCTTCTAATTTTCACAAGTAGCTTTCATGTAATAAGGTATCCTTATTAAATAAACAATATATACGAGCTTTTATTAAACGAGCTTTTATCAAACGTATAATTCTTTTTTTAACTTATTGCAGAAAATATGTGTGTTATTTTCTGATAAACTTTTACCTTCTAATTTTCACAAGTAGCTTTCATGTAATAATTAATCCTTATTAAATAAACAATATATACGTGCTTTTATTTAACGAGCTTGTATTAAACGAGCTTTTATCAAACTTATAATATCAAACTTATATTTTTAATTATATCAAACTTATATTTTTAACTTATTACAGAAAAATTGTGTGCTATTTTCTAATAAGATTTTAGCTTCTAATTTTCACAAGTAGCTTTCATGTAATAAGGAATCCTAAATTAAATAAACAATATATACGAGCTTTTATTAAACGAGCTTTTATCAAACATATAATTCTTTTTTTTTAACTTATTGCAGAAAATATGTGTTATTTTCTGATAAGATTTTACCTTCTAATTTTCACAAGTAGCTTTCATGTAATAAGAAATCCTTATTAAATAAACAATATATACGAGCTTTTATTAAACGAGCTTTTATTGAACGAGCTTTAATCAAACATATAATTCTTTTTTTTAACTTATTGCAGAAAATATGTGTGTTATTTTCTGATAAGATTTTACCTTCTAATTTTCACAAGTAGCTTTCATGTAATGAGGAATCCTTATTAAATAAACAATATATACGAGCTTTTATCAAACGTATAATTCTTTTTCTTTAACTTATTACAGAAAATATGTGTGTTATTTTCTAATAAGATTTTACCTTCTAATTTTCGCAAGTAGCTTTCATGTAATAAGGAATCCTTATTAAATAAACAATATGTACGAGATTTTTTTACCCGAGGCGGGTTACAAGTTAGTATCGTAGTATTTGTAGTTTTTTAGGTGTTTTATCACAGTCAAAAATTAGGGTAAAAAGAAACAAAGCAAACATTAAAAACAGATTAAAAATACATATTTTTATATCAAAGAAACCCTCCTCCCAATTCTATAACTAGACACAAAACTTCAGATAAATTGTGGTAATTATTTTAATGCTTCCGGAGATTCCTATGTTACCCTAATTTTAAACTTCAGAAATTTAAAGGGGAAACTATATGATAAATGCTATTGTAGAAAGTTTGACTGTGCGGTTCATTACTTCTTTATTGATCTATCTTGCAGAAATATTTCACTCTGTATTGCAGAGAAAATTTTGTGATAAAATGAAGTAACACTCTTCTAAAATAGGTTCATTGTTACTTTAATATTCTCAAAAGATAAATACCTGTTAATTCATTTGTAATCCTATATAATAATAGTTATCTGTCCGTCTGTCCTCGAATTTATGAAGAGGTTGAACCTGGCATGGATAGAAGCATCAATATTGTATGTTTGATGAGTTAGGGTTAGCAAAATTCAAAGAAAGTAATATTTATCTTTTACTAAACTATATACTTGATTCTAAAATAAATTGGTATAAATATGCTTCCATATCACAGCAAAAAATACTGTCTCTTAAAAACCTTCGAAGTTCACCCCATTTTCGAGCATTTAATGCCATTATTTCAAGCCCTATTTTTACCGGTTAAGAGTAGGTGACTGAATCTATCAGTCTGTCCCATAATGAATAGGTAAAAATAATATTTTGTTCTAGCACTATGACGTCATTCGTTTAACCATCTCATATAATCATTTCTTTTTTTAAATTATTTAAATGTCGTCTGCATTATTTTCATATGCTATATCACTTAAATTTGATACTATGTAAATAATTTTCTTTTATATTTGGCTTAAATAATAGATTAGCCGAAAGATGGCCGAATGGTTAGGGTGCTGGCCTTCGGAACCAGAGTTCGTGGGTTCGAATCCCACTATGGCATGGATGTTCGTAGCCGTTCGGAATCGGCTTTAAGCAGTAGGTACCGGTCTCATTAGCCCTCGTGTTGCAAAAAGTAGACCGTAGCGCTCCAAAATCAAACCAAACTAAATAAGAGATTAGGTACATATGTGATAACTTTAAATTTAATTATCGATTATTTTTGTTGCAATGAAAATTTTATCACCGCTATTAAGAACAAATTCCTTTCATGAAAGTCTAGGAATCTATTACACAGACTAATAAATATTTAGCGTTTAAGTTATATATCTTTGAAAATTAAGAAGTGTGTTAGTTTTTTATATATAACCACACGGTTTGAAATCGATTCGTTAAATTTTGGACATCAATCATATGTTCCGCTAAAGAATCACTGTCAATATTAAAACCTCTGCTAACCATCCTATCATGTAATAGGACAAGATAAATTAAAGTTGGCAACTAACATAGGTCAGTAAAGATAAATAAATTATTGAGCGTGTACCAGATAATTCTCAGATAAAAAACAAACCATTTTTTATGCCTCACAGGGTACTTACTGATCCCGTCTATATGTTAGTAGTATATTATGCAAGTAAGTATAATTAACATTTTGTCAAAGCAACTGATTAGTTAGTACCATAAGTTCTTCACAATTATAATGAAAATTTGATTCCTTATGTCTTGGACGCATTCACATCTTATTGCGGCGAAATCTTGGTGTGAATTTACTTTGTTTAGTTTTATGATAGTATCAATGGGTATTGAATGCGATTATAATATATATATATATATATATATATAGATGCGGTAGATTTTGGTTACCTGAGTGTTAAAATAAGCTCCAATTTTCCCCAAATATACGACTTTAGAAGTCATATTTATCAGAATTTAAGAAAACCCTGAAAAATGTTTCCAAATTACTGTGACGTTCGTATTCATAGGCACACATAGACAGATGGGATAAATGGCTAATATTTTACAGTTTTTAATATTATGATTTAGTTTCAAGGATTTCTTTTAAATTTCAAATTATAAAATAACATACAGACATATTTATAATAAGGAGAAATAAGAAGAATAATAAGACATTATCAACGAAAATTGGCAGATGATTCATATTGATTAAATTGTCGACGTTTTTGAAAATCTTAAAACATTTTAAATACTCAAGAAAGTTTCATGATTTCATCTTTTTTAACCCCTTAACTTGTACGATCGTGTTAACGCGAGCACTCAAAACTCTAAACTGTGCACACTCGAGATAATTCGAGCGGCGTTGTACTTTATGTTGCTATAATTTTTCACACTCGAATGCAATCTAGAATTGAGGGTTTGAGGGTTTGGGAGCACTACGGTCTACTTTTTGCGACATGAAGACTAATGAGACCGGGACCTACTGCTTAAAGCCGATTTCGAACGGCTACGAACAACCATGCCACAGTGGGACTCGAACCCACGAACTCCGGTTCTGAAGGTCAGTGCCCTAACCATTCGGCCATCGTTTGGCCAATGGAGAATTGAACATAATAATTTGATAAAAAAAAATGTTTTATTGATATTTATCATTTACATGGGATTGTAAGCTATAACACTCACTTATTGAAGTACAAAATATTTTTTTCCTAAATTCAACGTTCTAAATTGTGGTTTTTTTTATTTAAAAATCGATTGTTTTTGCCGGTCTTTTTCAAAAAACTGTGCATTAAGTGGTTAATATACGACTAGCATTAACGTGAGGCAATGATTTAGAAATAGAATTTCATCCTTTCAATATGTAGCTACACAAATAGAAAGACAAATACAAAGCTTTCTAAATAAAAATAGAATTCATATATAGAAAATTACGTGGACGAAAATAGAAAAAAAGAAAAAATGATAGTTGCAATAATTCATTGAAAAATCTTAAAATATAAAAAAGAAATATATTAAACAATTTTTTATGCATTTTTGAGGTAAATTTGTTTTGAATAGGAAATATGTTATATAAGTTTTAAACCAGATAAATACAAAAGTCTATAAGAGCGGCAAAATAATAAATACTTTTATTTTTATATTTAATATAAAACTCCATTTAAAACTAAATATTTCATACGGGATCCTTACAAAATTTAATCATTCTATGTGATTTATTTTGTATTTAAAAGTGTATGTATCCCCCTTTTAAAATATGTAAAGGAAAAATATACCGATAATGAAGTTACAAATTTAGAAAAAATAATGTATAATGCAATATAAAAACTTGAATTATTTATTCATAATTATTTTCTTAGTAATAGCATATCATTTATTTAATGCACATGATCTGTTTAAAATTACTGTATTTATTTAAAAGGAATCATGCATTGGAAACTTACAAATTATTCCTCTGCTTAGAAAGAAATTGCTGTTAATTTATATATCATCAGATTTCAGTCATATTTTGCTGTTACGGAATTAAACCATACTTAACAATTTTTCTGTAGTCGTAACAATCCATTAAAATCAAATTACGTTTGAAATGATTACAAGTCCATGATATTAAAATGTAATTTAATGATTGGAATAGAAAAATGGAATATGAGATATCATTAAAATCTCGTATGATTAAATCTGAATTCACATTTGAAGTAGTTTAATATTTCAGTTATCATATTCCCGTACAGTTTTTTAATATTATTTCACATCTGAAAATCACAGAGATTATCATGTTCGATGTAGAGGATAAAATATAGAGAAGTTTAGTTAGTGGTTTCTTTCACTTGAATTTTTAAATGTCAAAGTATAAATTAGAGTTATAGATTTAAAAATTAACCATTTATACAGTCAAATATTGTCTGTAGAATATAATTTGATAATACATATCAGTGTATCCATATATTTACAGCTTTAATGCTGTTTAGTTTAGATATAAAGATTATTACCCATCATTTACTGTATATTTTTTGCAAGGAAGTACGCAGTATTGGAAGTAATCTTTATACGTTGATGTGTGCATAAATGCTGATTTTTATTTCCTTGTATGTAAAATTTACTTAATCTCAGAAGACCAGAGAACATTAGTTTCAATGTAAAAAATTTACAAAGTTTTTTGAAGATTTCCTTCTCCAAATAAAATTCAACATATACTAATTGGGTGCCTTGTGCAGTTGATTTATGTATGAATTTCCCCTTCTTTAAGATATAATCATTCAGTATACGATCCTGTATTGATTTATTAATTTATTAAGTGTCCTACAATTAATCTACCTTAATATATATAAAGATTAGCAATTTTGCATAATTAAATAATAAAGTATAGGCCAGTTATGGCCAGTCGAGATGTTGACAGAAAATATACATGAGATTGTAAAATTTCTATCATAAAAATCTGATGAAGACACATGTCTTTTTTTGTACATTTATAAAATTCTATACAATTGTGGCAAATACCAATTATAGCTAGTCGAAACGTTGATAGAAAATATACATGAGATTGTAAAATTTCTATCATAAAAATCTGATGTAGACACATGTCTTTTTTGTAGATTTATAAAATTCTATACATATGTGGCAATTACCAATTATGGCCAGTCGAAACGTTGATAGTAAATATAGATGAGATTGTAAAATTTCTATCATAAGAATCTGATGTAGACACATGTCTTTCTTGTACATTTATAAAATTCTAAACAATTATGGCAAAGACCATATATCGCCAGTCGAAACGGTAATAGAAAATATAAGAGATTGTAAAATTTCTATCATACAAATCTGTTGTAGACACCTGTCTTTCTTGTACATTTATAAAAGTCTATACATTTTATGGCAAAGACCAATTATCCCCAGTCGAAACGGTAATAGAAAATATAAGAGATTGTAAAATTTCTATCATAGAAATCTGACGTAAACACCTGTCTTTCTTGTACATTTATACAATTCAATACAATTCAAAACCAATTATCGCCAGTCTAAACGTTGATAGAAAATATACATGAGATTGTAAAATTTCTATCATAAAAATCTGATTTAGACACATGTTTTTCTTGTACATATATAAAAGGTTATACAATTATGGCAAATACCAATTATGGCCTATCAAAACGTTGACAGGAAATATACAAGAGATTGTAAAATTTCTATCATAAAAATCTGATGTAGACACGTGTATTTCTTGTACGTTTATAAAATTCAATACAATTATGGCAAAGACCAATTAACGGAAATAGAAAATATAAGAAATTGTAAAATTTCTATCATAGAAATCTGATGTAGACACCTGTCTTTTTTGTACATTTATAAAATTCGATATAATTATGGCAAAGACCAATTATCTCCAATCGGAACGATGACAGAAAATATACTATAGATTATAAAATTTCTATCATAAAATTCTGATGTAGACACATGTATTTCTGGTAGATTTATAAAGTTCTGTACATTTGTTTTGCTCGTCCTTTAAATGTATTTTATCTGAAATTGAAATACTATACTTCGATTCTGCAATAAAGGGATATTAACATAAATTCCGACAATAAAAAATGAAAAAAATATAGAATTTTAATTCATGAATGAGTAGAATTCAGTTCAACAAAGAGAAAATTTTATTTTAACAGCAAACAGAATCCCATACAATACTGAGTAGCATACATTAATTTCAATAATTGAGCTTAAGTTCTGACATTTCTGAGAGAACTGCAGAAATCGTATTTCGAGCTCTTTCGCTATGTAAAGTGAGAATGTAATCAAAATTGAGGTAGACAAGGGGATTTTATTACAGTTTTAAATACAAATTTCCTACATTTAAAGGCTTATCATTATTTCATTATTCCCAGCAGCTTTAGTATACTGTTTGTCCGGTTAATATGAAATACCAGTTTTTGAGTAATCATATTTGAGGTAATAGAATGATTAAAATAACAATGTTTTTAGGGAATAATTAAATTTATTTTCTAACTCTTTTATGAAACAAAATGTAATTGAAACAAATGTAAGAATTTGTAATTTATTTTCCATAAAAACATCCACTTATTTATTACGGAGAATATGGAACAGTAATAGTGATATGGAATACTTTATAAATTTTGCAATAAATAATTTTTTAGAGAACAAATTTCTACAGAAAAATATTCAATTGTTCCCCAAAAATATTTCTAACGCTATAATCCACTTAATTTATTGGATTAAAAAAGTATGCACATATGCTACATAATATATAGACCTGGTTTTACTGCATCACTGTTTTCTCTTCATCTGTCTATTACTGTTTAGTTTGTTTGCGTGTTTGGCAGACAACAATAATTTTAATTTTATAATACATATTTTTAAATACTATATATATATATATATATATATATATATATATATATATATATATATATGTATATATATATGTATATATATATACATATATATATGTATAAATATATATATATATATATACATATATATACATATATATATATATATATATATATATATATATATATATATAATATATATATATATATATATACACATATATATATATATATGCACACACACACACATATATATAATATATATATATATATATATATATATATATATATATATATATATATATATATATATATATATATATATATATATGTATACAGATAAAATATAAATTAAAATATAGAGACATATCGTTTGGACACGGCAGGATCAGGAGAAAGTGTTAGGCTACCATTAGTGCTCAGAACTTTATAGCCAAGTTGGCGGATGCACCGTGTTCTTCAATCAAGCATACGTTGAGTTATGTGTCTTACACTATAATGTAATCATGGCAGTGACTCTTTCATTTAAATACAATAATACTTCATGCAAGGAAGTACAGATATCAATAAATTAAATATAAATGAGCATATTAAAAAGATATATACAAAGCTAAAGAAATTTAAAGCGATTTAAAACAGATATACAAACACACTCCAATATAATTATTAAAGATAAACAATACAATGTAACTACGAAACAAAGTTAGTTCAAATTCAAACTTTACAGTTCTTAACAACTAAGTTTATTGCATAAAAATTTTATATTAGAATTTAACGCCTTCCGGAAAGAAAATGAAACATAATTATCACTTCAAGAGATTTACACGATTATAAAGCAAAGCCCCTTTCTTAAAAACTTCAGATTTAATAAATCTTGCGGGTGTAGTACGAGATTGCTTGAGATTTAGTTATACCTCTAAGAGGATTGCCAATATATCATGCGGAGGAAAGGAAAAAAAACACAATTCTGTATGCTGGGCGGGGAGGGAAAAAGGTAAAAACGAAAGCTCTGTAAAGCACTTAAAAATTAATTGCCGTAAGTGCTGCGATTAAATCTGTTGGCAGAAAGAAATATGTAAAAACACGCTATTACGATGAAAGGCAAAAAAGCTTGATTTATTGGTGCACTACTAATTTAATACAGATACAATGATGTATGTGAAGAAAATTCATACAACAAAAAATTAAAATTAAAAAGTAAATAAATTACAATGCCAAAATAGTACTCTAGTTAAATGTGCACTAGGTAAATGTGCTAGGTAAATGTGTCTAGTTAAATGTGCTCTAGTTAAATGTGCACTCTAGTTAAATGTGCACTCTAGTTAATTGTCATGTAGGTTTGTACAATTAGTCTCTGAAACATATGTTTTTTCCCTCTGTGTATACTACACGGACTTATAGACGTACACACATGCATGTGTGTGTGTGTAAAATGTCAACTCCACGAATGAAATACAAATATGCTGAATGTACTCACGTTATCTCTACAACTAAATTAACACTATTAATTAAAAAAAAGCGAAAAACAAAATAAAATTTTGAAATAGCTGAATCAATTCAACAAATTTCTCTAATTATTTTCGTATTATACATTCCATAAAACTTTTTATACCCAAACACGTACATACACAAAAACACACAAACACACACATATATATATATACATATATATATATATATATATATATATATATATATATATATATATATATATATATATAATATATATATATATATATATATATATATATATATATATATATATATATATATATATATATATATATATATATATATATATATATATATATATATATATATATATATATATATATATATATATATATATATATATATATATACATACATATATATATATATATACATATATATATACATATATATATATATATATATATATATATATATATATACATACATATATATATATATATGTATATGTATATATATTTATGTATATATATATATATATATATATATATATATATATATATATATATATATATGTATATGTATATATATATATATATATATGTATATATATATGTATGTATATATATATATATATATATATATATATATACATACATACATATATATATATATATATATATATATACATACATATATATATATATATATATATATATATATATATATATATATATATATATAATATATATATATATTAATATATATATATATATATATATATATATATATATATATATATTAGAAAATTACATTAATTACATTAGTAAAAAAATTCACACTTACTTCTGCAGTTCAGGAAAAAATCGAATTGGAAACCCCAAAAGTCGATAGCAGTTAAAACAGTAAATGAGTTATTAATGTGTTGAAAACAAGGAAAATTACACAGTTGACTAATCAAAATTTAACAAGTTGTACGCTAAGAACAGAATGGTATCCTTCAAAAATATCACGAACTAGAGATCAAATATTAGAATTAAAAGCCTTCTTCGGTGTGACAGAGTACATCCCAAGGTCAAGATCAAGCTATAAGAGTTAAAAAGGACAATATTTTATACAAGTAATACAAAAAAGGATTACGAGAGTGCATCAAAGTCGAGTACTTACTTTTTCAAAGGCATATTACACCATCTAGTAAACTTTCCACAGTAGCAACATTAAAAAAAACGATCTTCTGTAGCTCTCTTTGAAAATAACATAAGTTGTTCAGTAGGTAGGAGAAAAGCAACAATATGAGGCAAAGAGTAAAAAAATCACACTTTGTGTAACAAGAATTTTTCATTTTCTATCGGAAAAGATAATAATAAAATATGCACACATTTATGATGTAATCTACAAAGCATTACAAATAAAATACTAATGATTTTTACTTTAATCTTGTATTTAAAATGTCTAAGGACTGAAATGTAATTATTTGATTTATTTTTATTCAATAACTACTATTTATAACTCAATAAAAGCGATCTTGATGCAACTATTTAAAAATACTCAAATTCTTTTAAAAATTAAAATAAACAAACAAAATTTGTGAGTACATATATATATGGTTTTCATTCAATATTAAATTAACTTATTTTGCTATTAAGAAAATAATAAAGGAAAAAAATATTTGTAAGAATATAAAAATTAAAAATTTCGCAGAAAATTGCTTTTACGTTAATATTGTTATTAATTATGTATTTCTTTAAACTCTTGTAAAATATTCTGCTCAAAAACTCTCCATATATACGGAATTCCAAAGTATCTCTTTAAGAAATCTTCTTTTAGTGTCTCAACATTTTTTAATTTAAGGAATACAAAATTTCTTTCAGCAATAATCCTACGCATTTGATAAAATTTTTAATTAAATATTTAATACGAAAATAAAACTTAGCATCATCTTTTTTCATGAATTTCATTAACAAATTGTATCAATTACAGTGTCCAAAAGTAGCAACAATCAACAAAACTGTCTTTTAGGGATTTCTTCAAAAATGAAAATATTGTTGTGTAGAATGGAGATATGCAACATTGTGATACAAAATGTTTTTTTAAAGAAAGATAGTTTGTATCACAGCACAAAAATCTTCCATTTTCTTTCAGAAAGAGTAAATGATTAATTACGCATCTTTCAAAGCTTTTTATAATGAAATATACTAAGCAGAACAAAATAAAACTAATGATTTTATTTATTTTTTGTTCATTCAATGCTTTCTAAGAACTTGAGTGTGAATTTCAGATTACTTTCTATTTAAAAAGTTTTATTTATAATTTGGCGAAAGATCTTTTGATGTGATTTTTTTACAATAGGCATAATCTTGCACGCATTTAAATAAATTAGAAAGAATATAAATATATCTGTTATTAATCAAAATTAAATTACCTCATTATTATATCAAGAAAATAAGTAAAGAAACATTCATTTTTAGGAAGGGAACAAATAAAAAGTTGAGATAAAATTTGATTATTTGTAAACATTATAATTAATTATATGAAGAGCCAAAACATTATGACCATCTGTCAATAATGAGTTGGCACACTTTTGTTGCTCAACACAGGTTCAACTGGCGTTGGCAGGGATGCCACATGTCCTTCGTAGATAGGCGGAGACAGATTGTACTATATGTTTAAGCAACGGTTAAGAAAATCCGAGATATTCCGAATTGGTGGTCTTTGAACTCTGAGCTGCCGTCCCATGACATCCCAAATATGTTCTATTGGATTGAAATCCAGTGAGTTGGGTGGCCAGGACATTAACTGGAATTCAGCACCATGTTCCTGGACATAATTTTAGCCTTGTGACAAGGGGCGTTGTCCTGTTGGAACATTCTATTTCCAGCTGGAAAAACAGAGGCCATGTAAGGGTGCAACTGGTCCGCAATGATGTTCAGATACCCTGTAGAATCCATGGTCTGCTCTACAACCACCACGGGACCCAGAAACGCCGAGAATGTCCCCCAAAGTATAATACCGCCACCACCGGAATGTGTATAACTTGCTGTAAATTGAGGGAGCAACTGTTCACCTGGAAGACGGCGTATCCTGACACGGCCAAAGACGTAATGAATGTAAAACCGTGATTCATCTGACCAGGCAACTCTCACCTACTGATCCATGGAGGGATGATCATAATGTTTTGGGTCTTAAGTGTATATGTTATAAATACTGTAATGTATTTTACATTGAAAGTGTTTTTACACGAGAAATCTCAAAGTATGTGTTTAAGAAATCTACTTCTAGTCTTTCTATTTTTTAAATTTAAAAATTCAAAGTTTATTTTAGTAATAATTCTTAATTTTTGATCAAACTTTAACTGATAATTACTAGCATTTTATTTTCTAAAATTTTGATAGAACATAATCATTTGTAGAATTTATCATTAATTATGTATTAATTATAGTTATTGAAACACATTTCACACAAAATTATTTTTACATACGAAATTTCAAAATATCTGCTTAGTTACTATACATTTCATGCCTTCCCATTTTTTAAATTTCAAATATTAAATATTTATTTCAGTAATCATCCTAGAATCTCAACAAACTTGAACAAATATCATGCATTTTATTATCTAAAGTTTTGATAAAGTTTGATTAGTTGTAAATTTTATCATTAATTATGCATTTCTTATAAATATTATAACATATTTTGCACAAAATTATCTTTACATAACATATTTTAAAATATATGATTAGTAAATTTACTTCTCGTGTCTTTACGCTTTTTTAAAGTTTGAGAAACTAAATATTTATTTCTGCAATATTCCTGAACATCTGATCAAATTTTAATTATTAATTTCATTCTAAAATAAAAATTATGTATCGACGTATTGCATGGATTCCAAAACGAATTATTTTAAATTATATTAATTACAGTGTTCCAAGCTAGCGACAGTCGAGAAAAGTCTTTTACAGTCTCTTGGAAAATAATATTAATTGTTGATTAGTTTGTAGATACACAACAAAATGATACGTACAAAGATTTAAAAGAGATATATTGTATTAAATTATATATCTTCTCTTTTCTTTTAAAGAGAGAGAATGATATCAATTATTCATCATTTTAGCATTTTAGTTGCAAAATAAAACGAAGTATATTAAAATATAAAAGCAATGACTTTCATACTTTCTAGTCACGTATTTTAATATTTGTTAAGAATTTGGATGAAAATATTGTGATTTATTTCTATTTAATAAGTGTGATTTAGTACACTGTGAAAGGACTTTGGAAGAGAATTTAACAAGCATCAGATATTTAAATTTTTAAAAAAGTTGAAATGAACGTGCAGTTATTTGCTTTTAAATTACATTGATTAGCAAGTGAAAAATACTCTCGAATTTAATAATTTATATGAATGGAAAATGTAAAATATTACTACAAAGATTGATTTTTTGTACTTTAATTATTCGTGTTTGTTTTAATAAATATTTATGAAAATAATATTACGTTGGCGTAGTGTTTGAGAAAGAAGGAATTAAAACTCATTAAAAAACACACGGACAGATATGTCTTGATTAAATGATTTTATACAATTAAAAAATGCCCAAGATACAGGAATACAACTTATCATTTGTAGATATCGAAGTATCCTCTGATTCGGCGTAGGCCTTGAAAATGGCTTTGATTCTCCTTTTTCTCGTGTCGCTTCAAAAAACTTCTATTCCTCAAGCAGAGGATACCAGCAGCCTTCACCCTTTTCTCTCCTCTGGTAACAACCTTGCCCTCTAAAAAATTCAGACCGCCCCGCGGAGAAAAAAAGGGGACCACTCCAACACGGAGGGGTCAGAATCCCGAAAAACCAACGGGCCCTTCTATTGGTTGGGAGAAGTCCATAGTTTCTTTCCAGTTCAAACCGGTACTGTCCTGTATGTCTTTGATGAGCCGAACGATGGCCGATTGGTTAGGGCGCTGATCGTCGGTACCGGAGTTCGTGGGTTCGAATCCCACTGTGGCATGGATGTTCGTAGCCGTTCGGAATCGGCTTTAAGCTGTAGGTCCCGGTCACATTAGCCCTCGTGTTGCAAAAAGTAGACCAAAGCACTCCAAACCAAACCAAACCAATTAAAGAAGGCTTTCAAGAAGGGGTAAAAAAGCTGAACCGAATGTAACTTATTGTTACAATATTGTATGTTATTTCTTCAGAAATATTGCTTTTACAGAAGAACGCTATGTATTTATACAAGTATGATGTAGACACATGTCTTTCTTGTACATTTATAAAATTCTATACAATTGTGGCAAACACCAATTATTGCCCTTCGAAACGTTGATAGAAAATATACATGAGATTGTAAAATTTCTATCATAAAAATCTGATGTAGACACATGTCTTTCTTGTACATTTATAAAATTCTATACAATTGTGAAATATACCAATTATGGCCACTCGAAACGTTGATAGAAAATATACATGAGATTGTAAAATTTCTATCATAAAAACCTGATGTAGACACTTTTTTCTTGTACATTTATAAAATTCTATACAATTGTGGCAAATACCAATTATTGCCAGTCGAAACGTTGATAGAAAATATACATGAGATTGTAAAATTTCTATCATAAAAATCTGATGTAGACACGTGTCTTTCTTGTACATTTATAAAATTCTATACAATTGTGGCAAATACCAATTATGGCCAGTTGAAAAGTTGATAGTTTCTAGGCATTTTATAAAAATTAAGATATCTCATGTCTATTTTGGCAATAATCCACCTGATCAAACTTTCATTGCTACTTTTATAAGAAAACTATATTTATTATCGCCTTATTGTACGTACTTTACGATAAAATTTATATTAATTAAAACGTTCCAAAACATGAACAATGCAATTGTTTACAGCCTTCTTAGATAATAATATCAACTGTTTAATAGCAGACATGCAAAAAAGTCATACAAATTTTGAATAAAGGCACTTTGTATTACTTTTCAAGAATCTATTTTGGAAACAGTAAATGAATAATTATGTATAACTTTTTACTGTTTCATGGTGTACTAAACAGAATTTGGAAATATAAAATGATAAATATTTTGTTTACATTTTAGTTTTGTTTTTGAATGTTTTGTTAAGGTCTGAAAAGAAAAATATTTAGCTTTACATCTACTTTAGAATATAATGATCTACTAGAATATAGTGAGAAAATTTTATAATTTTAAGAAACTGGGATAAATATATATGGCTTCTATTTCACATTCAATTGTTTTTGTTTATAATTCAGAAAATGTTCTAAGAATAATAAATTTCTACAAATGACACAAATGACATATTTGTGTCATATATTATGCTTTATTCTGTATCATAAGGACAGAGAACTCTTGGTATTTTTGGTAAATAATAATCATATATACCTTAATTATCATAAATTTCAGTAAAAAGAAAACGTGAGAAAGAACATATGAAAACTGGCTTTTAACGAATTTAAACACATACTTCTAAAATCCAACAATAATAAGAGATAATGATATCAATTATTCATCATTTTAGCATTTTAGTTGCAAAATAAAACGAAGTATATTAAAATATAAAAGCAATGACTTTCATAGTTTTTAGTCTTATATTTTAATATTTGTTAATAATTTGGATGAAAATATTATGATTTATTTCTATTTAATAAGTGTGATTTATTAAATAATTATTTACTGTACATTCTCTCAAAAGCTTTTTCAATAGCTTCAAATTATTAAAAACGCATCAAGTTATTCGTGAAGTTGGTTACCGTCTTTAAGAACAAACTGAACTGCTTATATGTAAAATTTATTTTCTACTCTATTTAAGACAAAACTAAACTAAACTAATTAAAAATAATACATATTTTAATTATATAATTTAAGCGCATACATCATCTACACTCTCATAATTATCCTTCTATATAAAACTAGTACTTCAAGCATTACATATTAGAAACTATACAAATTAGGTAAACTAAAAAAAAATAAAACAAATTTCCGAGAATATAGGTTAATTTCTGCTTACCTCAACTAATCTTATTTAACAATTTTCCATAACTTAATTTCGTTTCTTAGCGTGTTCGTGGGATATAATTTCAACGCCTCTAATTAGCTGCCTCCTTTGTTTAAGCATGTTAATATATAAGTGAATGTAGACTGTTTTAAAAGCAAAGACGGATCGTATGAATAAAGGTATATATATATATATATATATATATATATATATATATATATATATATATATATATGTATATGTATATATATATATATATATATATATATATATATATATATATATATATATATATATATATATATATATATATATATATATATATATATATATATATATATATATATATATATATATATATATATATATATATATATATATATATATATATATACATATATATATATATATATATATATATATATATATATATATATATATATATATATATATATATATATATATATATATATATATATATATATATATATATATATATATATATATATATATATATATATATATATATATATATATATATATATATATATATATATATATATATATATATATATATATATATATATATATATATATATATATATATATATATATATATATATATATATATATATATACATATATATATATATATATATATATACATATATTATATATATATATATATATATATATATATATATATATATATATATATATATATATATATATATATATATATATATATATATTATCATATTATTTATTTTTGTTTTAATATAATTTTAAATTCCACCTCTTTGTTCTCCTGTATAATTTTAATTATAAAGGAACTTGTAGTATGGATTATTATGGATTACGCACTCTTTTAGAAATTGAAATTGAAGAGTCCCTAATTAGCATAATTTTTGTAACCACTGCTCTAAACTCTTGGATAAAATGAAACTAAATAATTAGAAGTTAATCTCTTTGTTTCGACAATATATTTCCCATAATATCAAACGTTACTAGTCCGCTTCTCTGAGGAGAATTTGCGTTTCCATTTGACAATAATCATTGGTATAATGGATTTCTAGACTAAAGCTATTTGTCTTGTTTTGGAGAGTCATTGAATTTAAAGTACTGATGCCGGGAAATGGTTTGTTGACTCCACCGGACTCCCTATGGGTTATAAAATTATATTATTTAATGACTAAATAGTGTATGTAGATATTTTCTGAGCGAATTATAAAACCACTGAATAGTGTTTTTCTTCTCAACCGCTGGTCGTTAACATACAAAAATGGTCGCAAATTCATGATTTAAATCATATAAGCCTTCCATTCAGAGCATTGTTAATTATATAAAAATATTGCAATTGTTGGTTGTAGACATTTACTTCTAGTTAAAAAACACTATTAATAAGATAAGCATACATTTTTTAATATTTTTAACTGTAAATGAAATTCCTCAACCATTAGTCAAAAATGTATATTTATAGTAATAAATGTATTTTAATCAAGATAATCATTCATTTTTAGTAGTTACTGTAACAGATATATTGCAATCTTTGGTTGTAGAAATACGTCGAAGTACGTCAAATATTCTCTTGATTATGGTATAATTCTAAAACCAAATAATTTCTCTTTCACGTTTAGAGAATTTGTAGTTTTAGGGATCATATTTTAAGTGGGATATAACTAGTACTCTGAAATTTATGTTAACTGGGTCAATTCACTTTTAGGGATTGGGTGATACCACGGAATTCTCCTAAAATTGTATCATGTAATTATTTTAACTAACTGTATCATGGCAATGTGTTGAAAAACCTTTTTCTCTCTCACGCCTAAAGTCTTCTCGATGATAGACTGTGTTTCGTATTTCGTATGAAGGCCAATTTGAAAATACAACTTGTGTAATAAAGATTGAAGAAAAACACTCCTTTTCAAACACAAAAACTTATATTACGCCATGAAATAATATAAAAACATGTAAATGATATTAAAAAATATGCAAGTGTAAAACAACAAATCTGAAAAAAGGACAGCATTCTAGCTGCCGTGCGGATGAGTTCTCGATGTGAAGTACGACTACTAGGGAGGTCTTAATAGCGCAGATACGATCCACAATAATGTTCAGTTGTTTTGTTCCGGATGCACCGGAACAAACATAATAATTGTTGTAATGTACTTACAACCATAAAACCAGTGTTCGGTTACAAAGTGGAAACACAGTAAGAATATAATACTTTATATTGAGATTCAGACATTAATTCTGTACATTCATATACACATTGATCATTGGTTATCTTATATCATAATCATCAATTATTTATGTTGTATATTTACACCATAATTATTACAATTATCTTTATAATGCGATATAACTCAATCACAATGGTAAATTATTAACAGAGGCCTAAGTGACTGTAAATATTGTTTTATCTTTACCTAAATTAAAGGCACAGGGGAGCAGGCAGGGGCTTTCCTCATGCGGTGTCTGTCCGGGCGCACGGGACGAGTTGGTGCTGATGAGCGGGGCTTAGGATTTTTATGTCCCACTTCTCTCGAATCCCGACTTCAACTCCTCTCCTTAACTTCGTTTTCCAAATCCCCACCTCGGTTTTAAAACCCCTTCTTCTTCCTTTCCAATCGCTTGTTTCGTAAAATTTTCCCACATCTGCACCCCCTTCGGGAGTGCAGGTGGGCTTATTAAAATAGCCCCTTTTGTGCAAGCTGGCATTATTTTTAGCCCCTGCTCCCATAACTCCCAGTTACATCTCTGTGAGAGTTTGACAGTTACGCTGCCATTCCGTGATCTATTCCTTCTCTGCAGGGGTCCCTAAACTTGACGTGAACAATCGGAGTCCTAAATTCCTGTAGGAAATTTCTCCCACGGCTGTGCGTGCACATTCAGATCACGTGGGAAAGTACCTCGGTACACTAAGAAGACACTTTTGCAAAAGATGGTATTCAGTTTTTCCTTATTGAGGAAGCTGTGATCAGAATATCTACTTTATAATAAATCTCTCTCATGAAGCCTGTGAAAATAAAGCATATATTCAGTAAAAGAAAGTGTTTCTGCATAGATGTGGGTTTTAGTTTCCGTGTTTGGATAACAACCAAAATACCTATATAAAATTAATTCTCATACGCCATAGTAAAGAACACTACCAGAAATTTACAGCATTACAAAGTATTTAAAATTATTTTAAGGTACGATTATTGTTTTTAAAACTTAGACTATATGTTTTGTATTTGGAGTTTACGAGTAATTTGTTCTAAATTTACCAAAACGTTTTTATTAGTAAATATCTACTAGTATAATTTGAAATTTAATGGTAAATCGGTTTAGCGATATTACAAACCCTACTTCCTGCCGATTGTTTTATTTGCAGTTTTTATATTTTTACGCTAGGAAATGTATCTTATCTATTTGATTTTAGCATTTTATTAATAACTGGAGAATGCTGTGAGGATAACATCTCTTACTTCCTCACAAATGTAGCATTTAAAGGCTCAATAACACTGAAAAATGACGAGTAAAGGAACTAGATAAGAACGTGACGTCGACAAATGTGATAAAATACTCCTCATTGAAAAAAAAGAAGTTCAGATGCAACCGTTGACAAAAGTAGGAAGGATATACCACTGTTTTCTTTAAATGTTTCACGAAGTGTGGGAAATTTAATACTCAGTACTATACTCATATATATATATGTATATATATATGTATGTATATATGTATGTATATATATATATATATATATATATATATATATGTATATATGTATATATACATATATATATATATACTTATATATACATATATGTATAAGCCGAACGATGGCCGAATGGTTAGGGTGCTGGCCTTCGGAACCGGAGTTCGTGGTTCGAATCCCACTATGGCATGGATGTTCGTAGCCGTTCGGATTCGGCTTTAAGCAGTAGGTCCCGGTCTTATTAGCCCTCGTGTTGCAAAAAAATAGACCGTAGCACTCCAAAACCGAACCAAAGATATATATGTATATATTATATATGTATGTATATATATATATATATAATATATATATATATATATATATATATATATATATATATATATATATATATATATATATATATATATATATATATATATATATATATATATATATATATATATATATATATATATATATATATATATATAATATATTAACCTTTAATATTTCTTCCAAAATCTCCTCTCTTCCATTTTAATTCAATCAACGTTCAATCAACAATTCGTTTAATCAACGAAGTATTTTTCACTTAACATTCCTTTCTGTCATAAAACTGTAAACTTTCTGTCTATACAGCAATTTCCCAGGTGTTGGCGGAACATGTGTTCGTGTTTTGCTGATATTGCAGTTAATTCGTCTATTAAGCTGTTCTTGTTGTCAGCGCTCTTGGGTGTACTTGTGTGAGAGCAGAGTGAACTCTTTGGCTTTTTTTTGTATATTATACAGTAGTAAACAGATGTGCGATGTTGCCGCTCTGAAATAAAGTTTAAATTAGATTTCTGAGTTCTCTTGAATATGAAGCCCGACTGCATTCTCATTACTTATAGCTGGTGAACTTTCTCCTTGTGAAGGAGTTTTATAAAAAATGGATTACATATATATATATATATATATATATATATATATATATATATATATATATATATATATATATATATATATATATATATGATAGATATGTGTGCTATGCAAGTAGACGACTACAAATGAATATAAAATATATTTAAAAATAAAAACTTAAAGGCATATACATTCTTATTTGTACTAAACAAACACAAATAACTTATCATGAATAAAAATGAGAAACATATAAAACACAAAACTATTTTCCTCACTGTTCCTTCGAAACAGCTAAATATTTGAACAAGTATATTTCCGGTTGTATAAGGTTCTAGAACGAGGAATAAGTATTTATGAGATGCAAGTTATTCCATCGAAAAGATTCTCCCAGTGCATATCACTTTGTAAAGAAGGTCGAAAGAATTATGAGATGTGCTCCATCATTCTACTCGAAAGAGGTCAGATTCTTGTGAATGAAATAATGAATTCATATTGGGAGCGTGTCAAAGGATTCTGAAAATAGTCTCGAATCTCTTGGCATCCTACAATACGCTTCTTCGCAATTATTATGCAAACTACTCCCGTATTTACGTTAATAAGGGATAACTCTGTTTATCCAGTCTGTTTGGAAGAGGGATATAAACTACTAGAGTCTTTTTGTTGAGTTAATATTAATATATCAGATGTTATTTTATATATTTTTTCATCTATCTTCCTAATATATCATTTCTAGAAATCGTAATTTTTTCTTTAGTTTCAAGATCATAAATTTTAAAATTGATTGACTCTTTGCACTAAGTCAAGTAGAATTAAGGTAACATTTCTTTGTGCTAGAGTGAAATATGGTTATTCATAGATTATTTTATGGGATTCATTGTTTCCTTACACCCTGCTAACATTTTCAGATTTTGAAAGCTTAGGATGTGCAAACAAAGCAAAAAGGAAAAAAAAATTTGAATTTCTCTAGACTTTAATTTTTTATTAATAATAAATTTATTATTTAGTATTTAATAATATTAAAACATATTTATTTTAAAGAGCATGGTACCTATCTCATGCATATGTACTCTCAATAGCATATTTCCTTACTTATATATTGACATATATATTGACATAATCTGAAGGATCGAGCATCTTCGACAAATGACGATCTTCTCGAGCATTTCATCATAGGTAGGTAGTAGTGTGTGTTAAAATATATAACATATACCCATAGTCATTCATATATATATATATATATATATATATATATATATATATATATATATATATATATATATATATATATATTATTTGCGAGACTCATTCAAAATCACAACACACTTTATTTCTGGTAAGAAACATGAAATTCATACAACAGGCAAAACAATTTTACAACTTCGTGCACATAGACAATGTGTTCCCACACATACACTTTTGAAGTAGGGATTTTTAAGGTAAAAAGACTACGAATAATACCTAAGCACAATTGATCACGTGATACAAAATACCCATGTTTAAAGAGAACGCGCTAACTATTGGCTAAAGTAGTACAGACAGAGGCTGAATTAAATCTATAGCATGTCTGGAGGGAAAAATCAGAATTACCGAGCAAACCCCGAACTCACTTCATGAACAAAAGTTATTAAATTAATATTAAAATACTAAATAAGGGATTTTAATATTACATACATACATACATACATACATATATATATATATATATATATATATATATATATATATATATATATATATATATATATATATATATATAGTGTGTGTGTGTGTGTATGTGTGTGTGTGTGTGTACATATATAACACAGCAAAAATTAATCCACCGGTCACAAGTAATGAGACCCCTGTTGTATTTACTTCCCCTAGCTTCCTGAGTAAGGAGAAACCGAAACAGCCAATTTAATTTAACATGTTTCAGTCGTGACACATTGAAGATAACTACACAATTATGAGTAGCAAATTTTATTTTAGTTAAGAGAATAACATGTGTTTAATAGTCAAAGGCAGAAGATAGAATGATCGTTGAAACATGTGCTGGAACAGCGTTGGACCCCAGAGCGAAACGGAGTCGAAATATTTACCAAAGAATAAAAAAAGCTTAGCCAGCGTTATTAACAAGAAAAGAGAGTTTAGATCATTGATAAGTGAACTAAGAACAGCTGGAAAATATAGAGAGAATGCAGAATATTTGCATTTATTGCAGAGAAAGTTTTGGGAAATGAAATGTAAAAATTGGAAGTCCCAAGCACTTCTTGAATTAAAATATTTTGTTGCTGGGGAAATAAATTTGAAGGAATAAGAATGGAAGAGATGAGGATTTTTATGTGATATAAAAGTGTAATAATTTTGATGTTTATATATATATATATATATATATATATATATATATATATATATGTATGTGTGTGTGTAACATTAAAATCCCTTATTTGCGTATTTTAATATTAATTTAATAACTTTTGTTCATAAAGTAAGTTCGGGGTTTGAGCGGTAATTCTGATTTCTCCCTCCAGACACGCTATAGATTTAATACAGCCTCTATCTGTACTACTTTAGCCAATATTTAGCGCGTTCTCTTTAAACATGGGTATTGTTTATCACGTGATCAATTGTGCTTAGGGATTGTTCGTAGTCTTTTTACCTGAGGAATCCCTTCTTGAAAAGAGTATGTGCGGGATCACTTTGTCTATGTGCACGAGGTTGTAAAAGAGTTTGCCTGTTGTATGGATTTCAAGTATCTCACCAGAAATAAAATCTGTTATGCTTTTGAATAAGTCTCGCCCATATATATATATATATATATATATATATATATATATATATATATGTCAGGATTTAAAATGTAGATTAATATTAAGAGATTTTAATTAGGGATTCTTTTATTGAGAGTGACGCGACATGAGGAGTTAGCCACATAAATACGGCTCACGCGCAGTGATCTGGGCAGAGCGCAGTATGCACTTTCCACGGTCAGACCTGTTGTTCCCCGAAGCAGTTAAACCTGCCTTTGTTAGAAGTTGGACGCCAATGTGAGACGCCATTGTAGAGTAGTGTGTGATGAGATTTAAATAAAGAGATGAAGTGGTACTCCGAACTCTAGTGTCATTTAGTCATATATATATATATATATATATATATATATATATATATATATATATATATATATATATATATATATATATATATATATATATATATATATATATATATATATATATATATATATATATATATATATATATATATATATATATATATATATATATATATATATATATATATATATATATAAATTCATATAATAGTTTATTGTAATTCTTCTTGACTTATATGTACGAATGTACATTTAAGTCAAGAAGAATTACAATAAACTATTATAATGGAAGAGTGATCAGTGGCTATTTGAATATCACTGTATATGCTAGAACATTTCTCTACTTTAATATTGAATCTAAACTCTTAAAATGGAAACCAAAGTTTACGGACTATAAACAAACCAATTAGAAAATATGATTATGTAGTCTCTAACTGTATTTGCACCCATACTCATACATATATATTATTAAGAACATGTTTCGTAACTTGTACACATTTATTATCAAAATCGTATTTCATTACTAGTATATATCTATTATCAAGAGCTACAGTTTCTCTACCTCTTGAGAATTGTTATGTCCGGGAATATGATAAAATACATAACATATAAGCATCAACATATATACATGTCGCTACCTGATTTGACTTATATTTATAATTTTAGAAGAGAATCAGTAAGGTGAAAATTTATCATTCATCATGGGAACGAAAACCACATTAATTCAGCGAAAGTTTCACAAATGTTACGAGTAACAATTAATAAAAATATATAAACAGAAAACAATAAGATGAGGATTATATCTCTATATCAGATTTCTCTTACACTCATTTCTGGTGTTTAAAGTGGATGATATGTCTGTATTATAATCCTTCTTTACGTCATATAAATACTAGTCTACTTATTGGCTATTTTTAGCGTTATTTCATGTCAAATTCTTGCCTTGTGAAATTGTAACTATGTTTCTGAATTTCACCGAATGATATTGATTTATGGATAATGGTGTGATAATGGTTACTCCATGTTCTATTGTAATGTTTCAACCTCTTGTTGCTTAATATCCTCATTTAAAATATAATCGACCGAATACAGACACAAACTGTATATTCGTGTATGTGGGCTTAATATTGTTAAAAATTGAAGATTTCTTCTGTTGCAGCATTTAATAGGTGGTGTAGAAAATATCTCTATCAGTGTAAGCCTCTATCGGTGTAACATTGATTAGTATAAGCCTCAGTCAGTGTAACCTCGATCAGTGTAATTTTCCTGATCACAAAAGGGCGCTCTCCAAATTTTGAGAAATTTCATCTTATTTGATAAAATTATTTATCAAATACAAACGAAATCCTCTTTGATTTTGACCAGATTTTGATAATAAATAGCAGTTTAGTACTACAATATCAAAAAGATGAAAACAAAAGTTTTTTCGTCCACTTAACAGTTCTCCTTTGAAAAGAATAACTGTTTGACATGCGGTCACTTAAGTTCACACAGCCCATATTTTCACTATAATCAACAATTATTTGAGGCTTACTGGTACCGTCGACAATAACTTGTTTTGCTGGATAGTGCATATTACTCAACATATACACATCGCGTTTATCTTTCCAGCGTAATGCAGTCAGACCTTGGGAATATTTTACTTAGATTTCACATTTTTAAAATTTTGTCTTCGAAATATCTTTAGGCAATTTTTTCCTGTTGCATCGTACAGTTCCACAACAATTTATCAGCTTTCGCTGCAAAAGATCAGAGAACAATTCTTGAGAACAGAAATAATATTTATAAAACCAGATTCTTCAACATTTTTCCATTCAAAGAAGTTTGCATTAGTTGATGGTTCATCATATACAATTTTAACGCTGCTCTCATCAAAAGATTCATTAGTTGCTAATACGATATCATTTTTACAATCGGAATCGCTATCAGTGTAATTTTCAGCATCAAAATCATTCATTAATTTTTCAATCTTACTTTGAGAAAGATCCTTAAATCTTAGAGCCATGATCAGATTAATTAACAAAAATTAAAGACGAAGGAAATAAACTTTCATTGATTTTTAATCTTACAGATTTGATTCATAAGAGAATGAATAGTTTAGAAAGATCCTTAAATCTTAGAGCCATGATCAGATTAATTAACAAAAATTAAAGACGAAGGAAATAAACTTTGACTAGCTTCCAAACAGATTTGATTCATAAGAGAGAATGAATAGTTTAGAAAGATCCTTAAATCTTAGAGCCATGATCAGATTAATTAACAAAAATTAAAGACGAAGGAAATAAACTTTGACTAGCTTCCAAACAGATTTGATTCATAAGAGAGAATGAATAGTTTAGAAAGATCCTTAAATCTTAGAGCCATGATCAGATTAATTAACAAAAATTAAAGACGAAGGAAATAAACTTTGACTAGCTTCCAAACAGATTTGATTCATAAGAGAGAATGAATAGTTTACAAACAACTGCCGGATACCGACAAAAAAGTTCCAGTAGTTCCACATGTCGCCAAACAAAATCTCATTCTTCCTTCCCAGTACTGATGAACTCAGCAAAATTTCAACAATAGGGAGGGACTGGCCAAATGACAAGTTAGTAATGACCCCATCCCTGCAAAAGGGGAGACATATATATGGTACAACTGTTGTACCCTAGCCGAGTTTTGGGTCTCTAAATATTTACGGTACAACTGTTGTACCAGACGAAATCTAAAAGTTAACTTAAACTCAAAACCATAGTTTTTCAACACTGTTGTTCTTAATTCTTCTAATAGGGATGCAGTTGGAATCTGGTCGATTTAATCGACTACTTTCAAGCATAATTTTAATTAGATACTTAATTTTAATTAAATACTTAATTACGTATTATTCATTAGTCAGTGTACTTAATTTTAATTAAATACTTAATTACGTATTTTCATTAGTAAGTGTTAGTGTCATTTCTTGAACCTTTTAGTTAAAGTCAGCTTTTTAGCTGTGGTTTTTTTCTTCAGGTGGAAAGATTGTAACGTGTTTATTAAAGAAAAAAAATCAGTATATCCATGAATGAAATACATTAAATAGCAATTTCTGTTAACATGACATATATTTATACAGCATAGCTAAAACGGATAAAGAATACGTATTAAATGTGATATGAAATAAATTTTTAATTGAAACTAAAAAAATCAGTATAATTAGCAACTAACTAACCAAGTATTCTGTATAAATAACCTACTTTTAACATAAATGTTTTATTCTCGATATTGCAATCTCGGACTATTAGATTATACGGAATACATTTTATTAGAATGTATTTTATCGTTTAATTAAAACGCTATACAATTTCCTTATTTTTCACTAAAATGTTGCAATTCGCGTCCTGTACTGTGTAACAAGAAAATGACTCGGAGGTGATTTATGTCCTATAGTTCGATTTTCTGTTCCGCTTGTAGTCAATCTGAAGAATGATGAAGACTGATTACCAATTAGTTGTATTTTTCTGGGAAAGAAAATTAGGAGGTTAGTTAAATATTTTTCCACGTGGCCTGGAATATATTTATTTTTATGGTTTGAGTATAGAATGTAAAGGATAAGGTAAACCCGTGTTTCAATTTATGAATAAATGTTATTCGTTTCTCGAAATTTTTGCCATAATTTTTATGTTTTATAATCTTTGTAGATTCGAGTTATTATTTTAATTATTAATTTATATGTGTGAGACGTTTATAGATTTAAACAAAAGTGTATAAACATTAAATGTTTAATATCTTTTAAAGGAATCTTGATGCAAACTGAAAAATATCTGTTAATTGACAGAACGGGTGCCCAACCCAAATCGGTTGGTAGCCCCCCCCCCCAATTTACTGAACTGAGGTGGGCCTCACATATAAAAATAAAACAGCAAATTATTCAAAATATTTTATTATCATGCAATATTCAAAATATGCATTTTAGTAGTGCCAGCTGCGTCTGTACATAAAAGTTGAGTTATACATGTATTATAACTACAACGACAATAAACATTAACTATACTGTATTTATAATCACTTCCAACACTTTACCTTCCTCCCTAATCGTGAAGAAAAAAACAGTGAATATGATAAATGCAAGCTAACTATACGATTAGCGAACCTAATCTTCAAACGTTTAACCGTTGATTTAAGGGAATATAATGCGTTTTCCTGTGTTTTCTTGACAAATGTGAACTGATACTTTTATAACACTTTACCTTCCTCCCTAATTATGAAAAAAAAAACAGTAAATATGATAAACGAAAGGTTACGATGCGACTAGCGAACACAATCTCCAAAAGTTTAAACGTTGATTTAAGGAAATATAATGCGTTTTCCTGTGTTTTCTTGACATATGTGATCTGATACTTTTATAAGCAAAAAAAACGTATAATTTGAATTTCAACACTAGTAAACTGTTTTATACATCAAATTAAACATTTTGCAGGTTAGAATTTCAAACACATCGTTAGCTGGCGTTTTCTAAATGAACAGTACCTTAATTATTCCTTTACAATTAGTGATAACTTCCTTATAAGTAATGATAGATTGACAGAATATTCTAGAACACTCAAATTTCAACGTAACCTGTCCAACTTTGCTCAAAGACCAGGCTTACGTTAGTTACTATCAAATCTTAACGAACATAATATGGGATATTTGTTATTGCAAACATTAACAATAAAAATTCTATGTTTCAACTGTATACAGTCAAAATGACTAACACTACATAGACAGTTTGAAAACTTCAATTGGGCTGAAAAATTTTTTAAATGGGTCGCGGGTTGGGCATGTCGGACTAAGTACTTACTAAAAGTAAGCAAAATGTTGTTGACGGACAACCATTACGCAAAAAAACTTGTTTTAATTCTTAGATAACTATGAGCCATATACATTTGAAGTAATATAGAGCATACTAATTAATATATTAAAATTCAACAAATGTTTAAATGTTTTATTTCGTAAATTTGTATCTTTGATACATTTACACCCTTACCTGCTTAATTTTTTTGTTGGCATCGCTTCATTGTTTTAGCTTACTTAAAGTTAATTTCTAAACCAAAGTCATGTAAACCTGAAATAGTATCCTGATTGTGAAAATCGGAAAATATTTTTTTTTATTCAACAAAAATATAAAAGAAATATCTCTTCAGCAAACATAATTATTTATGAAAAATTTTAAGATATTTCAAAACACATGCTTTGTTGCAAAAATGAATTTTTCTAATTAAAAATAATGCTTATTCTATATGTAGTTATTTATTTTCGATATTTTTTGTCATTTAAATTTTAATAATAAATTTCCATAAAATTATTTTGGAGTTATTAAATAAAAGTTATGAAATCTTAACATTTATTAAAAGCAAGTTCGCTCCAATAAATTCATTTAAGTTCATATTTAGGGATTTGACAATTTTTTAGAGCATAATCAGAAAAGTAAAAAACAAACTGTGATTAAAAAAAACTTTTTTTTAACATTGGTTATCTTGCCACAAAGAATCTCTAAGTAGGGTAAACAACATTTTTTTGTTTAATTTAAGTGACAAAATTTACACTAGCTTTATCTTTTTTTTATCAAAATTTTATATTTCTTTTTTTATTTGCAGGATAATTTTTGTGCGTAGTTAATCTGAAGTTTTTTCATTTACTTTGGGAGTTTGTTTTTTGGTCTGAAAACTTTGTACGCAGTCTGTGAACTAACTTCAATTAGAGGATAGTAAACGTTTGATATTTTTTATCGTGTAAAGATCAAATTGTTGAATTAGATCCTGGTGTTAAAAATATTTTTTGTCTCTTTGATGTATGTTATAACTGATGATAAAAAATTTCAAGTTATTAAAATTAAAAAAAGATATAATAAAATATATTAATAGATATTTTTGTAATATTATTTACCAATTACAATTTCATACTTACTAGATTTTAATAATACTATTTCTTCATATTTGGTTTTATGACATTTCAT
>CM063501.1:131829243-131844243 GCA_032207245.1 Pardosa pseudoannulata
GCTTGGCATTTAATAAACGGTGTTGGATTGGTTTGGAGTGCTACGGTCTACTCTTTTGCAACACGAGGGTTAATGAGACCGGCACCTACAGCTTAAAGCCGATTCCAAATGGCTACGAACATCCATGCCACAGTGGATTCGAACATACAAATTCCGGTACCGAAGGCTAGCACCCTATCCAATCGGCCGTTCTTCGGCAATAAACGGTGTCATCTCTTAACTTGACACTTCACTGTGTGTAATCAGTACTTGCATCCACTTGACACAGTCCAGCACTAAACATATGTGTCACAGTCCACACAACACTAAACATAAACAACACGTGACATATCCAAACTCTAAAACTATATTTTATAAAATAATTCCCTGCATTACATTTTATGTCTATAAAATATAAAGCGACCTATCATTGTGGTGTTTCTTACAATTAAAATGACATTATGTGCAGTTAAAAAATGCGAGATTAAAACTTACAGTTCACGATCCTATTTAAGAAACTGTAAATAAATATTACTAGAATCCATCCAGTTACTATTCACCATTCATGAGATCTCTTGGTTTAATATGAAATGTAATCTAATCCTAACCACGCTGAATAACTTCTATGATTGTTTTAAATATGCCACTTTGAAACAGATGACATTTACGTAATCTGATGGTCATGAAAGTAAATACGGAATTATCCGGTAAGTTAATTTTACAAGGTCCTCCTAAATTCATTTCGTATTGCGGTTGTAGAGGATTAATTTTACAGGTAATGAATGTCCCATGTTTTAATGACCACCACATAAACGATAATTGTAAACATTCCGTGTTTACATTCTGGATGATCCATTTATCGTGTTGAAAGAAGAGTCCGAAAATAGCTCCAAGATAAAAGGTTTATGAAACGTCAAAGTATTTTATAATTCTCTACAGATGGGATAAAAGGGAACAGAATATATACTTTGAAGTTTAATGATGGTAACAGTGCATACAAATGTGTAATACTTTTTAGGGTATTTAACACCTTTTGACGGCAAAATAGATTATTATTACGTACATTTTAAGATTCATAATTCAAACATGTTGAATCATTATAGATGGAAAACTTTTATAGATAGTTTGATAATGTGCTGACTTTTAATTTAATGTCTCTAGTTTAATATATTTGAAAAGGCAAAACTTGCTAACATTAATATACACTGTTACATACTTTTGAAAAATGCTTTTAAATATGATATTTAATGTAAAGATGAATTGAACACTTTTATATTTAAACATGCATTACCTAGGTATTTTTAAAATAGGGAAAAATATAATTTGAAATGATTAAAAGTGTTATGCAGTGTAGGCCATTACTTAATATGAACAAAATTTACACCTTTGTAGAGGAAACATTTAACTCATTTTTAATATACATTTATGATTAATATTATATTATATTTCGATTTTTCTACAGCCAAAGTTCAAACTTACTCTATGTTGAAATCATTCATGAAAATGTTCCTTTGTAATAATTAGATGTAATATGTGAGTTATTGTTTTTGCTATGCTATGTTGTTGCTCAGTAAATGCCAACCAAATTTATTTCTTGATTACAAATAAACTTTTGCACTTGAAATTTGTCTTTATTTTCACATTCTTACTGTTAGTTCATAATGTTGAGCGTATATTAATTCAAATTATTTATTCCTATTTTCTTGCATAGAGTTTAATTCTTTTGCATGAAGAAATATGTCATAGATATGAAACTATATTTATACCTTTCTATTTCTCAATATCCACACTTTAAAATTATTTTAGTGTAGAAACTGTTAATGAAAATGATCATCAGTATTAATTATATATATATATATATATATATATATATATATATATATATATATATATATATATATATATATATATATATATATATATATATATATATATATATATATATATATATTATATAAATATATATATATATATATATATATATATATCAGTACTAATTAAATGTGAGTTATTATTTTGATTATCTAAAGAAAAATGTATAGGTGTAAAAATAATTATTACTTTAACAAGAACACTCTCATATGAATCATGATATACTAAACATTAATATTATATCATAAATTGAGTATAATGAATGAACCAAGTTTCACAGCAAGTATAAGTATGACAAACATTCTCATAAATAGCGTAAAATCATTTAAGAAAATGTGCATAATAAGAAGTTTAAAATAATATATCTTAAAATCATTAAAAATAATTTTATGTATGGAACGATATTACTTAACAGTATCGAAATCCATACCTTAGTAGACATAATTCAAACTTACTGTAAGTTGAAATCCTTAATGACAATGTTCCTTTTCACTAATTAGACGTAATATATGTGTTATTGTTTTTGCTATGCTAAGTTGTTTCTTAGTAAATGTCAACCAAATTTATTTCTTAAATGAAACAAAACTTTCGCACTCCAAATTTGTTACTTTTTTCACATTTTTATTGTTATTTCATAATGATGAAGGTATATTAAATCAAACTATTTATTCCCAATTTCATGCATAAATTTTTTTCTTTTGCATGAAGACACATGTTATAGATAGGAAACTATATTTACACCTTCCTATTTCTCAATATCAACACTTTAAAATTATTTTAGCTTAGAAACCATTAATGAAAATGTTCATCACTACTTATTATATATATCAGTACTATTTAAATGTGAGTTATTATTTTATTTATTCAAAGAAAAATGTATAGATGTAAAAATAATTATTACTTTATCAAGAAAACTCTTGTATGAATCATGATAAACTGAACATTAATATTATATCATAAATTGAGTATAATGAATGAAGTATATTTGTAATGTAAGTAAATGTCAACCAAATTTATTTCTTAATTGAAAATAAACTTTTGCACTCCAAATGTTTCACTATTTTCACATTTTTAGTGTTATTTCATAATGATGAAGATATATCAAATAAAACTATTTATTTCCAATTTCTTGCATAGAGATTTATTCTTTTGCATGAAGAAACATGTTATAGATACGAAACTATATTTATACCTTTCTATTACTCAATATCCTCATTGTAAAATTATTTTAGTGTAGAAACTATTAATGAAAATGTTCATCAGTACTAATTAGGTATTGAGATGTGAGTTATTATTTTGATTATTCAAAGAAAAATGTATAGATGTAAAAATAATTATTACTTTATCAAGGACACTCTCATATGAATCATGATGTACCGAACAACATTAATATTGCATTATAAATTGAGTATAATGAATGAAGCATATTACAAAGCATCACAAATACACTCATATATACCGTAAAATAATTTAAGAAAAACTGCTTAATAAGAAGTTTAAATAATATATTTTAAAATCAGCAAAAATAATGTTATGTATGGAATGATATTACTTAACAGAAAAAAAGATTTATACCTTAGTAAAGTAAATATTTTATATATTTTTTCATTTTTAATAATATTTAATATTGAATATGATTATATTTATTTCTTTTTCTCAATTGACATACCTTAAAATTGTTTTAGCATGGAAATCATTACTAAATATTTTATTAGTACTAAATGATAAGTTACGATTTATCATGTTTTAATATTCTAAGATGCTTGGTAATTGTTAACCAAATTTATTTCTTAATTAATAATAAAATTTTCTCTCAAAATTATTTGTCATAAGTATTGTCACACTCTTACTACTCTTTCAAAATGACGAGTGTACATTAGTTAAATCTATCCCCTATATAATAATAGCCTAAGTTGTCTGTCCGCGAATTTATGAAGTGGTTGTACCTGGAATGGATACAGTCATTAATATTGGGTTTTTTATGAGTTAGGGTTAGCAAAATTCAAAGCAAGTTCGAAATCCACCTCATCCCCCCTTTTTACAGCGTTTAATGCTATTATTTCAAACCTTATTCTCCCTCTTATTCTATACAAAATTCATTATTGATAGGATAGCGAGGGTGGAGCACAATATTTAAATTTCTGGACTGTTTTTACTTGACCCTTATATATTCTAACCATTTCCTTCACTACGTGTAAACTGGCACTTGGGGTAGAGTGTCTGTCCATTTGATCGTCATACTTCTCGGGTTGATGGTTTTAACCCCGACGTAGCCGAATTTTTCTAAAATGTCTAATTAATTTAATAATTTCTGCTTTTTCTTTTCAATTCTTATTCCTAAAGTTGTTTTATTATTTTTAAAATAAATTTTTACCTTTTTAAATTTTTTTATGATTTTTATGATTTTTATTTTATTAAATTCACGCATTATCATTATTATATCAAACCCCATTTTAAGAACAGGCGATTAAATGTATCAATTTATCACATAATAAATAACTAAAAATAAAATTTTTTTCTAGCATTAAGACGTCATACGTTTAACCATCTAATTTAATAATTTATTTTAGATTATTAAATATCTTCTTCATTATTTCCATACGTTTTATTACTAAACTTAGATATTACGTAAATAATTTTCTAAGGTAATATTTTGTTGTAAAATAATTCTCAGCCAAAAACAAACCATTTTTTTTACCTGACTCATAGAGTACTTTACAATTCTGGAAAATTAAAAATTTTACTGATCCCGTCATATGACAGGCTATATGCTAGTTTATTTATAGTTTCTGACAAACAGTTTAATTCTTTTACAAAAGAAAAAAAATACAGATGTGAAATAATTATTAATTAATTAAGATTATTATAATTATGATAATTAGTATATTATCAAGAAAACAGATACTGACTTATGAAATATGATGTATTGAGCCACATTATTTTTACATCATAAATTGACGATTATTAATAAATTATATTTCAAAGCAACACAAATAAAGAATCTTATAAATCACGTACAAACTTGAAACTGTGTATTATAATTTATCAACTTCAATCTAGAAAACAAATAATCTTCGAATGGAAATTTATAATGACTAATTAAAATATTCTGTATCCGGAAAAGTTTTAAAATAAATTTCTACATGCTTTATAAGAATTTAAAAGTTCTTTTACTATACAATTTTCTGAAATTGTAAAGTTTGTTTACATGTAACTGTAAAATAAATGATCACAGCTTCTGGCCATGCATTCTTTAGCGAAATATTCTTTAAATATAAAAATACATCGCTTGGGTGAATAAAAGAAAGAAAATAATTCGACTTTAAGAATATTAGTCTTCCGATTTCTTAAAGAATACGCTTTTCTTTATTTACTATATATGTAGATACAATTCACTTTATTCTCCAGTGTTTAAAAATGTGAATGCATATCCTTCGAAATTTTGTCTATATTAAATACGTATTGTTTCCCTTTCAAATAAATTTTAGGGCATTTCGATTATTTGTATTTCTTACAAATTATTAAGCTGATTTTTCAAACCCGTCGAAACTTATGTTTTTAAATATTTTAATAATTTATCTTGCCTTATTTACAATTCTCTTCTTTCCTCTAAATACCATTCATTTTAGAATTTTGCATGTAGTATGTGTTTTTTAAACGATGAATTATTTCGTGTTTAAATATAATATAAATTATTATTGTTTTTCTGTTTTTATCAATATGTCTATTGTTACTTTTCAGATGATTGTAAAGTAACTAAATTTAAATATTTCTGTTGTGTAATTTTGATTCATAAGTTTACTTATGAAAGAATTTTTTGAAATGCATGATACGTTTATATTTGTAAATGAATAGATGTTACTGAAATGTTACTGAGTAGAACATTTTATTCTGAACAAAATCTTACTAAATACAGAATATATTTTTAAATAAAATGTAAATGATGATTGAATACATATACAATCACAAACCAAGAATACAAATTTCCTTTCGCTTACCAATATGTATCCACTTCATGAAAACAATATATCCGAGATGAACTTAAATTCAATATGAACATTTATGTCATGAACTCGTGAAATAAAATGTTTATCTTTTTAAAAGTATACCGTATCTTGATATCTTTTAAAAGTTTGATTTTTATAACCTATTAATTATAGACTGGAATATTATATTTAAAAACAATGCAGCTAGTTTTACATATATGTTTTTTAACACTTCGACTGCGGGGAACGTATTTTTACGTTTTTTCCAGTCTGTCACTGGAGTGCGGGTCACGTAAAAATGCGTATTTAGTAGATTTGGGGTGGATACCCGCTAACCACGACAAATTTACTAAATACGTATAATTATGTGCATGTGTGATATTATATGCTTGTTGTTTGCTTTGCTATGCAACGCTTTGCGTTTTTTCTTTTCACAAGTTATGATTGTCGAGTTACTCGGTCTTTTGTTTCGTTATTTAGTCTTTAATCGAATTCCTAGCTCCAGAACGTACACGTCCTGTTTTTTCAGTTTGAAGCTTGGTCTTTTATTGTTGAATACAAAATAGATAAAACAGCCGTTGTGACAAAGATAGTGATGAAGAAATATGCGCTGACAGATTATCGGACTTTAATTTAAAAAATCGTTTATTTTTGTGATTTCGTAAAAATGTTGTTTTTATTTTATTAAATAATCATACAGTATATATTCAAGTGTAAAATAAAGAAAGTTTCGTTCATAAAAACAAAGGTTTTTGATTTACTGTGATTTTTCTGAAAAAACTTTCGCTTAATTCATTAAAAAACGCCCGCTGCACTCGTAAGTTGGCGATGAATTATACCCGCATTCCAAGTGTTAAAAAGAGAAATAATGCTTGCAAAATATAACATAAATAATTTTTGCACTTCATTTTTTATCAGTGTTATTCACGTGATATGGAACTAGATTTAAATATGTATATCATTAATTAATGAACTAAAAGTTAGGAATATTAAAGGAAAGCATACCGTTAAATTTTTCACATTTTATAGCAAATGTAATTAAAATATAAAGAAATAGCATGAAAGTAATTAACGCTCTATGAAAAGGCATTAAGTATAACTTTTAATATCCCCTCAAATATATTTTAGGCATAGGAACTATGCAGTCTTTGTAGAATATTAATTTGCAATTTAATAAAAGAGTAGAAAATATGCGTTTAGATTAGAAATACACCTAGAAAATGGTTGGACATCATTTGGGAATTTCCTAATTGTGGAGTCGTGTTTTTGATTACATTGAAACAAAATACTTTTCCTGTGGGCAAAAGAATATCTGAATAGGCAGGACGTTTTACCTCGAAACTGGGCCTCATGGGTTTGAATTCCTCTGTTTCCATGGATATTTTAAAATATTAGGAATCGGCTTTAAGCGTTAGGGCACGGTTTTATTTGCCTTCTTATATTAGAAAAGTAAATCATATTGCTCAATATCAAAGAATAATTTTTGTAATGCTATCATGTTGTTCACGAGATATGTCACAGGTGACTTATGCCTCATAACGATGTCAGAAAGGGAAATTATGTTACCAAAATTTCACCTCTGGTGTCTTCTGACGTCATTATGATGCTGAAGTTGCTTGGGATATATCTGGACAGCCATCTGCAAAAGAAAGCAGCATTTTGCTGTCGTTTATCTCAGAACAATATGGTCAATATTTTGCTACATAAGGGCTAAAAAGATCGGACGGTACTGTTTGAAGGGAATTGCAAACGGTTATTAAAAGCTTGTAACAATAAGTTACATTACTGGATAACACCAGCGTGGAAGACTGACCGAAGGACTAAAGCGATGTCAGTGACCCACCCTTCGACCCCATTGGACAAGAGGGGTTGCTAACGCCGGTTTGTCGTCTTTGGCCTAGGCAACAGTAGTCATTGGATTTTGCTCGGCAGATTTGAAGGCCCCTTCAGAGGAAAAGCAGTCCAAGACGGAGCGAACAGAGAACTTCATCAGAAGCAGGGAATGCTCAACCATTTTTTCATCTGAACATAGCGCTATCAGCTGCAGGGAGTTGCTCCAACATTCCAGAAATTAGCGGCGTCTCCATATTGAGATTTAATAGGTTTTATTTGCTCACCAGATTGTTCAAAAATAGAATTGTAAATAAAGAGTCTGCAAAAGGGAAAGTCTTCGCTCATTTGTATCTGGTGTCTTAATTTTTTGTGTTGTCTCAACAGGCCTGATATAATTCATTGGTACGTAAGAAAGCTATAAGAGCACTGGGTTTCAATTCCACGAAATCATAAAATATCTTACCTATTCGAACATCATTCCCCTATCGAAACGAGCAATGTTTCATTCACAAAAGTGATTCATAGATTCTAAATTCAGTGGTCAATTAAATAACAAATAGACACTATACTGTTATTACACTATACTGTTATTACACTATACTGACAGAAGTTTAAAATCACTAAAATCTTGCAGTATTGATTTATTAACAAACACTTTTTAAAGAGTATTTCTGATTTATCTTTGAATAGCAATATACTGGTCTTACTGCTGCAAAGCCGACAAGTAAACTTAGTATTATATATTAGACCTAAAATATTAATAAATTATGTCTAAACTTTGGAAAAAACTATTAATGAAATTTAATTATTTATGTGAAACCTAATATATCATTCAAGTTTTCTGTAAAAGTTTGAACAGGTTTTAAAAAAATATTCCCTCAGTGTGATTAATGAAAACCTAAGCCTATATCAAATATCGAAAGATATATGAGATCATGTTTTACGGTAAATGTCAAAATAAGAATAAGAGAAAAAATTAATAACGGTTGTCTTGAATAATTTCACTTTTTAAATTTCTCCTCTAATTAATTTCATTTATTCTTTTCCCATCAGGAATGGAAAAGATTATTAACTCAATCTACAACGAAGCAAAAATGAAGCAGGAACTAATAAAAATAAAAGGAATATTTCCCTCTTCCCAAAATGTTTTTCATTTCACTTAGCTCTAAATGCATTTCCCAACAGTACGTTTGCTGCTAAGATTAAACTTATCGAACTTTCTCCAAATCTAACTTTACAAATATAAATCATCATCTGCGACAAAGACAAATTGCATTTTCCTGCAACGATGTTATCAAAATTGTAAGAACTTTCAAGAGTTCGACATCTCCATATTTGATAACAAGATTTTCCGACTCTGAGTATCTAGAATCCATTGTTTCATACTCTTTCTTTGTTCTTTCAATTATAAGTTCGCTGATAAGGGAGAGAAATAATTTTTCGAGTGGCTGACAAATCAATATACTTCAATCGATCTACTTCTTTTCTAAACTATTTGTTTTATTTTGTGGAAGTAATAAACTCTTAAGAATTTTTTTCATGTTTGACAATTTATTTCAAAAATATATCTTAACTTTTCCTTTTGGAAAATTACAAGAGATTTAGTTTTCTTTCCTTTCTTATATTATAAAGCTGTTATATAGATTTGAAAAACAATTTTTTGGTTTTAGTATTTTGTGAGATATTTCACTCTTGAAAAGTTTTAAGAAATCTTCAAAAAATAATAAATTGATGTACCGAGTGCTCATTTAGACGTCTCAAACAATTGGATTTTTTTACACAATTAAGAAAGCTTATAATTATTACTGTAGGGCAGAAATAACTTGTTTTCAGAATATATGCAAAAATTCTTCTCTTTCCCATTCTTATTCCTTTATATCTATTTTCTCTTATATTATCTGAAGGAGTGTCCAAGAATTAAAAGTTTTCAGAAATCTTCAAAAAATAACAATTTGAGCACCATAGTGTGGATTGCTCATTTAGACTTATCAAATAATTGGAATTTTTTACACAATAAAGATAGCTTATAATTATTACTGTAGAGTAGCAATAACTTGTTTTCCGAATATATGCAAAAATTCTTCTCTTTCCCATTCTTATTCCTTAATATCTATTTTCTCTTATATTATCTGAATGAGTGTCCACAAATAAGAAGTTTTCAGAAATCTTCAAAAAAAAAAATAATAACAAATTGATGTACCATATTGCGAATTGCTCATTTAGATTTATCGAACAAATGGAATTTTTTACACAATAAAGATAGCTTATAATTATTACTGTAAGTCAGCAAAGGCTTGTTTTCCGTATATATGAAAAAATTCTCCTCTTTCCCATTCTTATTCCTTTATATCTATTTTCTCTTATCTTATCAGTAAGAGTGTCCACGAATTAAGTTTTGAGAAATTTTCAAAAAATAACAAATTGATGTACCATAGCTCGGATTACTTGTTTAGACTTCTCAAACAATTGGATTTGATCCACGAACAATTGGTCTACGAATTAAAATTCTTTAACAGCCCCTCAAAACTAACTCTAAATAAATGCAAATTTATTATCCACTCACCAAGTTTTCCAGCTGTCCGGGCGAATCGCACAGTTTTTTTCCATGATCCAAGTTCCTGTTGGAATGTTAATACTGTTGACTAAACTATTTTCTCTCTGAAAGAATTTGCCTGTGCATTTCGTTGTGGGGCCAACCGTGTAATCTACACGTGTTGCAATGTATCATTCCCTTCTCTGCCTTTCACTGGGAAACATGTTCTTTTGCTTAGCTCTCAAGTAACAGTTTAAGTTATCCACTGGACTTATGTAGCGTCTCTTTTCTGAAATGGCCCACCTGCATTATCTGTGATAAAATTACCCAGCAAGTCCGGACAAGTATGAACAATAGGGGTTAAATTTTCTAATAGTTCTATGCAACTGGCGGATATAATTTTCGTCGCATTATAAACATTTTATGTCCAACAAATTGTAAGGACACCAAATGTGAATATAACCCAAATATATTGTAAGTCCTATTGTTAATAGCTTGTAAAAAATGATTCTTTCATTCTTTGCATATCAAAGATTGTATAAACATATATATGTATCTAACTAAGCCCAGAAAGATATAATGTAATAGGAAGGAGGAGTTTTGAGCAAGTATATAAAGTATATGTATATATGTGTGTATGTATGTACATATATATATATATATATATATATATATATATATGTATATATGTATATATATATATGTATATATATATGTATGTGTATATTGAACGGGGATGGGAAGTAGTAGCGTGCGACCATTTTGAAATCGTTTATTGAACTACAAAAAAATACATAGACAAAAACATATGTGGCTAAGTGCGTCCCCTGGCGGAGAGCGGAGTTGAAGTGTTTTGACCTTGGGCCGTGAACATGCCGCCCACCTTGAAATATCATTTCAACAAACATGAATAAGACAATTGTATGACATAAAACGAATATACATAAATAAATGACAATAATTGTTGAGTAAATATTTACGACATCAATACAACAAAATTACACGTAATAGAAAGATACATACATAGATAATCATGAATGAAACATTTATATTGGTAAGAGACACAATTTTGTTATGTTTCTTTTAAATATGCCATCAGATGTTTTAATACTTACAACCCGAACTAAATTATCAAGACCAGGGTGTATTTGAATGATTCTACCCATTTTCCACTTTGTTGGGGGCAAATTGTCATCTTTAATGAGACATAAATCATTAACTTCAAAATTTCTTGCTGGTAAAAGCCATTTTGGTCTTTGTTGCAGTCGACACAAATATTCTTTATGCCAGCGTTTCCAAAACTGTTGTACCATTTTTTGGATAATTTGCCATCTGGTAAGGTACGAAATTTTTGTATCGATGTAATTTGGCTCAGGAATGCTTGTCAAAGGCCTACCAATAATGAAATGACCAGGCGTTAGGGCTGACAGATCGTTTGGGTCATTTGATAAAGCTGTTAAAGGTCTTGAATTAAGACAAGCCTCTATTTGAGTTAGAAATGTCTCAAATTCTTCATATGTTAATTTCGCCTCTCCAACAACACGTTTTAGATGATATTTTGTTGATTTTATACCCGATTCCCAGAGACCACCCATGTGTGGTGCACCAGGTACATTTAAATGCCATTTAATATCATGATCAGATAAAAAATTGTTAACACTTTGATTGTAGCCCTTTGATTTTGAAAGTCTTTCAAGTTCCCTGATTTTACGTTTTGCACCAACAAAATTAGAACCGCAATCGCTGTATATGTCACTGCATTTGCCTCTGCGGGAAATGAATCTCTTTAGCGCTGCAATGAAAGCATCTGCTGAAAGATCAGTCACTAATTCCAAGTGTACAGCTCTTGTAATGAAACAAACAAAAAGAGCTATGTAAGCTTTGAATGATTTTGAACCTCGACCCTTTGAAGCTTTGATTTGGAAAGGACCAGCATAATCTACTCCACATCGCAAAAAAGCGGGAGCAGGGGAAATGCGAGCGGATGGTAAGTCGCTCATCATTTGATTAGTGATGGAAACTCTAAATCTGCAACATTTTACACATTTTCTGATTAAATTTCTAATGACATCTCTGGCACCCATAATCCAGTATTGCTCTTGGATAGAAGATTGCATAAGTTGTGGACCATCATGCAAGAGAATTTCATGGTAATGTTTAACAATGAGATCAGTTAAAATGTGCTTTTTTGGCAGTAAGATGGGATGTTTTTGGCCGTATGCGAGATTCGCATGTCGCAAGCGACCGCCCACCCTGAGAATTCCTGGAGAATCTAAAAATGGATTTAGACATGGAATTTTGCTTCTACAGGATAATGATTGATTCTCTTTCAATGCATTGATCTCACTATTAAACTCCATGTATTGTACTGATTTAATTAACACATGCATACTTTTAGTACCTTCATTAGTTTTTAAAAAACCAGTTACCTTACCATTTGTATTTCTACAGTTGTTTACAAACCTTAAACACAATGCTGTAATACGTTTAAGTTTGAAAAGAGATGAAAATCTGCAATATAAATCATTAATATTAGACAAATGATCAGTTGAAGTAGTTGAATGTAACATATGTCTTTGCTCAGGTGCAGGATCAGTTAAGGTCTGTAGAGAAGATTCTGGAAGAGAAAAAAATGATTCATGAAGAAATTTTGGTCCACACAACCACATAGATTTGAGAAGAGCTGATGATGACACTCCACGGGTTGCTATGTCAGCAGGATTCGTATTGCTTGTGACATGATGCCACTGGGTAGAAGAAGACAAGGTCTGAATCTTTGCCACTCTGTTGGCAACGAAAGTCTTCCATCGGCTGGCATCAGATCCTAGCCAGGCAAGCACAATAGTGGAATCAGTATAAAAGTGCGCTTGTGATATAGGGATATCTAATGCTTTACAAGTAAAGTCCATCAATTTAGTTAGAAGGAGTGCACCACATAATTCCAATCGAGGAAGTGAAATAGTTTTAAGCGGTGCAACCTTTGTCTTGGCTATTACCAACTGAACATTGATGTTTCCAGTGTCTGAGACTGAGCGACAGTAAACCACCGCTGCATATGCCTTTTCTGAGGCATCACTGAAACCATGCAACTGAAATTGTTCGTTGGAATCAAGAAATAAGTATCGCGGTATTGTAATGTCTTTCACAAATTGCATGTCTTTTTTAAATTGCCTCCATTCAAATTCAATATCAGGAGGAATTTTCTCATCCCACTGCACCTGATGTTTCCACAGTTTCTGCATGATCAATTTGCATTGAATTGTCAAAGGTGACAACCATCCAAGGGGATCAAATGTCTTAGCTATAGTAGCCAGAAGTGTTCTCTTGGTAAACATCTCTTCAAGAGATGATGAGTTTAAATTGAAGAAGAATACATCAGATGCTGAATGCCATAGTACACCTAAGGTTTTTACTGTGTCATCACTATCAATGATTAAGGAACTGTGTGAATGAAAATTGGCGTCAATCGAGTTCAAGACTTCGTTGCAATTAGAAGCCCATTTTCTCAAAACGAATCCACCACTTGATAGCATCTGGATCATTTGAGCTTGTAATTCTAGAGCTTGCGATATTGAATTGGCTCCTGTCATCAAATCATCGACATAAAAATCTCGAAGGGCTGCTCTAGAAGCCATAGGAAATTTTTCTGCTTCTTGTATTGCTAATTGTTGCAAGCATTTTATTGCTAGATATGGTGCTGATGCAGTACCATAAGCAATTCTAGTTAATCTGTAGTCTTGAATAGGTTTGTAAATAGAGTCCCGCCAGACTACTCTTTGAAAGTCGGAGTCTTCTAAAACGATCTGCCGGTACAGTTTTTCGATGTCTGCTGTTATGGCTATTTTGTATTTTCTGAAACGAAGAAGTATTGTTGTTAAGTCACTTTGTAACTGTGGACCAACCATTAGTTTGTCGTTGAGAGATACACCTGTTGATGATTTTGCAGATCCATCGAAAACTACACGAAATTTGTCACCATTTTTATTGGGAACTGGATGATGTGGTAAATAAAAACTGGAACTAACTTAATCTTATTTTTTTAATTATTCCATTTTATTTTCCATTTATCTTTGCAGAAAACTATTTATGTTTGTTTTTGTTATTTTTCTATTTTTTCTATTTGATGACACAGTATCAAATAAATTGCGAGATGTCTTTGTTTTTTTTTTCATTTTTGTCTGTTTATCTCTTTTTTTTTTGTATATTTTTTTATTTTTTTTTTTTTATTTTTTTTTAATATTTATTCTTAATTTTTTTATTTGTAATTGAAATTATTTTTTTTTGTTTTTTATTTTTAATTTTTTTCTTTATTTAATTTTTTAATAATTTTTTTTTAATTTTTATTTAATTTTATGTTGTTTATTGTTTTTTTTTGTATTTTTTTTTCGTTACTTATTTTGCGGTCTTTTTTTATCGTGTTTTTTTTTGTCTTTCTAAATTTTTTTTTTTATTTTGCATTTTTTAAATGTTTTTTTTTTTTTTTTATTTTTATTTTTATATATTTTTTTGTGTTTTTTTATTATTTGTTTTTTTTATTTGTTTTATTGGTTTTTTGAAGATTAGATGTTAAAATCTTTAACAAACAATTGATAAATTTTATATTTTCCTTTATTTGTCCGACGTTAATTTAGTCCAAAAAAAACAATTCTTGCCAACTAAATACACATTGCCCTCGGAAAAAACCCTAGCTGCATTGATCCCAAACAGAATGTTTCTCCAACGCTATTCAATGCAATCAATCCCCCTTGAAAAAGACACAACCATTGAGTCCCATGCCAAGTAATCAACCGCATGATT
>CM063501.1:131849243-131859243 GCA_032207245.1 Pardosa pseudoannulata
CGATTTATATAAAAAATTATTACTGTATAAACTTGTATCAATATAATTTGATGTAAAACGATATACCTAAATTTTTTTATTTATAGATGGGCATTTTTATGGAAACAGAAAACCATTAGAAGCAGAAATTGCTATTTTAGGAGTTTGATTGGGATAAAAGAAAATGTGTTTGCAGTTTGTGAAGTACATTTTTTCAGTGAGAATCGTAGTAAATCGTGCCCATAATAGCTGTTATTGTGTTTACCTCAATACTTTATTTTTTAAAGTTACTATAATGCAAACTTGGAATGATAGATTAGATAAAAGACTATACATTGACATGTCTATCATGGGATCATTTGTTTATTTATAAGCAGGCATTTTTATGGAACAGTGTACCGAGATACTTTCCGACGATGATCTGCACGTACATGCACAGTTGTGGGAGAAATTTTCTAGAGGAATATAGGACTTCTATTGTTCACGTCAAGTTTAGGTACCCCTGCAGAGAAGGTAGAGATCACGGAATGGCAGTGTAATGGTCAAGCTCGCGCAGAGATGTAACCGTGAGTTATGGGGACAGGGGCTAAAAATAATGTCAGCTTTCAGAAAAGGGGCTATTTTAATGAGTGCACCTGAATTCCCGAAGGGGTTGCAGATATGGGAAAAATTTCACCAAACAAGCGATTGGCAAAGAAGAAAAAGGGGTGGTAAAAGCGAGGTGAGGAGTTGGGAGATATAGTTAAGAAAATCAGTTGAAGTCGGGATTCAAAGGTAGCTGGACATTGAAATCCCAATCCCGGCTCACCAGCACCGACTCGTCCCGTGCGCCCGAACGCCCGGACCGACACACCGCCTGAGGAGAGCCCCTGCCTGATCATCTGTAATAACTGAAGGACCGACATCGCTTGAGAGAAAGTCCCTGCCTACTCCACTGTGCTTGTACTGAAGGTAAAAAAATATTCACAACGGTCATTTAGGCCTCTGTTAGTAATTTAACATTGTGATTAAGGAATAACGCATAACTAAAGAGAATTATAATAATTATGGTGTAACTGTGAATATAAGGTATAAATAATTGCTTGTTATGTTATATGATAATCAAGGATATAAATTTGTAAACAGTGTACAGAATAAATATCTTAATCTCAATATAAGGTATCATATTTTTACTGTGTTTCATCTTTGTAAACGAATACTTGTGTTAAAGTTGTAAATACTTTGCAACAAACGGAAAACAAGTTAAGACGATATTCGATATTCTGCATGTTAAATTGTTGTAAAAATTTATTTTAAATTTTGTGGTAATTCTTTTTTTTTTACTAAGTCTATCCATTATGGAAAAATTCTATTAAATATGGCTTGGATTGTGTAGAATGATTCTGGTTTTACCACCTATAAAAACGCCAGGCAGAACTGTGGCAGAATGGTTAAAGTGCTGCCCTTCGGAAGCGGACTTCGTGGGTTGAAATCCCACAGTGGCATGGTTCTTCGTATCCATTCGGAATCGGCTTTCAGCAGTAGGTCCCGGTCTCATAAGCCCTCGTGTTGCAAAAAGTAGACCGTAGCACTCCAAACCGATCCCAAGAAAGAGAAGTAATAATCACCATGGAAAAGGATAAAAAGCCCCGTAACATTTTCAAATTCCCTGGAAAAATGTGGAACGGAGAACAAACAGACTTCAGTCTCCAATCGACACTGACGGACGTTTTAGTGTTAACGTATGGAAAAAATAAAATTCCTCCTGACAGGCACGCTTTTAAAGAATTGTCAGCATATTTTCTTGTATGCTACCTTTACCTTTTATTGAATTTATGATTGTTAAATTTATTATCTGCGTTTGAAAAAGATATTTTTACAATCAAAATTAAACGTATTTTAAAAGGAAAAACAATACCCTGAAGGGAATAATTTCCTATTTATCATGGGGTTTAATTTGTTAAAGCATTTAGCAAATGCAAGCCGGATATAGAGAATCTTTTCTTTCTCATAATTTAACATTGAGCGAGAGAATGTAAAGAATGCAATGAGCGAGAGAATGGAATATGTCGGGTATTGTTACACCTTAATAATGTGAGAATTATGCAAATCGAATTTTTAAATGGAATTTTAGTTAGCATGCTTAGTAAATATCGTGATATATTGGTATTTTTGCTCTGTAAACGCTTTTGCATCTTCTTGAGGCTTAAAATGGAAATGTATCATATATTAGATTTGTTTAGTAAAAAAATATGATGGGAATAGAATGTAAGTATCATATAAAAATTAGTATAGTTTCATTATACAACTACATTAACTATACTCGATATACTGAGAATCATTTCATTTTTAAGCATAATAGCTTAAAAAGGTTTATAAAAGACCACGTGTGACATCATTAATTTTGTATACCCGGTAAGAAGATTGGATGTAAACGGCTAATATTTTTGTAAATCAATGTCAAAGAGGCTATGAAGTTTACAACTTATGCTTAAACTGGAGAAAAAGATGTTAGTAACATCCCCTAATTTGGAAATATACAAGATTCTTGTACTGATTATAATCGTAAATTTATCCCCCTCCTCACACACTCAAAAATAGTTTGAAGCTTTTGTTGTATTTTCTTTAAACTTTGAGGCTTAGGTGAGTCAGTAAGAATGAAATTCCGTCACCACAATCAGTGAAGCAAACAAGCCCTTTCTTTTTTAGGACTTTATGTTTCGTATACATTCTATTTACGTATTTTCAATTCAGAATGTACATCCTGGAATTTTAGGTAGGTTTTCTACAGAATGGGGTATTTAGCCCCCCGGTCGAACTCTATCCGGAAGAACTATTTATTTGATTTTATTGTTTTATAAAGAATGGAACTCAGAAGAATATTTGAAGTGCTTTAAGAAACAATAAAGTGTGTACCCTGCATAATCACGATTTATATAGAAAATACCGGGTGACCCAAAAGTCAGGATAAAATTTAAAATTTAATAATGAGATAAAGAATGAAGATAAAAAGATACGGTTCGTATCAAACGGATGAAAAAAAAATTTGTGTATTAAAGAAAAATATGTTCTGTTGGCGACCAACAGATTCCTGATGTAGGATTATGCAAAGCAACAAGCGATATAAAAATTAGAAATTGCAGCAGGTAATGATAGTCGAAACTTGTATGTATTGAAATGCTGTCAATAGTTGAGAAGGCCCTCTTAGTTAACTATATTATTATAATTCTGATAGTGACATTCTGCATTGCGAGCATATCACCACTAAAGGGTATAACAGTGTGGTGACTCGTCTCGCAGCTGTACTACTAAATGATGGACAGCACATTGAACGTTTACTGCAGTATTAATTACCTGTAATTAAGTTTACTTGTAAGTTGTCCACATTTTTTTTATCTGTAAATCATCTTTTGGTGCAACGAAATACTACAGCGCCATCGGTGGGTCACCAACAGAACTATGTTTTTCGTTGACACACAAAATCCGGTTTCTTTTCTATCCGTTTGGTGCAAAAAGTATCTTTGTATCTTCATTCGTTTTCGAGTTATTCATTTTAAAGTTCGTCCTGACTTTTGGATTACCCGGTATATCAAACCAGACATAGTTAACGCTTTAAAGCCAATCGCACTCTATGGTTACGACACCTTTGTCAATATGAACCAAAAACTTAGAAAAAAGTAACATTTCCTAAACTAGAAAGATTAACCCTCTGACTGCTCAATTTGTAAACTCTATAGGCACTTCAAAATTGATTTTTTATTGCATAGTTCAAGTATGTATGTATGTATAACTTTATATTTTTTATATATATATATTATATATATATATATATATTATATATATATTATATATATTTTATATATATATATATATACATATACATATATACATAAATATATATAATATAATATATATATATATATATATAATATATATTATATATATATATATATATAAATATTATATTATATATATATACATATTATATATATTATATATATATATATATATCATATTATATACATATATATATATACCTACAAATACATATATATATATACATATTTATACATATATAGACATATATAGACATATATATACATATATAAAATTATATATATATAAATATATATATAAAATACATATATATATTATATATATTTTTTTATATATATATATATATATATATATTTTATTATATATATATATATATAAATTGGAGAAAAAATACAGTTACATTCTATTTATAACATAAAAAATTGTTCTAATATAACTATAGTTTGTCATATAATTCTATTTATTACCATATTAAATGTCTAATATGTATATACTTTATTGATGTGAAACGGTAAAAAGACCGAATGTGCTTCTTTAGGAAGAAAAACACATGTAAATGAGCAGTCAGTTAGAAAAAAGGAGCGTCCTCCGACTAGGTAGGGAGATTCAGTTGAGAGGGACTGAAAGACGATTGGAGAAAGAAATGACTATTGGAGTGTTATGCCGCCAAATAAGTCCAGATGGCAAAAACCTATGGGGACGGCCTTATATAATACTGTAGTGTTCAAGAAAATGATATATATTATCAAATATATTTTTATAAATGACATGTTAACAACACTTTCTTATTTTCTTATTCTAATGTGAAAACGTCCATGGCAGCATCATTAATGATACACAGCTTTTTAAAGTCTTCATCAGAATTATCACTTACACAATTCCTTTAATTTTGAAGGTATGTTTCGTTTCTCGAATTATCTCTGTTATCTGCGTAGAGTTGAAGCACATCAAACTGGCGGCGACTTTCAGCTTTGTTTTTTCCTATATTATGCTTTTATGTTTATAGATATTTTATTATAAGTAGAATTATTTTCAAGATTTCATCACATTTACTCCGTAACAGCAAAGATCAAAAAAACATTTATTAATATTAAAAAAAACATTCTTACAAATGCATATAAATCATTAAATCGGTCAAGTCGATGACCAGATAAAAATATTCATGATGTAAAAATTTATTTTTATATATAATGTATATCACAATCAAAAAAGAAGTTGCATAACTTGGTATAGTAAAAATCCAAACATTCTAAATGAAATCAAACAGCCTGACTATACTTGTATTCAACAGTGACTAGTACATACTATTTCAACAATATATGTCATGTACTAACATTTTATGGATTTTGGTAGCAATAAGATTCAATGATATTACAATACTTCCTTTAACCTTGAAAATGACGAGTCTAGCTCGTCATTAGTTTTTTATTCCATACCGCACAATGACGAGCTACACTCGTCATGCGATTAAAGTTACTGTTAAATATGATAAATAATTTAGTTTAAAATTTCTAGTGTACTGAATATGGCAACACTTTTATCACTTGTGAAAATCCCAATTCACTATTGCATATTGTTTACTTAGAATTTCTTGGCACAAGTAATTGCCAAATTAATGAGTCAGAATAAAAGAAAACCTGCTAAGAAATGCCGTGTGTGTTACAAGAATCAAATTAACAGTGAGACTACTTGGCGGTGTAAACAATTAAGAATTCCTTTGCACTTTGTTTTGAAAAGTACCACTAGCTTGAAGACTATTATCTGTATACCTTATTAATGTTTTGCTTTGATATTTTCTTAATTTTACTGTTTCTGATATTATTTCACACTATGTAAAAAGTGAATTTTAACTAAGAATATATAAGAATTGTAAAATGAAACAAGTTTTTTAAATAAAAATTAAACGTTTTATTTCATGCACAGTTTTTCATTATTAAATCATAAATGGTTAACTGGTAATAGCAATGAGCTTTAAAAGCTTTCATCCAACTGCCTAAATAATGTTGTTATAAATGCATATGAATCATCAATATCGTGTACAAATCTATTGTTTTAATCAGCGACTGACAGAACTAATGTTTGTTACAAATTCTTTGCTATATAGAATGCGCAATGCAAATAAAAGGGGAGATGCACAATTGGTTTCATAACAGTCCTAAAAACAAAATTTCATCATTATTAGTAAAATTCAACATTCAAAGTAGCATTGTATTTATGGAGGACAAGTATACATTAATTCAACAATACAGCTCTGAGGGGCATACCTCTTTTAGATGTTTACGGGTTTCATGCACCTGAGGTACTCGAGTTCACTTCAATGGTCTTAATTTTAGTCATCTATGATTATACCTCTGTAGTGTTTCCTTCTAACATTTTGAAAGGGGCTATCTGAAGAACTAATGCATTTGAGGGACACTTGCTGTCCCAGACCCTCTGAAAAGGCTAATCGTGTTGGACTAAACTAACTTGGACAGCAACAGACCTTCGGTAGGTCAGCAGCAGATTGATAGCTACTTCGTGTTGTTTCGCTGGCAGTGGTCATTAACTAGTATCATATAGCTAACTACATGTCGGGGTAAGCTTATTTCTTTAATTCAGAAATAGATTTGTGTGAATGACAGACGATGTATTTGACATGTATCAGTATTTGAAAGAGACCGGTACAGTTATAATATCGCCTAATAAATGCTGTATCTGTTATATTCAAATTTTGAGTTATAGAGGGGAAAATAAGAAAACTAGATCCCCAACAGTATATATTGTCGGTCCTAAATACAAAATTTCAACATTCTGTATTTATTGTTTCTAAGTTATGCACGATATATACTTACTAACTACTAACTATATACTAATAAAACGAGTTTAAAAAAAATTAAAAAATGGTGAAAATATTGGTTAATTTCGAAGTTAAAATTTTACGAACGTTGATATGCAAAATTACATTTTGTAAAAATTAATTCAATCGTAGTAAAAAAAAGTTTTTTTCTTGCATTCAGAAAAAAACGTACTTTACTCTGTACAATGAAGTAAAAAAAGGCTGATAACATAGCAGTAATGATAATTTAGCTTAAATTGTTAATACACAGTCATATTTTAATTTATAAACGAATATTATTTCAATTTTATTTAAAAGTTGTAATTCTATAATGGAAAATGAAAGAAATGCAACTAACTCTCTTTGATAACACAGTAATATCCTATTAGGAAATAGCGCTTATAAGTTTTATTATTGAATTCTACTATACAGTATTTTCCTATTTAATATTAGTTATTTATCACGAAAGTGTTAATATGTAGTAATTAACAAAATGGGAATTCCGAAGTAGATTCATGTACTCACAAAGCATTGGATAAATGAGATAAAATGAAAGATTGTGTACTTTAAAATAAATTAACAAATTAAGGGTGTGATTACACATAGGGATGTTTGATTAACAGGATTGCTAAATTTACGTCAGTGGGTACTAAAGCTACATTACTGTTTCTCTTTCAAATTAAAGGTTATGTAAACATTTCACGTTTTCTGAATTAATCAAAATTATTTTTGAAATATCAAGAACAATGATAGCTTGATTTATCAAGGAATTTTTAGTAACTTTATTAAAATGTGTACAAATTTCAAGATTTTTGAAAAAAATAATTGAATTACATAAATTTTAAAAATTGCATTGTTATAATTAAATGTAATTTTCTTAAATATTTATTACAGATTCAAATATTGTACACTTGTTAAATTTGAAACATATCAAATGGCATAGATTAAATTTAAAAATATATCTTCTAACTGTCTTTTAAATATTTAACCACAATACTTTTTGAAAAATCATAAAATTATTCTTTATAACTGTCGGGATTGTATATTGTATAACCAAACAATTGGTTGTGGAGTAAATTATATATATAAATATATATCTATAAATATATATATATAAATATATATATATATAATATATATATATATATATATATATATATATATAATATATATATATATATATATATATAATATATATATAAATATATATAAAATATATTATAATTTTATATATAATATATATATATATATATATATATATATATATATATATATATATATATAAATATTATATAATATATAAATATATATATATTATATAATATATATATATATATATATATATATATATAAAATATATAAGATATATATACATTATATATAAATATAAATTATATATAATATATATATATATATATATATACAAATTATATGTATGATTACATATAGATAGATAATATAATTAAAACACTGAATATTAACTTAATGCAATATTTTGCATTTCTACAAGTGCAGGGAATATTTTTAATTTTTATAGCCTTGCAATTTTTGAAAGAGTTTCGAAACTCGAGTATTTTGAAGAATATTGTATTAAAAAAACTCTAGAATAAAATGCATATCTTTCTGAAACAGCTCTAAAGCCCTTTGATATATTTTAAAAGCAAAATAAAACGCAGGCACCGCATTTTTCTATCACAGACACAATGAGAAAAGTTACAATATTCTTCAGAGAACGTTCTGAATTTAAATATTGAGTGTTATAGAATTTGTTCTCTTTGTCTGTGCATTAAAATGCTTTGCATCTATTTGGAAGTTCAAAAGTATTTTAAAGGAAAATTCCGACTACTGCACATAGCACAACATAATTGCAGAAATATATTTTTACGGACAGAAATATTATCAAGTTCTGTTGAGGTATATAGAGTAATATTTATATATTTAATGTGGCCTTATTGTGTAAATTTCTTCGGTCTTTAAGTATATAGACATAACATAATTCTTAGAAATTTTACATTAAGAAAATATAAAAATATCTTAACTTTTCCATTCTCAAAATAATTTGATATTTTTGTAATTTAAAATCAATATTTATAACGTTCTGAAACTTTTTTCTCAGAATATTCAAAGCGTTATATTCATGATGTGTTGAAAAATGAACTGTTCTTCAGTCACAAAAACACTTTACGGATACTGTTTATATAAACAAATGAATAAATGAATAAATAAGTATATATATATATATATATATATAGAATATATATATATATATATATATATATATATATATATATATATATATATATATATATATATATATATATATATATATATATATATATATATATTGATTGTAACGGCGTGATTTAGCGGTGTATCGTCATCAAAGAACTTTGCTTTGAGAGGTGGACTTGTGTGGATACAAAAGGATTGTTTTCAGGCACCATGAAGTATACATGGCCGTGCACTATAATAAAGGAACAATATGCCAGAACACGACAAAGCCATATAAAAGCAAAAGAAAAAAAGGCAAGCTCGAATGATGGAAAAATAATATAGATAATTATTTAAAAGGAGTTACAGAAAGAAGAAAAATTTTTTTTTTATAGAGAATAAAAGTTTTAGAATCTTATATAAATTTTTAATTTCCTTTACCATTTTAATAAAAAAATAAAAAAATAAAAAAATCACAGAAATTTATATATATACATATTAATACACATAAAGAACTTTTTTGTTTTCTGATTACACTAACAAGATGCCAGAACCACGCATCGTCACTGATTTGCCGCTTCTCAGATGTAGCCCTAAGAATTCCAGCGACCTCTGGCTTTGCGGCTGATGATGGTTTAACCCCGACCAATCCCGTTGGTCGAAGGTGAGGTCATCGCTAGGTGATCCAATAATGAAATTATGGGTAAGACCCCTCTCTTAGAGGACCCTCACCTTGAAAGAGACAAAGAAGATTTTGTTTTTTTGGAGAGAAGTTAGTTAGCTAGTAACCAGCTAATTCAGAGGTTGCCTTGACCAGTCTCTCTACCGGAGAGTTTTTTTCCTATAATCCCACCTTGGGATCTTTTCCTTAAGGACTAGCCCACATCGGCTAACTCGGTGGTAGCCTCGACCAGTCTCTCCATCGGAGAGTTTCATTTAGCGAAATCCCGTCTTGGTATAAATCTGTTGCTGAGATTGAAGCGATACCCTGTGCTTTGGGTTTCCTTTTTCTAATATAATCCTTTTCAGGATTGTTTGCAGTTCTTCAGATCTAACTGTGCTAGATCTTCTACCTGTATTTCAACGAACTATCGAGGAAGCTACGAATTGTTTCTTCCGTCTAATCACCCATATTTCGGCAGAGACTGAATTTAGTTTAGGTCTCCGTCTCTACTCAGG
>CM063501.1:131864243-131881325 GCA_032207245.1 Pardosa pseudoannulata
AATTTATGCACTGAAAAAACTGCTGTAATCACATTAATAAATTACTTTTCTATAGTGTCGAAACTTTCAAATAGTCATTTAAAATAATTCAATCATTTATTCATACAAAACATTTGATTGATAAATTAACTTCATGCTTACTTTAAATGTATATTGCAAAGAATTAAAAAAAACTAAAATATATCTAAAAATTATAATAGAAATATATAAAATATATAATATATAATATATATAATATATATATATATAATGTATATAATATATAATATATATATATATATATATATATATATATATATATATATATATATATATATATATATATATATATATATATATATATATATATATATATATATATATATATATATATATATATATATATATATATATATATATATAAAATATATTTAAAACAATATGAATCTAAAATATATTTTAAATTCATATTGTTTTATTTATAAAGAACTAGCTATAAATTTTGATGTATTCATTGTATCAAGCAAAAAGTCTATTTCACACATAGTACGGGACTAGAATTGGATTATAAAGTGATAATTTAAACAATTTACTTATCCAATATATTTCTATTTGATATTAAAAAGAATTACTTTCATCTCTAAGAATTACATATTTTATACATTATTTACTCCTTATACAATTTTAATGTACAATAAACTTCAAATAAAATTAAAATTAAAAATAAAATTCTATTTAACATAGCAGGTTCAACTCTAAAGAACTCTTTTTTCAGGGTCAATGATTGAATAGCATTCAAAATAATTTGGTATAAAAATAGTAATAAATTAGCATATTGCCCGTCACATGACGGGATGAATATTTTTTTTTTAATTTTCCAGAATTGTAAAGTACTCGATAAGGCAGGTAAAAAAATCGTTTGTTTTTTGGATGATAAATATCTGGTACACGCTCAATAATTTGTTTATTTTTACTGGCTGCATGTGAGTTGTAAACTTTATTTTATCTTAGACCGGTATCACCAAAGATGTTTACCGGTTAACCACGATTAATCGTTGTTTAAACTTAGAATTATGTCTCTATATTGGTTGGCGCCCTAGGTTAATCGAGGTTAAACGTTAAACGACTTTGGTGAGAAAGGTCTCTTGTCGTATTACGTGATAGATAAATAGCCGAGGTTTTAATATTCGCAGTGATTATTTGGCAGTATATATTACTGATGTACAAAATTTAGCAAATCGATTGCAAACCATGTGGTTATGTATAAAAAACAACCTCCTTGATTTTCAACTTAAACGCTAGATATTTATTAGTCTGTAAAATAAACTCCTAGACTTTTATGAAATGAATCTGTTGTTAATACTGGTGATAAAATTTTCATCACAAACAATCAAGTAATCAATGATTAAATTTAAAATTATCACATACGTACCTAATCTATTATTTAAGTTAAATATAAAAGAAAATTATGTACATAATATCTAAGTTCAGTGATAAAACGTATGAAAATAATACAGATAATATTTAAATAATTTAAAATAAGGAATGATTAATAAAATGGTTAATGAAATGACCTAATAATGCTAGAAAAATGTTTGCATCAACTTATAAAGAGATAAAGGGAAAATTTTAATAGTTTGCTCTTAACCAAGGAAAATAGAACTTGAAATAATGGCATCAAATGATCTAAAAGGGGAAAAGAGATAAATTTCGCAAGTTTTTGAATTCGTTTTGAATTTTGCTAACCCTAACTCATGAAGAATCAAAATAGATGCCTCTATCCATTCCAGGTCCATCCGCTTCATAAATTCGAGGACGGACGGACCGATAATTTAGGCTATTATGATATAGGGAATAGATTTCATAACATATTAAATAAGAAAACTTTATTATTATTTGTTAATAAATGATTTTACTAGATTTAAGAAATTCATTTTATTTACCTCAAAACCATTAGCTTTAAATTCAAATAGGAACTGCAGATCTCTACGTTTTTACTATTCTTTACACTTAGGTATAAAATGTATTCATTTGACAAGTGAAGGTGGATATGCATTAGGACGATATGTCTTAATGTATATCGCCAGAAGCGGTATATGATTAATATGGTAACATAGATGAAACTCTTATATTTTACATTATGCTTTGTGACCCATTTAAACTCTTAAATTACTGACTCGTTACGTATGATAGGAAATTTAATATACAATACTTTACACAATTATTTGAATTAAAATAAGACATTAACTTGAAAGCAATCGTATATGAATGCATCATGTAAACTTTTTAACGTAAAATTCAAAAATAATATTAACGTATACAAAATATTTCTGCGAAATTAGGTACATTCATATAAACTAAAAGATGTATTGTAGTGAAGATATTTCTATTATTTAAATGTTTTAATGAATACAAATTCAAATAAGTATATAAATTTAAGTGTATATGCATATATATATATACATGTACATATATATATATATATATATATATATATATATATGTACATATATATATATATATATATATATATATATATATATATATATATATATATATATATATATATATATATATATGTGTGTGTGTGATGAGGTTTTTGTCTCATCACAAAGGGAGTTCACAGCTGTGAAGTCAGCATGCAATTCTAGTCAAGTGAAAAAAATCACAGAAATAAATGGTAATGAATAATAATTGTTCTGATCAAACTGACATAGTTTATTGAGACTTCATCCCTCATTAGAGACTGTTCGCAGAACCTGTACAGTGTGGTTAAATAGTTGTTGTGCTAACCAATCAGAAATTACTTTCAAGTCACGTTGATCAAGCCAATGACGTAGTTTAAACATTAGAATATGTTTTTAGTTACTTGTGAACTGGAAGGAATCAACAAGGGAAACAAAGACATTTGCTAAGGTGGATGTAAAAGAATGCCAGAAAAGATAGAATCGAAATGGAAAATTACTTTAAGATAGATCCAATTACGTTGCTTAATTTTCAGGATAATTATATATAACACACATTACATTACATATTTAGAATAAATGCATAAAATATCATTACTTATATCTATATATATATATATATATATATATATATATATATATATATATATATATATATATATATATATAATATATATATATATATATATATATATATATATATATATATATATATATATATATATATATATATATATATATATATATATGTATATATATATATATATATATATATATATATATATATATATATATATATATATATATATATATATATACATATATGTGTGTGTGTGTGCGTGTAATAATATCAATATCTAAACCCTAAAGTGTATTCCAAAATTATCCCTTTTCCCCATTCATTATTTTAGATCTTAATTTCTTGTCTTTATATTAACCATATTCCCCAGCCATCCAATTTAAACGAGGATGTTTTCATTCCTTAAGCGTAACTCCGAAATTCTTTCTATGATTCCCAAAACAGAAAATGATATGGTTGGCATTTTAATTAAGAAGTTATAACTCTGCCAGGAAAAATCTATAATGATCAGCTATAATAGTCAACTGAAACGCTCCACTTTGGCAGATGGCTCTAGTCAGTTACTCTCTATAAGCAATTAAAACAGTTGCCTCAGCATTTTTTATACAACACAAACACACACACGGGTTTTGGTCGTCTCTCCCAGAAGGTTGGCATTAGAGAGAGAGAGAGCGTTCTGACACTGTCTGGTTCAGACGTCTCTGGATTCAGTGCTATTTTATCGTATGAAATAAAAGTTAAGTTTGGCCACGACGAATGATGTGTTTCTTTCGAACAGACGATTAGCGGACTCTTGGCAGCCCAGCATGCCCGGGTTGGGGAAATAATAGGGGCAATTTTAAAATGAGTTTTAAGTGTAAAGTTCGAGGCCAGTGAGACCCGTGGATGATTACACACACACACACACACACACACACACACACACACATATATATATATATATATTAGAGAGTTAAAAGGAAAAATAAATATTATTTTAAACATCAGAAAATATAAGTTTAATATAAATCTCCAATGTAAAAAAATAATGTTCAAAGAAAGAAATAAAAACATGATAAATCAAGAAAATATTCTAAAAGTATACCTCAATTTATTAGGTTTTCATAATAAAAAAGTATCCTTAATGAAAGATTCGTGTTATCGATTTATGATAATATCTGCAAATTTTCTTTGAGTCATAATAAATACATAACTTCAGTGTATAATAAAAATACGGAAACTAATTAACCTTCTCTATTTATAAACAGGGTAAAAACTAATACCCTCAGATACCGGAAAAATAACATTGCAATATAATTAAATACATGTTACGAATAATATGCTTACTAATATAAAGAAGAATACCTATAGCACATTATGTTTAAACCTTCAGCAATATTCTTTAGACTAAGAGCATCATTTGTGTTATCACAATACTGCTTCAGAAATGACATAAAATGGACTAATATCTTTAAACTGAAAACCTTTATTTTGTTAACCTTTAAATTTCATTAATCTTCGAAGTAAAAATGGTATAAGTAAGATAAAAACTAATATCCTCAGATATCTGAAAAATAACTTTGCAATATTATTAAATACATATTAGGAATAATATGCTCACTAATATAAAGAAGAATACCTGTAACAGATTATATTTAAACCTTTAGCAATATTCTTTGGATCCTTTTGTATTATCACAATACTGCTTTAGAAATGACCTAAAAGGGACTAATATCTTTAAACTGAAAACCTTTATTTTGTTACCTTTCAATTTCATTAATCTTCAAAGTAAAAACGTTTAAAATACAAAGTTTTCACGCAAACGCTAGTTTCATAATTATCTACTCGAGCAAAAGTTTAATGTTCTCTTTTAATCAAATCTAATTATTTAAAGAAAATCGAAGCAGTATGATATGCTATAATAGCAGTATAATGTTGGTATGAGTCTACCAATCAGAATCGAAATTCGCAGTTTTGAATCCTGTTATTTTCATTAGCATACGCAACCGTTCGTAGTTTCTTTTTATAAAAGCACTTTTAGATAGTTTTATAACATCATAAAAAAGTGTATAAAAGGGAGAAAAATGGTAAGTTGATTTAGTAATTGAGAAAGAAGAAATTAAAACTCTTTAATATATTGTGTGTGGGTATATTTCGCAACGGAATTGTACCGGGAGAGGGCGTTTTGGACGTAAATTTAGTTATTCAGTTAAATCTCAATAGATCGAAAATTATTTAATTTTTTAACCAACTTTTCGTATTTTATATTTGAAATATATAAACAAATATATAAATAAGAACCATAAGATTTTTGTAACCATAAGAATTTGCAAAAATATATATTTTGGTGGATAAATGTATAATAGTATCGTAAATATGAAAAATCAAATAGAATTAGTAATATATAGTTTTAATTTTTTCGAATTATGTTTTATATAAACCTTTTTACTTTATAAAAAATAAAAAGATCAATTATAAACCTAATAATGTAAAAACTAGTTTTTATGTGTCTAAATTTTTACAGAATCTATGTAGTAAACAAGAACATTCGGCCTCGTTTTCCTGTATATATAGTTATTTTTGTACCCACGAACAAATCATGTTGTTACACTAACCCGTACTAGTACGTGTCCCGCATACAATGGTTTAAAAAAACACACGTTGACTAATACGTCTTAATTAAATGATTATATACAATAAAATACCTCAGGAATACAACAGGAATACAACTTATCACTTGTAGATTCGGAGGGCTCTAGATTTGGCTTCGGTCTTGCAAAAATGAAGCCATTTTTTATTTGTCTCTTGTCGCTTCAAAAATCTGTCCAACGAGCAGTGGATGCTAGCAAAGTACACTCTCTCCCCTCCTCTGGAAAAGCACTTATCTTGAAAGATTGAGCCTGGTCCCTCGGAAAAAAAACAGTGATCAGCTCAAGAACGGAGGGTCAGATCCTACCAAACAAAAAGGTATTTCTATTGTTTGGAAAATGTTCGAAGTCTGTTGCTGGCCCTGACAGCTCCTATTCTCTTCACCTTTGGTGATGGCTGAGGGAAGAGGTAAAAAAAACTTTGAAGCGCGGGCTGTAATTTACTGTTACAATAAATATCTTTTGAGTTGCACAAAATCCGACCATAGTGCTTCAAATCAAATTTATCAATAAAACGGAACAACCTTTCTGTTCAAATTATATAAATTTTGATTGTAAAAAATATCATTTGAACTTTTGACATATTATATTTAGTATCAACGATAAAAAGTACGGTTAAGAGGATTAATGCAACATTTGCTCTGGACTTCAAATATTTCTTTTTTTAAATCAATTACTTAAAAATTTTATATCCCGATGGAAATATATTTATGTAAGAATGTTTAAAATTAGAAAGCGAAAAATTATTTATTTTTGAAACTGTTAATAATTAATTCTTTCAAAAAGATCTTTATTCAAATTACTCCATTCGGAATTACTTTACTTAAAATGTTGTCATTTTAACTTGCAACATACCTATCCCAGTTAGTTCTTATAATATATGCTTGAGGAACAATTAAAGAAAAATGAAAGAATAATAGTAAATATATCAGTTATACTGTAGAACATTTCTATAATACATATTTTGTTACAGAATATACAGATAAAATGATTAATTCTAAATATATTTTAACTCCTTGCCTGTGGAATATATTTGAAAGAAATAAACTTGCAAAAATGGGAAACAATTTTTGCTCTTTAATGTTTTCATTATTATCATCAAAATTTTAGATTTTTTAAAAAAGAATTTAAACGATATAACTACTATTTTCAATATTTTCATATATATGGGAAATGTTAATGCATTACAGTAATTGTTTCTCAAATTATATAAAAATAAATCAAATTACATAATTTTCAGGATAAATATAATAAACTAATACAACAATGTTATTATCTATAAACTGTCACGAATTCCCAGTTCCTTTGATTTCTTTACATTTTACAAATCCTTTACAGTTTTCGAGGGATAGCGACAAATGTAGTGAAACTGCCGAACTATTCGAGGGAAAGTATCTCTATCTAGTGGAAAATTAAATATTATGCATTGGACTAAACAATTTCGGGCTTCAAAGACTTGAAAAACTATTTTTCTTCCCAGAACACAGGTTGGACATCCAAAATTGAAGCATCTGAGTTGCCCGAACTATGTGAGGAGTCACAAACAATGGTTTAATATATAAGCTATAAAATAAATCGTGAATAAGATTAAAAGAGATATTACAGTTTGAAATTCATGCGGAATGATAAATATACGTATGTTTCTTAAATTTATTTAAAAGTACTTTTATTATTTAGATATACGAGCATCCTGATGCTGTTCGGAATTCCAAATGCCTTTTATTACCTGTTCGGAATTTTCAAAATATAAACAAAAGGAACTGGTTAAAAAACTATATTTATTGTTCTTAAACAGGAAGCCATTTTACAAACTTGGTGATAATCAAATATGAAAATTACTTTCTCTTTAGGTTAGATCTTAAAATTTCTTCTATAAGTTTACTGTATACATTATTATCAGTTTATTTATGCGAAAGATGCGCATGAAAACTTCATTTTAGGCGCCTAAAACTAAGTAATTCCTTAACTAAAAACAATGCATTAATTTATAAAAATCTTCATCAAACAAACTAAATTAAAATTTAATTTGTTTACAGATTTTTTTTAATTTTTAATTTTTATTAGTTTTAAAAGAAAGTAATAGTTTATAAACACATTAGCTATAAGAAATTTTTACGAAACTTATTTAAAAAAATAAATCATTTTAACAACATTAGTAAAAGATAAAACTTTAAAATACTAACTTTATATTATACTCTCATTTTAACATAAATTTCAATCATAAAATTTAATCGATTATTAAATTTAAAATCAGTGAGAATATATATAACATAATTTAATGATTCTCGGTATATTAAATATCAAGAAATTTCCCCCTTAAAGTATCAATCGTATTTGCATATATTTTCAAGAATGTAAAATACTTTATATAAAGTGTTATTTGAATAAAACTAGTGGATAAAAATTTCCGAGTCTTTTTTGTTTCTGTCTCTATAACTTTAGAAATAACGAGAAAACGTATCCCTCCCCAAAATAAACATATCATTTTATTACTTACTAATTTTTTAGGTGCAATTTGTTTTCCTTTTCTCCCACACAGTGAGCTTTCACAACATTCGGTTTTTGTTTACGGGCTTTCCCCAGTAATTGAATAACGCTGATCTCTTTTAACTTTTGCAGTTGATATTTGGCGATATTCATCACCGTGAAAGATTTAATCAACTTACAGTAAGCAACAAGCAATATTTTTGTTATAATAACACGTGGCGCTTCTATAGCATTAAGCAGAACTTCCCTGCTTTCATTTTCTAAATCGGTCTTAATTAGGTTTATGTATAGTTTAATTGGATAGGTTTATTTTCCCACTAATTTTGATCTTAGCACCAGATGCGACACGAACTCTTACCATGTTCTTTTTGTTGTTTCGGAAGTATCAAAGTAGATATTATTTAAATAGAAGTTCGGGTATTAAGTGATGTGTGCAAGACATGTTTAGAAAGTGAAAGTAATATATGAACACATTGGCTTAAAACTATAATAAATGGACCTTAGCCGACTTTATATTAAGCCTATCATAATGACTTACAATTGATATTCAACATTATATTTTGTTATCATTTTTTATTTTTAAGTAGTCTGATTTTATTTTTTATTATCCTTTCTGTTTATTAATTTACCTAAAAATTCTTTCCTGTATTTATGATATACTTTTGTCGCGTTAACATTATCATAATAGATGTTATTTAAATACAATAAGATGCATTCAGAAATATGTGAAATACATTTTACAAACTTAAAATTATTATATGAGTGTATGTACCTCATATCTGCCAGAAACGAGCCTAGTTTTAGCATAGTTTATGTTAAACTATATCATTCTTTGTGATAATATTTTGTAAACACTGCGACAACCATTCAGGAATAATAATAAAAAAAGATTTTAATTCGAATAGTAGTCAAGGGATGCGTGTGACTACTTTAAGAGGGTTCCTATCTCTCAAATATTCTAAACTATTCACAGGCTGCAAGCAAATCGTAATTCTACTTTCTTATGCCCAAAATAAAGAGGTAAATACTATTAACGCCTATTTGACGGCGCAGTTTCTTTTTGAATTATATATATGCATGTATCTGCCTATATATATGTCAGGATTTAAATTGTAAATTAATTTTAAAAGATTTTAATTAAGGATTCTTTACTGAGAGTGACGTGGCGGGAGGAGTTAGCCACATAAATACGGCTCACGCGCAGTGATCTGTGCAGAGAGCAGTGTGCACATTCCATGGACAGACCTGTGGCTACCCGAAGCAGCTAAGCCTGCCGTTGTTAAAAGTTGGGCGCCAATGTGAGACGCCATTGAAGATGATTAATGAGTAGTGTGATCTGAGATTTCAATAAAGGATGAAAATGTACTCAGGGCTCTAGTGTCATTTAGTGGAACCTGTCTTCTCTCTCTCTCTTTCTCTCTCGATATATATATATATATATATATATATATATATATATATATATATATAAATATATATATATATATATATAGGGAGGCCATGTCATAATGAAACTTTACCAACATCTATATTTCTATCTGTTCTGGTTAACCGATCGAGAAGAGATTGCAATTACAGTTATTCGGAGGTGTGTGTTCGATTTATATATATATATATATATATATATATATATATATATATATATATATATATATATATATATATATATATATATATATATATATATATATATATATTATATATATATATATATATATATAGATATATATATATATATATATATATAATATATAAATATATATATATATATATATACATATATATATAATATATATATATAATATATATATATATATATAATATAGTATATGTATATATGTATATTGTATATATATGTGTGTCTATATGTGTATATATGTATATATATATATATATATATATATATATATATATATATAAATATATATATATATATATATATATATATATATATATATATATATATATAATATTTATTATATATGTATATATATATATGTATGTATATATATATGTATATATATATATATGTATATATATATATATATATATATATATATATATATATATAGTATATAATCATTATATAATATATATATTTATATATATATGTATATATATATATATATATATATAATATATATATATAGGGGAGGCCATGTCATAATGAAACTTTTAGCAACATCTACATTTCTATCTGTTCTGGTTAACCGATCGAGAAGAGATTGCAATTACAGTTATTCGGAGGTGTGTGTTCGAGTTCTGTTTATAGCAACACAGTGTTTCTCACGGTTATTATTAAACTCACAGAAACTCAAAATAGAAACACCTACTTTCTCCGGTCGGAAAATGGTCAGCACATGCGAAAAAATCTTCATAGCTTTGGAACGGTACCGATATGTCCAAAAATGACGTATTATGCATGCACAACAAGACTATTTTTTTTTCTATACGAAGATTAATCATACTGATGCTCACTGCTTACATCCAATTTGGAAAGGCTATGAAGAACCAAGGTAGTAATGGGGTCAGACCCCATGAATACGGATACCGAAGAACAAAGAACAAGGCGCTGTTTTACCCATTGTATTTTCGTTTCGCACTCTCATAGTTGAATAATAAAGGCTGTATAACATTTTTATAGAGCCAATTTTCTCTCTCGGTATGAGCATTTTGTTTATTAGTATCCTATTTTGATGTAATTAGTTTTTCCCTGCTATCTTCTTTCATTAAATAACCACACTTAATGAAGCCAAGGTATAGACGCATGCAAGACTAATGAAAGAATGCAACGCTTTACACTACAATTTTAAATCACCAAATGTGGACAACAATCACCTTACCTTTCCCAACTAAATTTCCCATTTTATTTTTATATTAGTTGCATAAAATGTGGTAAGGAAGAAGATGTGTCCATTTGCTCTATAGTAGGCTTTATAACTAAATTTAATTGTACCTCCTCGATTGCTTTATTTTCATGACTTACTACATACATGACTTACTAATACTGTTACAATGCGCTAATAATTTTTTCTTCAGAATAAAAATTTTAAAATTATTGGTAGCTGTTAAAGTATCACCACTCAGTAAATTTCTGGAGGATATTCTTAATATTCTGAAAGATAACTTAATTTTAGTCCAGAATCTGAACCTCTGCTTGGTATCTGAACAATTTCAAATCCAAATGAGGTACATCCAAATGATGTTAAATAGCACTTTCTGTTATCGGCCATCCCCCAGAAAATTACTTATTTCAATAGTTCTTCTGATTTTGGTCTCATTAGCCCTCGTGTGCAAAACAGTAGACCATAGCGCTCCAAACCAAACCAAATCAATCTTCTGATTTCGAACTTTACAATAAGTTGTTGGGCTGATTTATCTTCTAAAACTAAATATGTTTGAGAATGTAGAAACTCCTTACTTGGAGGTATAGGCTGATTGCAGATGGCAAATTTGGATATTTTACTACTAATTACTTATACAATAATAATGTAAAAATAGCTATCTGATGAAAGGTCTTCTGACTGATGGCTTACTATAAGTATAGCAATGTTTATGTACTTAAAACAACTATTCTTTTCTGTTAGAGGCTTATCTCAAGACACACAATATATATGTAATATCGAGTTCTTATCTAGATATTCCCCTTTAAATTCAAAATCTAATTATTTATAGTTTTAATGAGATGAGTCAAATTACATCTTTGACTGTTAAACTTCACATTTCCTCGTGATTAACAGAACTTATGCTTATGATTTAGGTTATTTGTTGATATATTAGCTCTCTATTTAACTCCAAAAAGATATTTCACTGAATTATTAATCAAACTAGAATAAAACTTCACTAGTTGCATTTTTGTGCAACAAGGCACGTTTTAAGAAATCTCATTCTGTAGACAATAAGAGTCAATACTTAAAGGAATAAAAAGTGATCGCACAAAAACTGTTTTTTTTTTATTAAACATCAAATTAAGCATTAAAATTTAAGATAGATATATGTTGAATGTTTCATTTGTCCAAAACTGTGTTTTCCAGTGTAGATTAATGAAGCAGTGAAATGTTTAGAGATTGACATTCATTCAGAAATAAATAAATTTAAAACCTATGATAATAAGACAAAAATATTTTATATTAAGTTAAGTGTCACATTACATGTTTGATTTAATACAATTATTTATTATTTTTTTAAATAATAATTTGTTTTGAAACAATAAAACAATCAGACAATTTTTTTACAATTTATTTCAACATTTTAATAATTTTTTTACAGTAAAATATTAACTCCCCTTTTTTCAGCACATTTGCTTCGTATTAAATGATGTTTATTTGTTTTGTTTTTTGCCTATATTTCTTGATATTTTTAAAAGGCATTTCAACAGGGCGTAAATGAAAGAAATATTCTTAGTTTTTAGGAATACATCAATATTTATTTTACGGATCATCTTCTGGTGTATTTTTTTCGAAATTTGAAAATTTTGAATTAAATGTTAAATTTAAAAATAATATATTTACACCTATTTTGCTTTATATTTTCCTTTAGAAATTTAAATATTTACATTGCATAAGATATTTTAATATTTTTTTTAAACTGCCGTATCTTTTTAAAGTTTTTTTCGACTTCACAAATGCTAAAATATTTCTAATCGTTATTGACTATATAACTCCCTTTTCGCTAAAAAGCAAATACTATTTTGGTAAATAGAAAAAGAATATTCTCTTTTATCGTATTCTCTTTTATCGTTCTTTTTGACGTATGTACTAGTTTAAATGTTAATAATGTAAAGTGTAGCAATTTTTTTTAAAGTTTATAATCTAAATTTGTTACATGCTTACACTTGTTTTGACAGGTAGAATTTCATAGATTTTTCAGTCTCATTTTCAAACGAAACTCCTTCATAGAAAGTATATAATTCTACAATAAAAAAAATCATTACGAAATTTTTGAATGAGTCGCTTCATAATTTTACCTGTACACTATGAAAGGAAATTGCACTTAATTTGTCCGTTGATGGAGTACCCACAATGTTCTCTTTTCACTTCTTTTTTAAAGTGAAGGAAGCATTATAATCAATAGAAAAATCAGTGCTCATATTTAAACCGGAGCTCTTATATTGATCTTGGTTAAATTTTAACCAGCCTCAGTATTTAGTATAGAGTGAAACTTTGACTTTGAATTAATTATGACTACTAATTCACTCTTAAATTAATTATTTCACATTGAGTTGTTCTTCTACATATATATATATATATATATATATATATATATATATATATATATATATATATATATATATATATATATATGTGTATATATATATATATATATATATATATATATATATATATATATATATATATATATATATATATATATATATATATACATACATATAAACATCTAACAGAAAAAAATATATCCCGCCTGAAATAGTATTACAAAGTCACCAATGAATTCCATAACAGAAGCATAAGATAAATACATCGAAGGAAATATGTTTCGAGAAAATAAAGATTTTATTTTTGCAGGAATGTCCCGTAGAAATAAAAGATAATGCAAGTAGGAAAAAAAACGAAAAAGAAATAAAAGTACTGAGAAAAAAAAGATAGTGAGAATAAAGTGATATTTCCACTTTGTGTTATTCATGATTTTCTTTAACTGTACCGAACAAAGAATTATTTTTCTTCTTCCTTTCTGAGGAAAAGTAGAAATCCTGATTTATATCTTTTCTTGGACTTGAATTTAAAGAGTGAAAAAAGATTTAAAAAAAAGAAGCAAAAACTCTTTAAATGTAGTTTTCTGATCTTCTACTTTGGTAGTATATACTAAGATTCCATACTGACTAAGAAAAAATTGTTAATCGCTAATCATTCGATTTAATTTTAGGATTCTTATTATAATAATGACGTTGTATGTTTTATCAGATTTGTTTTGAAAGAACTTTTTAAATCTAGTTGCCTTATCCTTATATTTTTGCCTTTACTACATAATCCAGTTATGTTGTAGGATACCAGCCTTATCCATACACATTATGATACATGTATGACGTTTTGTTTTAATTCCATTGTAAGATGTATATTTTATTCGATATACGGTTTTAAAATAGAGGAAATATTTTTATACAATTTATAAAATACATCTCTCTTCTATCTAAATACTACTTAGGAACAAAAAGTATTAAGTCTTTACAGTGTGTGTAATCTACTTTTTGCTATCGTGGGATTTAGCATAACTTTTAAAAATTCCAAAATATGAGCAATCCCTTATAATGCGACAGTGGACCTTAAGAGCAAACTTTTTCTTTTAAATGAATTTCCTTGAAGATTGACTGTGTTATTAGTTCTATTAATATATAAATATTTTAAAAATTTAAAGGTAAAATATGAATTAGTTTCGGAGTTATTAATTATTAATTGTTTCATAATTATCTTAATTGAAAATGCTCCAGGCGAATCAATTTTGCATAAAATATTATAAAAAAAATTTTAAGTATATCTTATAGACTTATAAAAAAAGAATTATGATGATGATACATATATTTTGTAGAATAAACAGGTATAGCTGTTAATTAAACTGCATAACAAACATATTATATGCTTCAAAACATACCCGTTTCAACTAGACTTTATTTTATGAATTATAACTTAAATAATACTGGACTTTCAGAGACAATGATATATTTTCAATGCTCCTGGATTACTTTAAATATTTGCAATACATGAAAATTTTACTTCTGTGTAAACAGCATTTGAAGTTATTATTGCTATACCCATAAGTAATGATAAGCATATTATACCCATAATTAATGTCAAATTGATGGGAATAAAAAAATTCTTTTTGCTCCGTATTCCTAATGATGTATTCTTACACTATTCACTAAAATCGCAAATTCGAATTTTTGGTCGATTTTCACCAATTTGAAAGTTTACCATCATCTTAAGTAACGATTGAGGAAAGCACAGTAATAAAAAACCAGAAAAATATCTATATACACTAAATAAACTTTATTTACATTTCACTATGAATTCTGTCTTTACTTTTAAACATTATGTCATCAGTAATTAAAGATCCAAGGAAAATATATATATAACCAAATAATTGGAAAAAAGTACTTAAGAAATTTTTTTCACTCAAATGCGTGTAATTTTAACAATTCAACATTAAGAATCTGTAATGGTCATGGGACTTAAAAGTTAAAAAAATGTAAAATAATTATCAGTTTGAACTTCTCATATCTTGAAAACTACCAGTTTTACACACATAATTTCTGTAACATAGAACTAATTATTATATTTATACACATATCTCATTTAATTTTGAAACATAGTAAAGATTGTTAGAAATCTTCAAATAAGGGACACTTTGTTGGTAATAAAAAGGATATAGAAGCCATCACGAATGATTCCTAAAAATATAATGACCTTTAAGGCAAACTTATTGTTTTAGAACATACTAAAATATCTCAATAATTTTGAACTTAGATTTGTATATATTTAAAACACATACATATTTTTTAAAAATATTTGAAACAAGTTTTTTTTCCTTAAAAGTTAAAAATTTATTATTAAATTTATTTTGGTAAATTTACAAGAAAATGTATATTCAATCGCATGAAAATTGTATTAAATATGATCTGTAAAACTTTCATGAAAATGCAATAAAAACCTTTTGAGATGTCACGCAAATTACATGAAATATTGTGAAAAACAAGTGAAAGTTATGTAAGTTTAAATGTGTTTACAGTAAACAGCTGACACATTTTTATTCATGTTTCCGTTCAATATTGTAAGTTTTTACTCAGGTTGTTATAAAATGTTCAGAACTGAATTCCTTTTCACATATAATTTTTCTGAAAATTTAAATTTTTCTCGATTAAACAATCATATGATCCATTAAAGTAGAAATAATATAAAATATATATATATATATATATATATATATATATATATATATATATATATATATATATATCTGTGTGTGTGTGTATAAATGTATGTATATATTTGTTTCTATATGTATCTGTATATATATATATATATATATATATATATATATATATATATATATATATATATATATCTATCTATCTATCTATCTATCTATCTATCTATCTATCTATCTATCTATATATATATATATATATATATATATATATATATATATATATATATATATATATATATATATATATATATATATATATATATATATATATACATATCAGCATCTAACTAAAACAAAAATATATCCCGCTTGAAATAGTATTACAAAGTCACCAATGAATTCCATAACAGAAGCATAAGATAAATACATCGAAGGAAATATGTTTCGAGAAAATAAAGATTTTATTTTTGCAGGAATGTCCCGTAGAAATAAAAGATAATACATTAGAACCATTTCTGATTTAGAAAAATTAAAAAAATTACCCAATTTTCCTTGAAATGTGAAAATGAAATTCATCTATAGAACAGAAACTTTATTTATATGTTTATATAAAATATACAGGAAAAAACTTTTTTTCTGAAATTAAAACGAACAATATGTTTTTGTATTTTGATAGTTTAGTTTTCAGTTGGTATTTCAAAATAAACGTGTAAAACAAATAAGCTGTTTAAATGTGATTTTTTAACAATAATTCTATTTCATTATAGTTAGTAGTTAAGATACTTGTTCTGGCATTGAAGACCTAAAATTCTTGATCAGAAGCCTCATATAATGACTCATTAAAGTATGATCTGAATAAACCTAAAATTAAGTATTAAAAATATAAAGGATAAATGTTTTTGAGAAAACACACCCTGAAAAAATATGCAGGGCAATTACAAGAGCTGAAGTATAGAATATAATTAAATATGAGTCAGATCGGTTGCTTTCAGCATATTTATTGTTCACCTAGTCTACTATCCTTTGTATGATAACTAGTTTCAAATGCAATGTATCTAGGTTA
>CM063501.1:131881425-131906425 GCA_032207245.1 Pardosa pseudoannulata
TGTATCTAGGTTATAGAATTGTCTGTTCCTAAGAAATATTGTTTAAAAGCAAACATTAGTCTTATATATTGAAGAAAATCAAATTCAACTCAAATTATTGCAAACTAGCTTTAATAAAATAACGAAAAATGCATAAATTGAATCAGCAAGTAAAATGAACAGCTATATCATAATAATATACAAAAGATCAAAGATATTTTAGAACTGTAAATTTTAAGAATATATAATCGTAAATATTTATTCATACAATGCATCAAATTGCAATGGAAATTAAAAAGATATCTTATATATAAGCATTTTATTTTATCTATAAAAGTATAAAATAATATAATTATAAAATCCCTAATTTCAATCACCAAGTGAAATGAACAGGTTTATTATGATATCGTGCAAAAAAAAAAACAATATATGTATTTTTAAAAACCTTTATTTAAAAAATATAAATGTAAATATTTATGGATTCACAGTGCCAATTTTTAATGGAAATTAAAAGAATAACTATCATGTTACCATTTTCTTTTCTCCATAAAATTATAAAAAAAAATAAAAAAATAAAATCCATAATTTCAATTACAAGTAAAACGAATATACATAAAAAGATATTATATAAAACACCAATATATATTTTAAAACTGTAAATTTTAAGAAAATGTAATTCTTAATATTTATTCATACACAGTGTCAGATTTGAACGTAAATTATAAGAATAACCTATAAGAAAACATTTTCTTCTACCTCTGGTGTCAAAATTAATTTGTAGAGTAAAATGAAAACAGTCTAAACTTCAATAAAGTTCAATCGTATTGAGCGAAAATATTAAGATTATGCTTTAACTTGGATCTAAAAATCGATATTTAGGCATAAATGCATGATTTATATGCTTCTAAAAAGCATAACTTATCATACTAAGGAAAATACTAGTATCTTTCAATAAACAATTCATTTTTCTATTGAAATGAACTCTATTTGGTAATAATTATTTACTTCGAATTGCTTTAATTTCTAATATAATTCTCAAAACTCAATAAGATGTGGTGAGGAAAATGGAAGTTGTCTTAACCCATTAACTGCCAGATTTTTTTTTAAATATTTTTTTAATATATAGTTACGTATTTACATGTAAACCAATGTAGTACATTAAATTTTACAATACAGAAAAAAAAAATATGTTTTTTATGGATTTAAAAATCAATCCCCATTTGGGGATCACGGTACATTGCATGTAAATAACTGTAAATTTTTTTAAGAGTGCCATGGAATAACACATTCTACGTGTAATCCTACATCACACTTCAGGCACTGTTTCCGAACATTTTTTTGTACAAACCGCACATTTTCTTTGTTTTCCGTCCAATGTTCTTTCTAAATAATGTCCTTGAGGATTTTTTTCTTACGTCTTCTGGTACGCGCTTCTGTGAACTCACACTGTACGATGGTCGTCCACAATTTTTCGGGTCAGACACGGAATGTAAATTCAAATAGAACCGTGCAACTTCTCGTCTGAAATTTAATAGCGGCATTTTTCCATTAGCAATACAATATATTGTATGAGCATTAACTAGAGCCACATCCACTGCATTAGTGAAAATAGGAAAGTACCATTTTTTGCCTCTAATTTTTATCCTATACTTTTGTACAATCCCGTCAAGCTTGTCAACACCTCCCATGTTCTTATTGTAATTTATAATGGCATTGGGTTGTGGAATTAATATTTTTTTCTCAGCCGTAGACCATCTCGGCACACGTCCCAAAGGTAAAACTTCCAAATGATTTGATAACATTTTAACAATGCTGTTATCTTTCCAAACAAGACCAAATATTCCATTTATTTCATCATATCTATAATCAAAAGCTCCTCTAAATTCTTTCTTCATTTCCTTATCTGTTTTTATAGGGCACTTATTCATCCTATTACATCTCACCGTTCCTGTCGCAGGTATATTTCTCTCTTTTAGATTTTTCAGCAAATCAAAACTTGTGAAAAAATTATCGAAATAAAAGCAGTGTTCCTCTGGTTTGTCTATGGTTGCTATCTTATTCAATATTACTGACACACCTAATCCATAAGTATCTCCTTCTAAATTATCTTCTTCTGAAATTCTACTTGGCTTACCTTCATAGATACATCATCCACTCTATCTGGTGGTAATTCAACTATGTCAATAGTACCTCCTGGGTCATCATCATCTGTCAAATCAAGATCATTGTCCCAATATTCTTCAAGCTTTCTTAGCGTTGAAAATTTTCTTCTACTCATGATTATCCAAATGAAATAAAAAAAATATTTAAAAAACACAAATTATAATAATACTGACATTTATCAAAATCCAACCATGTTGATCTTGCGGATAAAACTCTCTAAATGACACAACTTCTCAGCACAATGTTCATGTCCATCTGCTCTAAAATTTTAAATATCTTGCCCAATAGACGAAAAGGACTGGCGACGTCCCACCCCAATTAGAAGCAGGTGCGTTTCAGAATCACCTGCTCTCAACACCTGCTATTTCCACCCCCACATCTTGTTTCTATTATTATTATTAGAGGGGCAAATTCAACATTTTCGTTAGAAACATTCTTTCTGGAACTCTCCCCCTTTCTTTCCCCCCGTATCAAGTCTATATTTGTCAGTGGAAGCATTCCACACTTTTGTGGGTAACAGCCTTTTTGGAAATTCCGGAAACATATTGCGCCAGATAACTGAACAAATGAAAATTTCAATTGTAGCATAAATAAATCATTTTACATTGCAATAACCGTGAGCCCCAAATGGGGATCATTGTATTTTACAGGTGCTGACGGCATGAAGTAAACAATGTGCTCAATTTTTATTTTATATTACTCAGAACTCATGTGCAAACAACCTCTGTCAGAAAAAATAATTCATTTTAATATAAATTAATAGATATTCACTTAGAAAATAGACATATGTGAAAAAGCGTTGTTTACAGGAAATTTTTCGAAAAAATGTCATATATGTACTTTATTTTGCAAATAAAACTAATAAATTAGCTATCTCCATTAAGAGTAGACTATTATGTAGACACATGACTTTAAAAATAAATGAAAACCTAAAATTTAGGGATGAACAAGATAAAAATTTTCGTGATCCCCAAATGGGGCCCATGGCAGGGAATGGGTTAAGCAGGTTAAAATATTCGTATTAAAAGGTAAAACTGACATTGTATGTTAGCTATGAATACAGTTATAAATAGCGACGCTCTAGCTACTCAGCCACTATTTGAGTTAGGATTTAAATATTACTTAGGTATTTCACTTTCAATGTGTAATAAAACTTGATCTAGCATTCATTCCAACTATGCCTCTTGAGTCAAAGAGATTCATATTATTAATATACTCTCCTTAGCTACAAAAATCCTTTTTTTTTCTGTATTTCTTTAAAAGAATTAGCATTAAACTTCGAGTAGCATGCATTACCTGATAACCAAAAACCCATAATCTATTTACGGCATGAAGCATCATTTTAGGGTTTAAAAATTCAGATTATCAACTGTAGGTTTGACGTATTGAAGCTAAGTGGAATAAATTCTCCTGTTGCTTTTGAAACACCTTTTAGAGAGAATAATGATGTCATTATTATCAAAAACTTTCAAACAACATAGTTATATTCTAGCATTTCATAGTAGAGATTCATTTAACATATTCTATCCTCCCAATTATACATTAACATTACATTGCTCAAATTTATTTAAAAGAAGCAGTCTCGAAAGAGCAACAATTGCATGTTCATACATTGGCATGCATAAAGATTTATGTAAATGTACATAAATCATGTCATCTAACAGGAAGGACTCAATACTCAAGTATTAATCTTTTAAAGCCTAATAATGCCCAGATCACAAAGAAACTTTCCATGGATACGTAACTAACAACAAACAGTACTGTTTGAAGCATAGGTACGTACAAATATGTTGAATGCAGCTTATTCCAATAAAAATCTCATATATGTTACTTTTCTTTCAGTGGGGTCATTACCTTATCTCTCCAAACATGACATCTCAGGCTAAATTGGGATTTCAGTGAGAACAGTACTTGAATCCAATATCGATATCAGGCCATCGTCATTGTATCATGGACTGTTTGGGCTACACACTCGTACCTATAGCTAGAAAAATTCCATTTGCAGTTGTGTAGCATTGTGTGTTCTGTTTTCACAAGCTGTCATCATTTAAAATCGACCACCAATTGCAATGGTAGCATGTCAATGACTTACGCCTGATAGGCTGATGCCGTTGCTAGATACATGAAATAGATTTTAAAGACCTAAAATAACACTTCTTGCCGCTGAAACAGATTCTACAACTGAACGGTTTATGGTCTCAATTCACTAAGCGATGCATTCCGGTAAATTCCATTCTACCGTGTTCAAACGAAAGATTGAACAAGTGTGTTTCACCTATGAAACATTGAAAATTGATTTCCAAATTTGGTTTCGAGGAAATGATGCTATCTGCATTCACCCTTTTATGTTTATGACTTCAGTTTCTGTTTTCTAATGATATTTAGAATGTACTTTATGTTTTCCTCCTTTTTAGAATTGCAGGTTTAAATATTCGATTCAAAATTTAAAAAAAATTGTTTAAAAAACATGTTTAAAATATTTAATCATTCGGTTTATAACTGTTACCAATTGAAGAAATTTAAAGTTTATTGTTATAGAGTATGCTATAAAGAAAATATTACACAAATATTAACCAATCTTAAGTAAAAACCTGCTGAAACCTACTTTATTCATCGACAAATGACAAATACTGAAATAAAAATTGAAATAAACTTTTAATAGCAGATAATTACATTATTTAATCATTCGGTTTAAAAATGTTACCAAATGGAGAAATTTAAAGTTTAGGATAATTATTAAAAATGAAATATATCAATATTTTCAGATATATTTGAATCTTATAAAATGTTACGAGTAATATTTCGGTTTTCTATCATTTATTAAATACTAAATTTAAATCCGTAAATAGTTTTGGTAAATAAATAAATATACAATCAGTTAATATAAACGTTATGTAATTAATATTTAATGCGTTTTATTTACCACTAATTTGTAACAGTGTCTTATAAAATTGTTATAGAGTATTTTATAAAGAAAATATTAAACAAATATTATTCGATCTTAGGAAAAATCTACTGAAACCTATTTTATTCGTCTTTCTTTCTAAAGTCAAATGACAAATACAGGAATAAAAATTGAAATAAACTTTTAAATAGCAGATAATTACATTTTTGAGAAATAGCTATTATTTTTTAACTACGCAAAAGAAATAAATACGAGCTTTAATAACGCTCCACTTGTTAAGTGCTTCCGAAGGAAACTAAAAAAAAAGAGAGAGAAAAAAAAACTAGTTATTTTCTATATCCTCAGTTCTTAGTGTATGATCTTTTTCTATGATTGCGTATTTCACGCTAGATTTATTCCAAATCCACTTAGAATAATAACTTAGCTAGCTGGTCGCAACACGGGAGAGATTTGTAGGAGCTAAACACATGGACTGGATAAATTCGGGCCAAAACTTCAATGACACATCAAATTTTATCTCAGTATTTAAGCTAAGAAAGATTCTATTTTTTCTGATGGGTTGTACACTAAGACTTGTTAGCGAAAAAGGAAGATAGTGTTTGTTCACAGGGAGAAAAAAGAAAACTAAACTATAAAACATCTTTGTGAATAGTTATTATTTATATATATATATATATATATATATATATATATATATATATATAATATATATATATATATATAATATATATATATATATATATATATATATATATTTCGAAGAGGAATATTTATATAAATGCATATATAATTATATATATATATATATATATATATATATATTATATATACGTGTGTGTTTTGTGTGTATATATATATACATATATATATATATATATATATATATATATATATATATATATATATATATATTATATATATATATATATATATATATATATATATATATATATATATATATATATATATATATATATATATATATATATATATATATATATATATATATATATATATATATATATATATATATATATATATATATATATATATATATATATATATATATATCACATATATATATATATATATATTAAAGGGGTATTTGTAAATTAGGTGAGTTAACCGCGTTTTTAAAAAGGGAACTCTTTTATAATAATAAAATAAATGAAACAGATTCACGCTAGCATAAGCTTTTAGGATAAACCGGTCAGGTGGAAGCATTTTGGAAGAATTTGATGAGTTTGCAAACAGATAAGATCAGACAGCGCGTAGACATGGAGCGGTAAACACCTTTTCCATGCTTAGCTTCAGCACGAAAAATGAAAATGACTCAAGTTTTTCTTTTAAAAGAAACGTTGATTTAATAAACATATTATTATCAACAAAGACTGTTCTCCATTCGCCTTAACACTGGATCACGATATATATATATATATATATATATATATATATGATATTGCAAGCATTTCTTTTTTTCTATATATTAAAAGTATTTTAAAAAATTTTTAGTGTATAAATCCGTCAGTGACGCTGATGAGAATCATGCATAAAACGTGCTGTAATGAAAGAAATTAGGAGGCTATTCAAAATTACCTGAAAACATAAACAAAACTTGCCCAAACTTGTTTAGTTAGGGCTAATACCTTGAGAAGTTGTTGTCGATAATCAGCTCTTTAAACTCTTCGTTTTATTAGCTTTCAAACTGAGAGAAGCACTGCTGCACGTTCGTCAGCTAAGACAGTACATGTAAACTGATACAAAGGCTCTCTAAAGAGAGAAAACTTCAAGAGATAAAATACAAATCAGTATTCCTGTGGTTTGTTGCACGTCAATTGGTGATTTCTTGTCTGTATCTGCACGACACAAATCCCTTGAGATTTGAGGTGAACAAAATGCTATAAATCCTTAATGGAATCAAATTTAAATCGGAAAAAGTACTTTGTGTAATATGATCCAATTTTGTTAAATTTTTAATATATTACATATTTATTTGAGTATTTTTTATTATATAACTATTTTTTATTACATATATTAACAATCTGCAAAAACATACTTAATAATCGAATTAGAATGTTTATTAACTTATTATTTTTATAAAATTACATTTATAAAATTGTGTATAGCTTTGTTTTTCCATTATCTTCTTGAGTAATAATTGTTTTTACGTCAATGCATTGATTACTTTATGAAGTCTAAAAACATTTATTTTATTATACATCAATGATATATTTCCCTATGCTTGTATATCAACACTTTTAAATTACTAAATATAATGATGTTTACAAATAAGATTCGAAAAAGTAAAATCCCTAGTGTTTAATATGATTTATCTTTTAAAATTTTAATAATATTTATCTAAATAAATTTTAAATTAATCAGGTAGGGAACGTGAATCTTAGATATTAAAATATTCATCTTTTAAATATATTTTCATAACAAGCATATGTAATGCTGTTATATAAAATATTAATACACTAAAATCTATTACAAAATGTATTATGAATTAAAATACAAGGCGTTTTCTGAAAAATTTAAATTTACAAATACTTTTATTAAATTTTTCTAGTGCACAACATATTAAACATTTTTCATATTTTTTCATTATGTGTTTAATATTTATACTGAAAAATAACAGTGATAAATGTCCCTTTAGGAAATTTGATACCCTAGTTTCGACGAAAATATTGATTTTTCACAGTTTTTCTAAAATTTTTTGGCCCATTTAGTATAATGCGACAAATGTTTTGGAGGATTTAATAATTAAAAATATAATAAAGAGTTTTTAGTATGACTGTATTTCATTAGATTATTTGTAATAAGATCGTCCTTATTTAATTTTCTTCAATAAATTTTAAAATAGCAGAGAATGTGAACTGTAAAAGCAGGGGATGCAAAATGTAAACAAAAATGTTTGTTCAAGGAAAAAAAAAAGGAATTAACTCAGTGTGTAGTTTCTTTTAACATAAGGTTCTATAATTGTGAGTTAATGCTTTACTCATGAGTATTTTTTCTCCTTAATGTAATGAAATTAAAATTGCAAAAAATACTTCCAACATTTCCAGGAGATCCAATTTCTTAAATTTTTAATATATTACAGATATGTATTTGCTATAACATACATGAATAATCTGCCAAGAAAACTACCGGATAATCAAAACGACCGGATAATCGAAAACACCATGTAAAAATAAAAAAAATATTAATATATTTAGTCTCTTGATCTCATTTTAAAAATGTACTTGAAACTTTTTAATTTCAATGATTTTTAAATTCTAACTTTTATATCGTTGTGTCTAAAAAAATTAAGACTTTTATTGATTACATAACATTAAACATATATTTGAAGAAAATATTCTCAAGAAAACATGTCCAATTATATAATGTCAAATTTTTTAAAATAATGTCAACAAATTAAATAGATGAAAATGTTCCCTCTTTTTTAAACGGAATTTTTAAATTTTTTCTCTTTGATTTGGGAAGATTTTTGCAGATTCTTTTCTTCTGTATGATTTTTCTTAATAGATGAACTTTAAAATGTTTTGAATAAGTTATTAACCTGAAATATTTAAACTGCATAACTTTCGTGTATACCTACTAAATCATACTATTTTTAAATTATTGTTTTAAATTTATTTGATGATATAGTAGAGTTTATGGTACACTATATTCATTTGTCAGTTATGGAATATTAAAAAATATTAGAATTAAAATATCTGTTCATTTATTCTCAGACATGAATACTAAAGTCACTTTTGCATGTACAATTTGCATATGCGTAATACAGCTTGCTTATATATATGTATATATATATGCATGCTGATATAACCATTTATAAAAAATGGGCTCTTCCGGGTAATTTAATACAGTCACTTATAATTTGATTTATCTTACTAAATTAATTGTCAACAGCTGTGCTATATAATTTTGTTTTTATTTTTTTTACATGATAATATAAAACTTATCAAACAGTTAATTTACTAACATAATTTTATATGTGTTTACTTTAACTTTGTAATAAATCTTTCATATCCTCTGAAATTAATTTGAATCCAGAAAACATAAAAAAATATTATATCTATTCCATTAGTATCACGAATTGACATCATTAGTTTTAAAGAAAACTCGAACACGATGCATTTCGTCAATCGGTAAACAATTTACGTTTTACTTTCATAAAATATTTTGTAACATTCATTTGATCTTGTTTTGATTTATCATCTACTTAATACTGAATAATTCATAGTGAAACAAAACTTTTATCAGTAACATATAAAATCTGGACAACACAATCATCTTGGGCGCAGAGAGAATACATTTTTTCTTTCCAAAGGTGATCTTTTTTATTAAGATTGATGATAGATGTAATGATCAGACCATAGTAAAAAACATTCTAGTAGAATAAGTAAATGGGGGTCGGATATATGGGGTAAATAATGTAATGTGACTGTAATATGGGCCTTCTCCTAGATAATATACTTATGTGGCATTTCAACTGATTGAATTACCTGTAAACGGATAAAAAACATTTGAACAAAAGAATATTCGAAGGAATTGAGACAACTCTGTCAATACTAAAAACAATAAATAATGTCATAAAATTATTTTCAATTCATAAAAAAGTGGCTTATATTTTAGTATGAAACATTATTAGTCTTATTAGAAAACGTATTAGCATTATTATTTAAGAAAAAGTATTTTAAGTGTAAAGTGAATAATTATATATATATATATATATAAGGACTTTCAATAAAGCATAAAAACTTTTTTTTACTAATAAAAACAGAAAAAAAAGCTTTTTTTCATGAGACATAGAGAGATAGATAGATGGATATATATATATATATATATATATAATATATATATATATATATATATATATATATATATATATATATATATATATATATATATATATATATACATTTTATTTAAGCCCAAATACTGATATATATATATATATATATATTAAAAAGTGGATTATATTTTAGTTATTAGTCTTATTAGAAAAAGTATTAGCATTATTATTTAAGAAAAAATCTTTTAAGTGTAAATCCTCTTGTGAATAATTATCTTTCTAAAAAGACATGGTTCATAACTATGTTGTATAATTGTGTTATATATATATATATATATATATATATATTTTACATTATAATACTTAAAGAAAAACTGAATATATTTATCTCATTAAATTCAGTATCAAATTACATTTAATTAGAATATTTATTTACTTCTTATTTTATTGCTAGTAAAGAAACATTTATAAATTTTGTACAGCTTTGTTTATCGGTATTACAAGTACCTCTAAAATAAATTGAATTTCAAATGTTGAAACTATTAAAATATTAAATGACTTTCGATAAAGTATAAAAACTTTTGTTTTACTAATAAAAACAGAAAATAAGCTTTTTTTTTTTTTTACCATCTGCAATTATACATTTTATTTAAGCACAAATACTGAATTTATTTGCCATAGGTTATTTATGTGTAAAAATATTTATTTAGCTTATTTTTTGGAGACTTTTTTTCCCGGTGTGTTCCACTCGGAGGGTTAAAAGTTAAAATGACCTGTAACTCAAGTAACTGTTGTGAGGAGTCTGATATACATATCTTTCTGAATACAAGACTTAATTAAAAAGTAATGGATTAATTTTCTAAAATTTTAATAATATGTATATAGCTAAATTTTAAACTTCCTGAGATTAGTTTGAATTCTATATTTTTATAATGAGCATATATAATGCTGTTACATAAAACATTAAGATCTTAAAATCTATTACAAAATTATTATTTATTAAAATACAAGACTTTTTCATAAAATATTCCCAATACTTTTATTAAATTTTTCTAATCTACAGCATATTAAACGTTTTTCATATTTTTTTTCATTATATGTTTAATATTTACACTGAAAAATAACATAGTGATAAATTTCCCTTAAGGAAACTTGATACCCTAGTTTTGACGTAAATATTGATTTTTCCTAGTTTTCTCTAAACTTATTTTGACCTATCTTGTATAATGTGACAAATGTTTGGGATGATTTAATAATTAAAAAGATATAAAAACATTTTAGTTTGACTGCGTTTTATTAGAATATTTGTATACAAGATCTTGCTTATTCCCTTTTCTTCAATTAATTTTAAAATAGCAGAGAATACAAAGTGTGAAAGCGTGGAAGGCAAATATTAAACAAAAATGTTTCTTTTTTTTAAAAAAAAAGAGAAATACCTCAGTGGTTGAATACTTTTAACATACAGTTCTATAATAGCAAGTCTCTAGGAATATATAAAATCATTTTAAGGATTTACTCTATGAATTTTAATAAAAAATATTATGTTTTATTTAATACATTTATAATGTGCTTAAATATTTAGAGAATAAATTTATGAGAGGAATGAGTATGATAATGTAAAAACAAAGTACTTTATATTACGGTTTCCCAGTTTTTCTCGAGGAATTTCCTTTTTATATAAAAAGTGCAAAATGTGTACTATTAGTTAAAAATATGACAAGATATTGAATGCATATTAAATTTTAATAATTTTATAATATTTCAGTTTTAAATCTATTTATTTATTTATTTGAACTTGGGGAGTTTTTTTTTGTACATATAAAAACTGCATTGCTCTAACTTGCTAAATGCTAAAACGTATAACGCATATAAATAAAATAACTATATAATTAACTATATAATGCATATAAATAAAATAACAATGATTGAAATTATTTTAAAAATGAAAACATTACGAGTATCTTGTGTATACTGCAGTGGGAAATATAAAATTTAGTTTGGTCACAGGAATATCTCTCTAATGCATATTTTTTCAGGGAAAAATTTATGTATGTTTTACAGAACACAATTTATTTTATTCCTTATGATTGTATACAAATAAATCTTTGGGTTATTATAGAAGAAGTAAATATACATGTGTGCAATATATCATTAAATTTTAATACTTCATTTATTTATCAAAAATTCAACAAAATATTTCACTAACAATATTTATTTATAAGATATGTAATAATATTTTCTCATTTACCCTGCTTTTATTTGCGATATATTAAATTTTCAAAAAAAAATAGGTAGGTAAATAAATGCTGTAACTGATAACGAAATTTAAAAATACCACTCGTGAAGGTTACCGACTTGGTTAGAGTGCTATATTTAGAGAAAATTAAAATGTTGATAAATGTATTTGCATGTGTCAAATCATATGCAATAACCTATATTTCATAGATCGAAAAAATTCAGAAAACAGTCTTGGAAAGGTAATATTAATGTCTTTAAGAAATTAAACAAATATTTTTTTTTAGTTTTGCTAAAAATCTTCAAATATAAATTGTATCTTTAAGATAAGTAATGAAATCAATATTAAACAGTAATGTATATATTATGTATTACACACACATACATACATACATGTATCGTGGCCAGATTAACCCGCCGTTCACGAAAAATTAAGTCCTATTTTACTTGCCCGTGCTTATTGGACAATGAGAAGCCTAACTGTTCAGCAGTCCTAGCTCCAGAAAAAGAAGAAGCAAGTCCAATTTGGAACTTAACTTTATTTAAGATTTAAGAAAATCTGACGGACTTTCTCCGTCAATATCTGATCATGACGAAAAACACTTACAATTACAATGTCTATCAGACAGTGAGATATGAGACAAATATTAGCAAAAGAGAGTAGCTTAATCAGCGATATTAACAAACAGAGAGGAACATGCATGATTGAAAAAGTGAACCATTCGTCTGGGTCAGCTTGAACATGTGGTAAGTAGGCAGAAATTAGCATGTATTTCAGTGACGGGTAGATAGAATTTTAAGGCATCGAACACTCCAGTAGGTAAGATATTTGGTAGCTAGAAAAATAGATATGAAAGAATAAGAATGGGAAGAGTAATTTTTTAAGATATATTATAAGTGTAATAATTTGGACACACGCATATATACGTATATGTGTGTTTGTATGAGTGTGAGTGCATGCTTGAGTATTCTAAGTTGATTTTCAGTATCAGAATTAGTTATTAATGTAACAGCCAGACCTTTCGGATTTTAATTTTTAAATTTTTAGTTAATTTTTAACTATTTATAATTTGGAATTTGAATGGTTTAAATAAATTCAGGGGTTCGAGAAATTACATGCCTTGAAATAAATTCAATAGTGTAGTATGCATGTATACTTTTGATTTCGGGATGTAAATGTCCGAAGTGGTTTTGCTGGATCATTTTCTATATTTTAGTTTTCAATGTCCATACGTTTGTGAGAGTATTGACGCAGACAGTTGTATATAGATAGATATGAACCGAATGTAGCTATTCAGTAGCCGTAAGTAACCCAATAGTTCAAAGAAAGCTACAATTTTGACTCAATGACACTGTAACGGTAACATGTCGATATATAAACTGAAGTTTGTGATTTAGCTAGTGGCAACAAAAAGAGTTGTAATAGTGATAGTTTTTCTTTAATTCGTAAGAAAAATACAGCGTCATCTTCTAAATATATTACCATTAAAGTTAAAGAGAAAATCGTTAATGTGTCTATTGACAGAGTGAAACCTGAGTACATCCTCACAGATTTCTCCAACACCGATGTGTCTCCAAACCGAAACATTCGGTGTCAAACAATGCAGTCACCAAATCTAAGTTTCAAACAGTAAACTCCTATTGGGACTAAATCAGTTCATACGGATCAGAAATTACAATCTCCCTCTCTCCCCTCTCTATCTGTCTATCTATCTATTAATATTGTATGTTTTAAGCTATCTATATATATATATATAGACATATACATATATATATATATATATATATATATACTTAACTGCTTATACGACATGTATCTTCCTACCTCTGATGTATCGTTCGTTACTGGTGGGGGAGTGAATGTAACGGTAACATGTTGATATATCAGCAGAAGTTTGGGATTTAGCTAGTGGCAACAAAAAGAGTTGCTATGGTGATAGCTTTTTATGTTTTGAGTTCGTAAGATAATACAGTCATATTCTAAATATTTTACTATTAAATTTAAAGAGAAAAATGTTAATGTGTCTATTGACAGACTGAAACCTGCTTACATCCTCACAGATTTCTCCAACACCGATGTGACTCCAAACCAAAATGTTTGGTGTCAAACAGTGGCGTCACTAACTCTAAGTTTCAAACATTAAACTCCTATTGAGACTAGTTCTGTTTCTACAGATTCCTGTACCAACTTTTACACAATTTCTTTCTGGCAGACCAATTACACTCCTAGCCCGATTTAGAAATTAAAGAACTTTACTGTTTTTAAATATTTCTTGCATATTTACATTATATGTTATTTGCTACTGAATCATATTAATATTGTATGTTTTAATTATTACTCTTTTTTATTTTTTTCATGTTATATAATGTACACTTAACTGCTTATACCACATGTACCTTCCTATCTCTGACGTAACGTTCGTTACTGGTGGGGGAGTGAATGTAACGGTAACATGTCGATAAATCAACAAAAGTTTGTGATTTAGTTAGTGGCAACAAAAAGAGTTGTTATGGGGATAGTATTTTTTGTTTTGAGTTCGTAAGAAAAATACAGCATCATCTTCTAAATATTTTACTATTAAAGTGAAAGAGAGAAACGTTAATGTGTCTTCTGACAGACTGAAACCTGCTTACATCCTCACATATTTCTCCAACATCGATGTGACTCCAAACCAAAACATTCAGTGTCAAACAGTGCCGTCACCAACTCTAAGTTTCAAACATTAAACTCCTATTGAGACTAGTTCTTTTCTTACAGATCCTGTATCAACTTTTAAACAATGTCTTTCTGGCAGACAAATTAAACTCCCAGTTCAATATATATATATATATATATATATATATATATATATATATATATATATATATATATATATATATATATATATATATAATATATATATATATATATATATATATATATATATATATATATATATATATATATATATATAATATATATATATATATATATATAATATATATTATATATATATATATATATATATATATATATATTATATATATATATATATATATACTGAATTACACTGAAGTGCCACTGAATTAGGGAACATCATTTATGCTCAAGTGAGGGCGCTGTGGTAACTGCATATATAGCGCGTACTCTAGTTGTTCTGAATTAGTTGTTGGAATTGCCAGTAAGGTTAAACTGCCTTATTTAGACCTATTCGATAGCAGATATATTGTAGGTGCGCGAAGTATGGATCATTCAGTTTCCTGACACAGGTAGGATTTTTAACGTTGATAGTGTCAAGAGTATACCAGAAAAATATGGATGGTGGAAAAAAACTAGAGATCAGACAAACTGCGATGGGCAGTTAGCCTTGACAGTTCAGGGCGTGAGACGGATCAAGCGAATTGTACGTATCTAGCGAAGCCTTTTAAATGGAAGTGTCAATTGTGCAGTCAATAAACGGACTGTGCAAAGATCTCATCACCTTATGGGTTTCGGAAACTGTCAACCTATGAGAGAACCATTGATCTGTACTGGCCCTTGGGCTGCATGCCTTGCCTGGACAAGAGAGCACAGAAACTGAAATGCGAATTCTAGATGGCGCTATTCAATGATTGTATATAAACCAAACTATATGTGTGATAGACGAGGCTGATAGGATTCGGCGTTGGATTTTAAATGTGTGTAATTCTATTCATATTCCTGTATTCTATTCTTATTCATCTATGAAGCATGTGTTTAAAGCCTAACATTATCTATAATTATTTATTAATTGCTGCGTTTATTCTCCATTTATCGTGACGTGCTGTATAATAAAAAGAAAGTGTGTTTAACAATAATTCTCTATTTTCATCCATAATTCGATTTCTACCGATTCTTCATGCAAATCCCAGGAATAAACAAAAAGGTAAGCAGTTATATCATTTGATTCTTCATTACTGTTGAACATTTACAGTTATTAATTAACTTAAAATAATTCTTAAAACCCAAAGTTCAAGATTCATCATTATTCAAATTCAAAATTCATTAACTATTCAATAATATATATATAGGACATGGTGGCTCATCAAGGTCTGGGGTGTTTTTTTCGTGGTGCTGTTTGTATATATATAAATATATATATATATATATATATATATATTTTTGGTGCTTGTACCAGCCTCCCTCAATGCAATTCGTATATATATATATATATATTATATATATATATATATATATATATATATATATTTGTATGTTTTAATTATTCTTTTTGTTATTTTCATGCTGTACCAAAGTACTTTCCCACGGTGGTCTGCACGTACATTCACAGCCGTGGGAGAGATTTCCTAAAGGAATTTTATTACTCCAATTGTACACTTCTAGTTTAGGGACCCCTGCAGAGAAGGTATACATCACGGAATGGCAGCGTAACGGTCAAACTTCCACAATTGTACAAAAGGGCTACTTTAATGAGTCCACCTGCACTCCCGAAGGGGTTGCAGATGTGGGAAAATTTCCTGAAAGCAAGCGATTGGAAAGGAAGAAAAAGGGGCGTTAAAACCGAGGTGAGGAGTTTTGAAACGAAGTTAAGGAGAGGAGTTGAAATCGGAATTCGAGAGATGTGGGACAAGAGTCCTAAGCCCCGCTCGTCATTACCAACTCGTCCCGTGCGCCCGGACCGACACCACATGAGGAAAGTCCCTGCCTGATCATTTGGACCCACTGAAGGACCGACACAGCCCCGCTCACCATCACCAACTCGTACCGTGCGCCCTGACCGACACCGCGTGGTGAAAGCCGCTGCCTGCTCCCCTGTGCATTTAATGAAGGTAAAGGTAAAATAATATTTACAGTCAATTAACTTAGGCCTCTGAAAATAATATAACCTGGTGATTAGTAATAGTTCATTATAAAGATAATTGCAGTAATTATGGTGTAAATAAAAGACATAAATAATTGATGATTATGATATATGATAACCAAGGATCTATTTGTAAATGAATGTACATAATAAATATCTGAATCTCAGTATAAAGTATTATATTTTTACTGTGTTTCCCCCTTGTAACCGAACACTGGTGTAGAGGTTGTAAGTACATTACAACACAAGCTATATAATGTATACTTTTAACTACTGATACGACATGTATCTTCCTACCTCTGACGTAATATTCGTTTCTGGTGGGGAGTGAATGTAAGGGTAACATTTTGATATATCAACAGAAGTTTGTGATTTAGCTAGTAGCAACAAAAGGAGTTGATATGGTGATAGTTTTTATTTTTGAGTTCGTAAGAAAAATACAGAGTCATTTTAACCCTCTAAGCGGTTCGCACAAACAATTCCACTAAACCGATGATGTCTTCAAAATGTATAATTTTCGACCTGCAAAAACGCTACGAAAATGGATGTAACATACATTTCTGCCAGTGATTTCAGCCGTGGAGTTTTGCGTTAGGAGGGTCCAGTCGGTTGTTTGGGAACTGCACCCCTCTTTGACTGACATTTATTGAGGGATACACCCCTATCCCCTGAAGCACAGGCATTTGTTCACAGTTAACTTAAAAACTGCTTTGAAAACCAGATGAGTCAAAACATTTTTTTAATTACCGGCATGAAATAGCCCAGAGCTTCACAGAAAGACCCCGTCTGGGTCAAACTATAGATAAGACTGGTCTCACTATAGATAAGACTATATTGTACGGGTTAATCATTGAAGCCTTTGGAGGCACTCTCTCTGGGAGGTGCACAGGAAGTAAAGGGACAATAAGGAGGATGCTTCCCTTCGTCTACCTAGCCAAAAAAGGGGATAGAAAAAATTCACCCAACGCTTTGGCTACAAACACAGTAGAACACTAATGTATTTTTCGGAGACTTTTCCTTCCGATGTGTTCCACTCGGAGGGTTAGTATAATAAAAATTATATAATAATGTGTTTTTGTGAGTAAAATGTAGTTAATTATGACATGCTTACTCTGCCTATCAAGTATATATATCTTTCTCACTATAACACAAACCCTTATTGCCAATTATATTCCTCCAGTAGTGAAGTAATAAGCACTAGAAAAAAAACCTTCAAAAAGAACTTTTTTTCCGTCTTGATGGTCACATCTACTACGGGACAGCTCACATTAGCTACCACAAAGAAATATAACCAACCAGAAACGTTAATTTCGGTTACGCAGTGACGCGTGCATTGATAAATTTGTTATAAAACTATTATGTACGTTGAAATGTTTATCCCTTAGGTTTAAAATGTGTATGAATTGCTTTAAACTAATTCATTTTTAATGATTTAAAATCTAAGCAACATTTAACATTTATTACCTCATTTTATAGCTTAAATATATTAAAATTTTATTTTGATTTCTATTTACTTACACTGAAGTTAAATTTCGATTTATCAACATAAACCTTAGACTAAACCAATCTAATATATGTATTTTCTCTCAGTATCACAAAGAAAATAAATATTTTCTTGAAATGGAAACACATATACTTGATATATACTACATAATTCAAAATTTTTGGATAACGTAATTTAATATTTATATCTTTCCTGATTTAATATTCTGATTAGCTCGAATTTTTGTTGCTATTCTTCTAAACGCTTTCCTTAATACCGATTTCGTATAATATATTCTATAAATAATCTAGGCCATATTTAATTTTCCAAGAGCTATAAAAGGAATAAGTTAGTTTAAGAATTCCCCCTGGTGCTTAAATAGAATTAGATTCTTTATCCATTTTTCTAGTAAAGTTATAAAAAAAAATTTTAGAATAAAATTATGTTATGCGAGAGATTTTTCCCATCTGAATTATTGCAGTAAATCGTTATGGTTAAAAACTAATGTTAGGCATAAATCAAAACAATAAAATCCTCCAAAAGATATTCAAGCATGTATTATAAGGGAAGTCTATTATTTTGAACATTTACGAGACGTTTGTTTTCTATAGATTTAAAAAAAAATCTTCTTTAAAACTGCCTTTTATTAAAATAGATAGTAGCAAATTGGTTTCTGTCTTTTGAAATCTTCATAATATTGAAATAAACCAAGCACCATTCTGCTTAAATAATGAATCTAAAGAAATTTATGTATAAAAAGTACAAATAATAAAAAACACATTAATTTATAAAGCTTTTAGATGCTAAGAGAAACTTTGAACATTAGGCAGGATCAAAGTTACTAGAGTTCAAGGAAATAAAAACTTTGCGTTTTTTTTAAATGCACAAAAGTCTTAATCTACAATTTGTAACCTTTCGATTAGGGCATTTTCAAGCTATGCAAAGTATAAAGTAAGAAATGGGTCATCATAGAATATCTCGCACAGTTCACTTTTCAATAATACTTTGAAATTCCTCATGTGAATTAAGTCTAAATATATATTTTTCAGTCTTCATATATATATTTTTTTATTATTCGCAATACTTGTATTGCAGCACGTTGCATATTATTCTAAATAGTAGGAATTAATTTAGCAATATATTAGGCCTGGTTCAAAATATTTTAAGGTAATTCAAAAGTCCTTGATTGAAGATTTATGCTGTGAGATACAAAATTAAATTATCTACATTAATCGACTAATTTTCTAAATAATTCAGAATATATTTGTGTTCTTCTGAATAGGTCAATCTAAATTGTATTGGAAACTTAAAGAAAAGAAAAAAATATTAAAAAATATTTAATTTGCAAACAACTTTGATTTTTAGAAGAGATTAAAATTTTACACACACACATATATGTATATATATATATATATATATATATATATATATATATATATATATATATATATATATATATATATATATATATATATATATATATATATATATATATATATATATATATATATATATATATATATATATATATATATATATATATATATATATATATATATATATATATATATATATATACACACACACACACACACATATATATATATATATATATATATATATATATATATATATATATATATATATATATATATATATATATATATATACATTTAAACCATTAATTATAAAACAGCTGGACAAGGAAAACGCTAATTAGCTAGCAGCAATGAAAAAGCAGTCGGCCGACATTGAAGAGAACGACACAAGTCTAATTAATACTTCATTTCAGAGAAGTTAAAACAGACATCGTTACTAGTCAACGACAGACAAAAGAAAGACAAAAAAATCACTCTGCTCGAACAGAGGTGCACCCAAGAGCAATGTCAGAAATAATTTTCCCATTTACGCAGCGAAATTAAGTGTAATGTCAGGAAAAAAATGCAGAGCCATTTACCGGCGACATCTGGGAAACGTTACACAGAAAATTTACATCTATAGGATAGAAAGCTTTGAGAAATGGATCGAAAGAATTTTAAGTCGAGAACGCTCCTTTGATTAAGACATTTAGAGGCTGGGAAAATATTTTAAGGAATTCGAATGGGTGAGAGGAGGTTTTTAAGGAAATATTATAGTTAATAAATTTTTATATATTGCATATATATATTTAGTTTAACCATTTATATTAAAAAATAACACTTACTATTTCTGGGGTTCTTCACACCACTCAACTGGATTTCTCTGAAGAGTGTATTATGTGCACTACACATTGTATTATAAAGTTGAGATTTTATTATGCATTAAATAATTTACCTTAAACACCAAATAATTTAGTGATCCTGGTGAATGTGGAGGAGAGATAGTGAAATGAAAAATTATAGGTGTACTTAATTTCTGTTAATTCCTCAAGACAATCCACATATTATACAGGGTTTTTTTAATAAGCATAATCTTTCAATAATATTAGATATATCTATAATGATACCTAATAAATGATAGAGTGTAAGAGTTAAATGGTTGCTTATTTAAGCAGTATTACTTTTTAAAAAATATTGATTTTTTAGTCTCTTTTTAGTATTCTTATAAATAACAAAAAGACGTATGCGTTACCTATTATTAAATTGCACGAATAATTTTAACTATTAGATAATTTTGTACATAAATATGTGCAAACTTAAATGTACTCTTCTAAAAAATCAAATCCACGTTCGAAAGTAGATAATTCTATCTATTTGAGATACTTGATTACACAAAAAAATATATATATACAATTTCTAGGCATTCACTAACTGCAATTTTGTGAGCAGTTATTTCCCCCTCTTTATATGATCTTCTCAGACGCATTTGTAGATACTTAGGAACCAATAACTTAACTTAAACCTACTCATTTTGTAAAGTTAATGTATTATCTTATAGCGACCAGATAAGCAAACTTCAATCGCAAGTTGTTTACTTAAGTTTTGTACTGTTTACAGAATTTTATGAAACAAAACATGAACAAAAATAACATTGTAATAGATATTGCAAAGTTTAAAGTTTAAAGGAAAATGTCCTTAAAGATTTTGATCAGGAAACAGTAAAATATTCATAAAATTTAGAAAATTAGTTTTGAATAGCAACAAAAGTATAAATCTGAAGCACCGTTAAAGAACGCAAACTTTGTACAAAAGTAGATTCATAGAATTTTCCACCTTTTAACGGTTGAACTGCCTTTAATTTAGAATACTTTTACTTCAAAGATAAATTTTGAACTGGAAAGAACTAGCAACAGAAAACACCATGGGATTTAAAGTTTTCAGTGGTCTTAAAATATTCTTCGTTGACTTTTCTAGCCAGAAAAGGATAGATCGTAGATTTTTAACCTATTTTTGAATTTTACATTTTTGTGGCTTATTAACATCGTATAGAAATAAATCATTAAGATGCTAAAATCTAAGCATATAATTTGAGTCTAAAATAGTGATTCTCTTTTTACACACACACACACACACACACACACACATATATATATATATATATATATATATATATATATATATATATATATATATATATATATATATATATATATATATATATATATATATATATATATATATATATATATATATATATATATATATATATATATATATATATATATATATATATATATATATATATATATATATATATATATATATATATATATATATATATTATATATATATATATATATATATATATATATATACATATATATATATATATATATATATATATATATATATATATATATATATATATATATATATATATATATATATATATATATATATATATATATATATATATATATATATATATATATATATATATATGTATATATATATATATATATATATATATATATATATATATATATATATATATATATATATATATATATATATATATATATATATATATATATATATATATATATATATATATATATATATATATATATATATATATATATATATATATATATATATATATATATATATATATATATATATATATATATATATATATATATATATATATATATATATATATATATATATATATATATATTTAATATTAATTATATAAAACTGCTGGGCAAGGAGAGAGCTAATAAGCTAGCAGCAATGAAAAGGCAGTCGGCCAACAGTGAAGAGAACGACACAAGTCTAATTAATACTTTATTTCAGAGCAGCTAAAACAGACATCGTTATAGTCAACGACAGACAAGAGAAAGACAGAAAATTCACTCTGCTCGAACAGAGGTGCACCCAAGAGGAAAGTCAGAAAGAATTTCCTCATTGACTTTAATTGAATCGAATTTAAGTGTAATGTGAAGAAAACCTCGGGGCCATTTGCCAGAAACAGCTGCAAAAGTTGTTGAATACACAGAAAATTTACATCTACAGGATAAAAAGCTTTGAGAAATGGATCGAAAGAATTTTAAGTCGAGAACACTCCTTTGATTAAGACATTTAGAGACTGGGAAAAATATTTTAAGGAATTAGAATGGGAGAGAGGAGATTTTTAAGGAAATATTATAGTTAATAAATTTTGATATATTGCATATATATATTTAGTTTAACCATTCATATTAAAAAATAGCACTTACTATTTCTGGGTTTCTTCACACCACTCAACAGTATTTCTGTGAATAGTGTATTATGTGCACTACACATTGTATTATAAAAGTTGAGATTTTATTATGAATTTATTATGTCATGAGAATTAATAGATATTGCAACACGATAATCAGGACTGGGATACTAACATTAAATAATTAGGTGTAACAAAAATAAGTTAAATTGGTGGGGACTTTTCTACAGATTTGCCCATGAAATTTTAAAATTTCAAGCCATCACTAATGATTTTAGGTATAATATTCTCATTTATCTTCTTTACTGGCTTGATGGCCCTTGGTAGACCAATTCCTTCTTCAAATTATTCTTTCTCACTATTCTAATTTTACTCCTCAAAACAACGAACCAAATATAGTCTGAGGTTTCTGCGAATATCAATTAGTTCCTAATTGAAGACTTTTTCTGTTAAATAGGAGGGGGTCTTTTCTACAGATTCTTCCACGAAATTTTATTTGGTGTACTTAAAAGTAGTCGGTAACATATGACACTCTATACAGTTTATGCAATTCATTTTTATACCTGTACGTTCATGTGCCTTTGATGTTCACTGCACCTATAATCTTTTTTTTAAATTTTCCTCTCAAAGACAGTTAACTTTCATGTGATCAATATTTCTGAACCATAGGGGATCACAAGTTTAAAGGTTTCATGTATAACACAAATTTTTTTAAATTATATTTATTATAGAAAATCCCTTAATTCTCTAAGACAACGACTAGCCGCAAAAGTAAGTCGCTGGATGTCGCTACCTAGTTTGTTTTACTAATTCACTTTTAGGTTTGGTTTGGTTTGGTTTGGAGAGCTACGGTCTACTGTTTTACACACGTGGGCTAATATTAATTAACTTTTAAGTCAAGATAAATGAGGTAATCAACAATTTCAAATTGATGTTATCTACTTCCATAAAATCTGTTACTACTTGGTTATAAAGACGTAACTAACAATTGATAGAATCTCCCAAGTCACCCTTAAATATTTTTGCATCACTTAAAGATATTTAGAAATCTCTACTATTATCTGAGAGTTACTCATTTAATGACGGAAAAACTAAAGCAACAGTATATGTTGAAATGGGCAAAATTTGCCTAAAATAGAGATATTTTCATCTCATTGAATTTTTGAACCTAACTAAGAATAAGATACAAACATATTTAATTTTCCTTTTCATACTTTAAGTAATTATTACATAAATGAACCATTTATTTATCATTAATAATTACTTTAAACTGTTTTTAAGCACACATTTTCCAATGTAAATATTTGAAACAGGCCGATTACATTTCTATCCGAAATACATCGTAGAAATTTATCGACCATTTTTCTTGTTGAAAAGAAAAGTTAGTGAAATATAAAGTACTTTGAACGGTGAAAACTATCCGTTTTGGAAAGTAAAACGATATCCAACATATTTTGTATAGGAAGAAATATTTTAACTAGTATTATTATTCTATTTATATTTACAGTGAATATGTAAGATAAGTACGAAGTTCCATTATAAAGTCTAAAATATACCGTATAAATGAAAATCACCCACATACGTAAAAGAAATTTCATCGAAGATTTTCAATAATACTCAATTTAGAAATGATAATTAAAAATTATTATTAAATGACTTACATTTTACTTTAAAATTGCAAACACACTCACACAAATATATTAGTAATAATATAATACATTTTCAAACAGATTGCTCAAAAACAGAATAATACCATTTGTTCATTGTACCATTTCTTGGGTTCGAATTTACTGTTGGCCTGATATTCGTAGCCTTTTTGTATTAAGTTTTAGTTGTGGGCTATCCTTGACCTATCATCAATCATTATCCCATCGAAGTGTAGAAAAAGGTGTAGATTATAATACTACAATAAATAAGTAAATAAACTACTTCAACGAGTAAAAATTACCCACTTAAAGTTATTAGTACTTAAAAATTCGTTACTAAGTTTGTAT
>CM063501.1:131911425-131931425 GCA_032207245.1 Pardosa pseudoannulata
AAAATCAGATTGTTATCCTTAAAACAACTTAATTTTTTTAACAAATATGAAATTCGACATTAATAATCAGAACCTGGAATAATTTATTAATTATTGATGTTCCACATTGAGAACAATGGACTGTTGCCGCTATGGACTGTTGACGAAATAATTTCCTCTAAGGGGAGCATTTCTTGAAAGGGGTTGGAAATGAAGGGGGATTCCCTACTTTTATAAAAGGGCATTTTAGTTCAATAAGCAGTCTCGTGCGTTTGCTTCTCAGATATTATTTTGAAAGGTGTTAAATGTATTTTGTCTGTGAACAAATTACAACCCCTCATCTAAGAATTGCACGAAGGAAAGTTAGGCTTGAACCTGGACCCAAAGTTTACCGCGCTATATCACAAAGAAAAAGGGATGGCTATTTTCTTGTACAAACAACACAAGGTAGATGTGCACAGTGCAAATTAAATGAAAGATTACCTTGCAATGAGTGCAAGAAAAAATTGCCTCTCCATTGCTTTCCAATACATCATGGCATAAAGGTATAAACTCATGATTTTGATATTTGTTTAAGAAAATGTTGTTTTCATTAAAATTTATAATTTATAAACTTTATTGATATCTGTCCTTAAATTTAAAAATAAATTTCAAATTCATTCTAATTATTTTTCTTATTATTTAATATTTAATATATACATCATTCTACTCAATTTGTGAATCCAGAATATAGTCAGGGGAGGCCAATGTTCCCAATTGGGAACATCATGAAAATCATAAAAGAAAATGTTTTCTGCATTTAGATGACTAGCATACCTTAACTGAAGAATTAGAAGGCAAGATATGCAAAAAAATAATTTAAAATATATATGGATCTGAATTCGGCCAGTAAAATGTTAAAACACGTGACTAATTCTTCCCAAAGAAACGCGAAAACATCAAAACTTCGCAAACTGCCAATGAAAGCTGAATATTTCCTTTTATTTCTTCCAGGCCGTGTAAAACTGTAATAAAAACAAATCGTACTGACAAATTCTGCTTTGCCCGAGTTTTCTCGGGGTAATAACTAACTGCTATATATAGGAACCCGAGATAACTCGGGATAATCAGGCAAGCGGTTAAATTGGTAAAAAATAATGTTGACTTGTAAAATAATGAGAAAGTTTTACACAGTTTTAATGATATTAAAAGTAATATACTCAAGCCTATAAATTTGTTTTAACTTTCTTAAATATTTTTAAATATTAATATGCTTAGTTAATTTTACTTTGTTAATTATTTATGTTGGGAGAGAAAAGTCATAATTTCAGTTGATTATTAATAATTTAAAATAAAAATTAGAAAGCAGTAAAACACCTTAATTTAATATTTATTTTATGTAAATATATCGCTGTTGTAAAATATTTTACGAATGTTACGAATGTTGTTTATATTTTAAGAATGCATATATTTTTAAAACATTTCGTAAAAGCAGTTTAACGAATGAACCAAATACATTTAATAACTGAAATTTCCAAATTTATCTCTGATGCAGTATTTTTATTCAGCTTCAATTTCTTGCATATTTTTAAATATATATTAAATTATTCATGTTGGAAATTTAACCATCTGCTGCACTCAAAAAAATGCAGCAAAGAGACACGTTTCCGAAAGTTTAAATAAAAAAAGAAATACGATTAAAGTAAAAAATTATTCAATCCTGTTTTTAAGAGGTTTTTTGTAAAAAAAATCCTTTTTTTTATTTCCGAATATTTGCTTTTTGAGCTATTATATCACTCAAGTGTTAAATCAGTAATCTGTCAATGTATAATGGCTAAGAATTTAAGTCAATACTTTTTTTCTTCCTGAGTAATTAAATAAATCAAATTGTTAAATGAAGCTTTCAGATGAAAAAATGTAGTGTCAATGATTTATAAGAAGTTCAATATCCAATTTCTTTCAAACCAATGCTTGGAAAGATTTATAACAATTAAGCGATTTAATTATGATGTTAAACACTGATTTCAAACCTTAAAATTCTTTGGTTGTTTTGTAACACTAAATAATTTTACACTCTCTTTAGATATTTGCCTATTACCCTTGAATGTGTCACCATTTAAAGTTTTTTTTATTGTAATGACGCTATTGTATCGTCACGTGATTCTCGGGTAGCGTGTGGGTGTCAAAGTGGTTATAACACGACTTACAGCTTAGAAAGAATTTCTTGATTAAAATGGAATATGTACAAATTTTCCAAATGTAAATCACAGAGCTTAGGCGGGCTGGTGTGGACCTAAAAGTCAGAGGTTCAAGGGAAACCTTAAAAACAATCTGCGGACAGGTGCCGACAGACACCGTTGTACAGGGGTACAACTGCGCCTCCTTGAGTCCCACAAAAAGGTGGAGAAAAGCTCTAAAAGAAACCAACTGCCGCAAATCGAACCTCTGTGCTTTCTCCCTTTTCTGGGGACTCTCCGGCGAAAAACTCCTGCCGTCACCTTCCGCCTCTTCCCATTGGCTTTTTCTCTCCTCGTCGCTGTCCTGGTAGCCTCTTATTGGCTGCTTCTGTGGCGCCTCCCTGTCTGACATTTCGTTGTCCAGTTCGTCCGTCCGATTCACCTTGGATATGTCAAGGCGGGGGTCAAAGTGACAACCCTTTGTGGTGTAGTATCAGAAACCCATACGGAGTGTCGCCCTGTCCTGGGCTTCAACAAAACCCCTTTGTGGAGCCAATGAAGAGTAGCGGCGTCACACTATTAATTCTATGATATGAAATAAAACATTGTAATATAAAAGAAATAATTATAAGTAATAGTTTATAAATGATATATATATATATATATATATATAAATGCATATATATATATATATTTATATAAATGCATATATATATATATATATATATATATATATATATATATATATATATATATGTGTGTGTGTGTGTGTGTGTGTGTGTGTATGCATATATAAATAAGTAATTAACATCCTAAATTACAGTATTTCAATTAATTGGCGAGATATTGCATTGCGACAAAATTATTCATACAAAATATGTACGAAATAAATAGTATTTCCCTTCGTATTCTGCCAAATATACAATAATTATATTGTGTTTTACAATTTCGAAAAAAGATAAATTGAAAGTCAACTGTCATAATAGTACTTAAAACTAAAATATAAATATAAGAATCTCTATCAAGCAAATTTCTTTTATATATTCAAATATCAAAACACATATTAATTGATATGAAATATAAAGAGATGTTTATATGCGAAATATACAAAGTTGTTTTATATCTTTCAGATGTAAAACAAGTTAATGTCGATGACATTTAAGAGGTTTAGTATACAATTTCTTTTCTCTCAATCTCTTGGAAGATGTATAGAAATGAAAAGGCTTATTTATTGTTATAATTATGAATAAATACAATTTTAAAGAGTATTAATATCCCACATCCACAGATATAAAATATTTAAATTGTCTTTTAATTATTATATTAATTTACGAAATGTATTTAGAGAAAAAATAGATTTACATTTGAATTATTGTGGTTAACGTAATTTACAAAAAAAAAATAATAATAAATGAATGTACTTATCGTTAAATAATTACCTGTTGCAAGCTAGACGCTAAAATCTTAAAACGAGAATAAACTATTGTTATAATTATGAATAAATAGAATTTTTATTCAGTATTAATATCACACTTACATATATGCAATATTTAAATTGTATGATGCATCTAGAAACGTTATAATCTTTTCTAGGATGTAATACACAGTAGACATGAATCTACTTAAAAGAATGTCTGTCCATCGTATAGTATGGATATTGTTATGCTTTACTATTTTTCAGTATTTAATATATAGGACTAAATCAATTCTATAGTACAGAAAATAGGAGTTAAAATTTAAGATCTTTAAATCTATTTATCTCGAAAATCGTGTGGAAATTCGGTAATTCTAAATAATGAAAGTATGGATTTTGTTTAACAATTGGATGCATAGCACTGATATTTTAAAAAAGAAACGCAATGCCCGTTTAATGTTTAAAATTACTTCTTCTCTATGGCAACTAAAATTAGCGATACAAATCCTTATGATCAAGTATTTTAAGACAAAAAAGTTGAATTCCTCTCTATGTTATACATTGTTAATTTATACTGAAGCCTCAAACGATAGCCTATCATAATTCTTCATAATTCTATCATAATCCTTTCTTTAAAAAACTTATGTATACAAGTACATTTTACTGTTTAACTCACAAAGTGAAAATAATTTATTTTTCCAGATCAATCCAAACTATAACTTGTATCGTACTAATCAGAATGCCTTATGAATGTATGAAGAAATACCTTTTAGTATAGTAATATGAAGTTAACAAATAATTATTGAATATCACATAAAATCTAAAATTTTTGGAAGCACTCTATGACACATTAAACTGACCATTACCTATATATATATATATATATATATATATATATATATATATATATATATATATATATATATAGATATAGATATATATATAGGTATATATACATATATACATATATATACATATATATATACATATATACATATATATATTTATATATATATATATATATATATATATATATATATATATATATATATATATATATGTATATATATATATGTATATATATATGTATATATATATATATATATATATATATATATATATATATATATATATATATATATATATATATATATATATATATATATATATATATATATATATATATATATATATATATATATATATATATATATATATATAGATATAGATATAGATATAGATATAGATATATATATCACGATTTATTTCAAGTTCTGTATTCTGTATAAAGATTTTGTAGCTAATGATTATGTAGCTAAAATACCACTCTTTCTGTCATTTGGCGAAATTCCCATTTTTCCATTCTATTTTATATAAACCTGTTGCTGAGTGCCATCGATGAGGCGTGTTCAGTCAGCAATGCTAATAAAATATTTTATATAAATTTTCTGCACTTGTGTTAGTCTCATTCTATGACCATAAAACAAAAAATCTCATTATCTAAAATCTCTCTATCTTTTTTCTAATTGTATCCTGAAAGCAAAAGCTTGAGTACAAATAAAATGTGAAAAAATTCTATATAAAGCACAAATCATAGTTTTGATTTGTGTATAGCCAAAAATCATGGTATAATTTGTATGTTTATCCGCCAATGTACTCATAATGTAACATAATTTTTAAAATAAAAAAATCACAAGTAAAAAAATCTTATATTGCTTTTACACACAATTAAACTTGAAAATATTAATTTATTTTTTAAAATATTTTGAATTTTACTATATTTTGTCAATTTTACGCTCCCTTACATTTACATTTACCAAAATTCCAGTTTAAATAGAAAAAAACGTAATACTTTAAAATATATCTTTAGAGAATATATTCTACTGGAATACAACAAAAGCAAAATTTTATTTTTCAATTTTAAATGTAAAATTTACGTTTTAATGTTTGTGTTCCATTATTGGAACATTGGCGTTTCAAGGGTTCATTTTTCATTTATGTGCAAATCATTGTATGATATTGCAAACATTATTTTCTTTTGCATTCAGATAAGAATAGCAACTTTTCTAAAGAAAATAAATAGATAAAGCTGCAAATGCAAGCTACAATACTTCGAAAGGATTATAATATTGGGACCTGAGATTGGTGTTCATTTTAGTAACGTCATAACAATAGAAAGAAATTCTTTTTGATAAAGTGGCTGTACATGTGGGTGTGTGTGGAGGGGGCTTTCACCTGCACCTTTGGAGTCAAGTGCAATTGCACATAGAAGGTGTCTTGTTGCATATGTGTTCTGAAATAGTTATCAGTTGCCTTTGCGATAGAGTTTTTCTTATTACTTTTGTTGGATGACAATAAAATAGGTACATGTGTGCTTTCTATTTGTTTAATTTATAAAGTTTTCATAACTTTAACACCATGCCTGACAGATGCCGTACAATACAAGATGCTCTGGCCTTTCGAGAAACTCTTTCGGATTCTGATTTGGAAGATACTGATATTTGCCAGTTAGAGCCTGATAACCGAGTGATATAACGATGAAGCAGGTATTGATGAAACTAATTAAGATGCTACTATGCCATTTGATGTGTGTGAATTGGTCAACGTCATTTAAAAAAAAAGATATAAGTACTCCAGTGAAGACAAATTTCAGAAACCGGGTCCAAGGGCCAAGAATAAAGAAAAACTGAAAACTCTGTAGTAAAATGGGGAATGAAAAATGAAATTCGATATTATAACAAAATTAGAAAAACCGGTACCAATATTGCATAAATTCTATAGTGTCATAATATTTATCAACTGTACATTATTTAAAGATAAATAAACAGTTAATATTAATAAGATGTTATGATTATTAAACTTTAAATTAAACTATTTTCCTGAGCGTTTAAAAACATACAAAAAATAATCATATAGCATGCCAATAATGGAACATCTCTAAAAACACAGTCAAAAAGTTTTTTAACCTAATTTTAAAACTTTATTGTATTTGTATACTCTTAGTTAATATAATAAACAATTTCAAGACATTGGGCTATTCTTTCTTAATTCGGCGTTTAAACGGTTAAAAATTTTTTTATTTTCTTCTATATTTAAAACATAAATATATAAATGGTCTGCATTAATTAAAGCAGGCAATTCCCAAATTGAAGCTTAAATTTGTTACGATTCTTTATAAACCAGAAATAAATTGTAAAAGATAATAAAATTACTTGGATCACCATGTCATTTAAAATAAAGATAATATAGTTTAATTCATAATATATTTTAACATTGACTGATGATTTGTAAGTGTTTTTTAAGCATTCGAAAAAATTACCTTATAATTACAGTAGGTTACTGTAACAGTAAGCTTACAGTAACCTACTGTAACAGTAGGTTAAGTAAATTACAGCGGTGGAGTATATTTGAAAGGAAAATATTATGGTAAGAATTAAATTTCTAAAAATAATTTGTCAACGAGATATTAGAATTTAGTTTTAACACTCGCTTAGAACATATGTGTGAAATGAAATAATAATTATGATTTTGTGATCAATATTATATGGCCTTTTCCTACCTAAAAATGTCAAAATTGAATTATGAATTGTAATAAAGATATTTGTGGACGTCTGAGCCACATTTATTTTGAGATTGTGGTTCAAATCGTGAACAATCTGCAAAGAATTTTATTATTCCATTAATTTACTTTTTACCTGAACTGTTTTTGGAACATCCCTGTGGTTTTTTTATTAAATACATATCGATGAGAAATAATAGATATAATTTGCAATTTACATTAACGTCCGGTCTCAATCTCGGACTTTGTAAATATTTTGTAAATGATTATTTTTTTAAAGGACATTAATTTTGTATTTCATGAAGTAATTCAGTAACTATTAGTATATTTAATTCTATTAAAACTTTAAAATTGATCCATATAAAGAGAAATGATAGTGTAAGTTCAGTTGAACATCTTAAAAATGATTTAGTTTTTTCATTTCAATATTTTCATGTCTTAAATTTTTCGAACGACCATAACATTCTTATATAACTTTCTACTAGATATTATGCTAATTTCTAGCCTCTCATTGTTTATTTTAAACTAAAAGTATTCATGAAGTAATTTCAGAAAAACATTTCACAGAAATTTTAGAATTTACGTTTACATTATTTAAAGAAATATAAATGTAGAATCATGGATTTTGTTCTTGAGCAACAAGTCTTGAATTAATTTAGAAGATAAAGTGAAAAATTTCTTTTTAGTTCTTTTCTCTAGTAGTTTATTTAAGTAATGTTTGTGAATCTATTTTAAGTCATGGATATTTTTAAATAAAAGTATTTTTAAAGTGATTTTAACACTGAATAATTTAAAATTCACTTTAGTTTTCAGTGGTAAGAATTGAAATGGAAAATTATTTGTTAATTTTTTTGTAGATTATGACATCTTTAGGAACTGGTCTTTTTATAGTAAAAAGTATTTTAAAAAATTTTTAGTGCATATATCAGAAACTATTGTTTAAACAAATCAGATACTATTTTTTTATTCAGTTAGATAAAATTAATGTATTGAAAGAATTTTATATATTAAGATAGTTTGAGAAACTTAAAAGAGACTCATTTTTAACTACAATTTAAGCTGATTAAAATGCAAATGTTTTTAAATTAAATTGTCTAGATCAATTCACTTTAACCATTCAACAGGATTATACAATAGAGGGAAAACGTAAGAAGTTATATAACTATGTTTCATAACTACCTGTCGAAAAAAACTTCTAGGTTCTAAAATATGGGCATGTGTAAAAATATGAATCCACATACTTTTAATAAAATATAGTATTGCTAAAAATTTATAAGGATTTATTTTTTCAACGATAAATAATGAAAAATTTAATGGTTAGTTTCTATGAATTAAAAAAACATGTCATTTTGTTATTTGAGTGCCTTTACAACTAAAAATATTTCCATGAACTAACATTCACAAAATTAAATTACTATCGTGTGATTGCATGATATATTTTTGTAGTAAGATTTTGATAATATTAAAAATATTCAAAGGAATAGACAGGAATCATGAACTTTGACTAAAATGAGGAGTAATTGTATTAATTTGAATATATACATAGAAATAAAACTTCTTCTACATTTTTATTTTTCATATCTGGGATTCTAAAAAAATATTTGTATAGTTTTTAATTAATAATATTTTTCAGTAAGAAGGCATTAAGTTTTATTGTAAAGCTGACCGAAAATGTAATTTAAAATTTCAATTGTTTTGTTATTTTACCTTACAGATTTTCATAGGAAACCTTTGTAGGGGTAATTTACCTCTATTCAAATAAATTTTATTTGCACATTTTTCCTAAAATATTTAAAAGTAAACTGCTTGAATCACAGTCATTAATGAATACTTTAGGGTAAAAATTCTTTTTTCAACCGTCAACTTATTCAGATTCTGTGTTATTTTATTAAAATCAATATACTGGTGGTTAAAATAATAATTACAACCTAGATTTATACGTAATCCTTTACTAATATGACGTTGGACTAATTTTGATGTGTAATACAGCTTACGGTAGCTTACGGTAGATATTCAATGATGCTCATTCTGAAAAATTTGAGGCTGGGTTGATATGGTCAAAACGTCTGCAGATTGTACGGGTTTTACAATTTATCTTTTATAAAACAATGTGATGTCTGACATTATACGCCTTTAAAAATAATGAATACAAACTAGATTTGTACGTAATCCTTTGCTAATATGACGTTGGACTACTTTTGATGCGTAATACAGCTTGCTTATATATATATATATATATATATATATATATATATATATATATATATATATATATATATATATATATATATATATATATATATATATATATATATATATATATATATATATATATATATATAATGGCACTTTTATTCACACGTGGTTCCATTATTTTAACACCACCTGTATATATTAGTACAATCTTTCATTGAAATAGTAATTAAAGGAAAAAATCATTCATTATGAAAGATTTTTCTGTGTTTCTTAGTTACGTTTCCCAAATTCTTTGGAAAAAAAATGGAAAAAAGTCATTCAATATTTGAAATGGAATCAATATATTTTTCAAGGACATAATGTGCGTAAATTAATCAATAATACACGTTTTCAAGCTGAACAAGCAACAATTTAAAAAACTATTTCTGTCATTCAACAATACATTCATTTTGTAATTTAATTGCTTTTCTATCTCAAAAATTTCGATGAACAAAAACGCATTTAGGAATTTTTTTATGAAGGAAATATGAAATTTTCTTCTCCTTTTTGCTTGTTCAAAAAGTAAACCATTTATAAATCTACCTTAGAAAAAAGTTGTTGCATTTTTAGTGTTGTTTAAAGCAAAATTTTGATATTCTACTTCAGCAATATTTTTAAAAATATAAACACTAATTCCGGAATTCGTTTCTTTCGAATTAATTTAAATGTGGAGTATTGTTATATAGACTCTATTTTAATTAGGATTTGTACATTCTTCAAAAAGTTAAATGAACTTTGCAAATGTTAATAAAACAATTCTATTCCTGAAACATGAAACTGACCAGAATTTTATACCTTTTTGTGGAAACAGAGAAACACATAGCATTCATGAATAAAAATTACCCATTTTATTTTTTGCATTTAGGAATTTTTAGACAATATGGCTACATAGGCATGATAGAGCCAATATTTAACGTATTACTTTTAGTGGTGTGTCTATTACGTATTGACTTGTATGATATATGTTAAACTATATCATATTTTAATGTAGTCTAGATAACGTATAAATATTTTTGATTTAGTTTTAAAAAAATAATGAAATTTATTTCAGAGAATCTGAAATCATAAATATTAAGTGAGTACTGAATAATGTTTCTATAGTTTATTCACTGAAAAGAACTTCCCGGGAAACATCATTATTTGATAAATTTTAAATTTTCTTTGTTAACTACTGTTTAATATGATGCATAAAACAGTATTACGTGTTTTTGTATAAAATTCTTATATAATGGGTCATATTTTCATTTCACATGGGAAGAAGTTTTCGCTTTGTTACAAGAATATAAAGTTAAATTATAGATAGAAATATGTTTTGAATAAAATGTATTTTAATTTCGATCTCACTTCAACTCTTGTACAATATTTAGATATAAATAATGAAATTCTGTTCCAGAATGATGAAAAAATAATTTTATGGGAAAACGTGGAATTCCTCATTTTTGTATATAAAGAAAAACCTGAATGGTTATATATTTAAATTCATCTCCTATTTCCAATACTTGATTTAAACGATCATTAAAATATTTTGAGGATAAATGGAAAACACTATTCAAAATTTTAATGTTTCTTCAATGTAACATAAAATTTTTTGTTTTTTACTTTAACAAAACGTGATAAAAAGATGAAAATGATGAAAAATTTTATGAGCAAACTTCGAATTCTACATTTTTATATCTTAAGAATAACAGAATCTAGATAAAAACTTTTATATTTATTGTTAATTTCCAATTATTGTCTTAAAATATTGAATTTTAAAGCCAAGAAATATTCAAAATTCAAATGTCATTTCGATAAAATGTAAAAGATTTTGTTTTACTTAAAAAACGTGATGAAATGAGGAAAATAATGAAAAATCAATTTTATGCCTGTAACAAATATTCCCATCTGTGAAGATCGTCGCTGCTATCAGTAGGATACCAACCGCCAAGATGAGTTTTTCTAGAGTCCTGTCCTACACCGACTCTGACAGAACAAGTCGGATTTGCAACTCCCATTCCCTTAGTATGGGAATGAAATCGCCAGAGTGTTTGCCCTCTCAGCGTAATTTGGAGGAAATGACAAAAGTATGACATACAAAAATAATCAGATTAAATAGAGTATAAATGCAGAATTTATCGTGGTTATCGAAGGCATCTTCCCTAACTCCATAATACTAAGCTTGAAACCTATCAGAAATATGTTAAAGACTGAAGAAATTACAAATATTAAATACGATATCTGGTCAATATTAAACTGTTGTCAACGGAAAATCTCTAATATATATTCCAAACAAAACTATTTATTGTAACAAATTAGGAAATAATCCCTAGAACAAACAGTTGTGCGCTTCGTGAACATGTTACAGATAGATATTAGCAAACATTTTTTGGCAATTATGTTTATAATAGGTCAAATTGACTTTAGATTGGAAACATTCAATTACTAAAGGGGTCCTAATTATATGATATTTTCAATACAGCATTTACAATAGGAAATACCAATTTGTGTTTAAAAGTGCAATGTGCGGTAATTCAATACGGTAGAGCTATGTATTACAGAATATCAACACTTGTCATAGTGCCACTACGGCGTTTTTGAAGACAGTCCTATTATTATTAATAGTGGTGGAGATGTAATGTTGTTAGTAACCGTGTATAAATTACATCATGAAACCTGGGTTCATCACGATGTCTGTTTGCGTAATGTGACTAACTTTTCCAAAAAACATGACTAATAATGCGCCAACATGAAATTACATTATGTACTTAAAAACTAAATCAATTTATCGATTAAACGGAATCATTTTGTATCAAGTACATCTAAAATAAATTGAATTTCAAATGTGGAAACTATTAAAATATTAAAGGACTTTGGATAAAATATAAAAGCTTTTGTTATACTAAAAAATCTGAAATTAATAAGCTGTTTTCATGTCCCTCTGCAATCATATATTTTAAGTGAACACAAATACTGAATTTATTTGCCATAGGTTATTTATAAAAAATATATAAATTATAAAATATAAAAGATTTTATTTTACTAACTAAACCTGAAATTGATAAGCTTTTGTTATGATCATCTGCAATCATACATTTTAAATGAACACAAATACTGATTTTACTTGCCATAGTTTATTTATTAAAAAATACTTTTCGTAATACATGATTATTATAGAACTTTCGAATTATCTTCTTTAACTATTGCTCAATGTGATGCATAAAAGAGTAGTTGATGTTTTAGTATGGAAAAGTATTAGCTTTATTAGAAAAGTATTATCAATATTATTTACGAAAAAGTCTTTTAGATGCATATCCTCTTGTATAATTATTTTAATCAAAAGACCTGGATCATAGCTGTGTTGTATAACTGTGTTTTTATATTTTTAGTAACTTTTCTTCAAACATGGCGTAATGATGTGCCAACATGAAATTTTATATTGTAATATTTAAATAAAAATAGAATTCATTTATCATATTAAATTAATTATCAATTTTCAAAGTACCTCTAAAATATATTGAATTTTAAATGTGGAATCTATTAAAATATTAAAGGAATTTCGATAAAATATAAAAGTTTTTGTTTTGCTAATAAAAACTAAAAATAAAGGTTTTTCATGACCATCTACAATTATACATTTTAAGTGAACATAAATACTCAATTTATTTGATGTAGTTTATTTATTAAAAATACTTTTCGGAATACATGATTATTATAGAACTTTCGAATTCTCTTCTTTAACTATTGTTCAATGTGATGCATAAAAGAGTAGTTTATGGTATTGTATGAAAAAGTATTAGAATTATTGTTTATGAAAAAGTCTCTTAGGTGTATATCCTTTTATGTATAATTATCTTACTCAAAAGACCTGGTTTATAGCTATGTTGTATAACTGTGTTTTTATATTTTTAGTAACGTTTCCTCAAACATAGAGTAATGATGTGCCAACATGAAATTTTACATTGTAATATTTAAATAATTACAGAATTCATTTATCTTATTAAATTAATTATCAATTTTCAAAGTATCTCTAAAATATGTTGAATTTTAAATGTGGAAACTATTAAGATATTAAAGGAATTTCGATAAAATATAAAAGTTTTTGTTTTACTAATAAAAACTGAAATTAATAAGCTGTTTTCATGACCATCGGCAATTATACATTTTAAATTATGACAAATACTGAATTTATTTGACATAGTTTATTTATTAAAAAATACTTTCCGGAATACATCATTATTGGAGACCTTTCGAACTCTCTTCGTTAACTATCGTTCAATGTGATGCATAAAAGAGTAGTTCATGGAATTGTATGAAAAAGTATTAATCTTATTAGAAAAAGTATTAGCATTATTGTTTATGAAAAAGTCTCTTAAGTGTATATCCTTTTATGTATGATTATCTTACTCAAAAGACCTGGTTCCTAGCTGCGTTTTGTAATTGTATTTTTATTTTTTTACTAACTTTTCGTCAAACATGGCATAATGATGTTCCAATAGGGAATTTTACATTATAATACTTAAAGAAAAACAGAATCCATTTATCTTACTAAATTAATTGTCAATTTTCAAAAGTACCTCTAAAGAATGTTGAATTTTAAATGTGGAAACTATTAAAATATTAAAGGAATTTCGATAAAATACAAAAGCTTTTGTCTTACTAACAAACACTGAAATTAATAAGATTATTTCATGACCATCTGCAATCATACATTTTAAGTAAGCTCAAATACTGAGTTCCTTTGTCATAGTTAATTTATTAAAAATTACTTTTCAGAATACATCATTATTGGAGAACTTTCGAACTCTCTTCGTTTACTATTGCTCAATGTGATGCATAAAAGAATAATTTATGTTTTTGTATTAAAAATTCTTATTAGAAAACTCATTAGCATTATTATTTATGAAAAAGTCTTTTAGGTGTATATCCTCTTGTGTATAATTATTTTACTCAAAACACCTGGTTGATAGCTGTGCTATATAATTTTGTTTTTATTTTTTTACTAATTTTTCCTCAAACATGTCGTAATGATGTGCCATCATGAAATTTTACATTATAATACTTAAAGAAAAACTGAATATATTTATCTCATTAAATTAACTGTAAATTTTCAAAATACCTCAAGATTTGTTTAATTTCAAATGTGGAAACTATTAAAATATTAAAGGAATTTCGACAAAATATTAAGGGTTTAGTTTTACTAATAAAAACTGAAAATATGCTTTTTTCATGACCATCTGCAATTATACATTTTAAGTTAGGACAAATACTGAATTTATTTGACATAGTTTATTTATTAAAAATACTTTCCGGAATACATCCTTATTGGAGACCTTTCGAACGCTCTTCGTTAACTATTGCTCAATGAGATGCATAAAAAAGTGGTTTATATTTTAGTATGAAAAATTATTAGTCTTATTTGAAAAAGTATTGGTATTATTATTTACGAAAAATTCTTTTAGGTGTATATCCTCTTGTGTATAATTATCTTTCTCAAAAGACCTGGTTCATAACTGTGTTGTATAATTGTATTTTTATATTTTTACTAACTTTTCCTCACACATGGCGTAATGATGTGCCAATAAAATTTTACATTGTACTACTTAAATAAAAACAGAATTCAATTATCTTATTAAATTAATTATCAATTTTCAAAGTGCCTCTAAACTTTGTTGAATTTTAAATGTCGAAACTATTAAAATATTAAAGAAATTTCGATAAAATATAAAAGTTTTTGTTTTACTAATAAAAACTGAAATTAATAAGCTTTTTTCATGACCATCTGTAATTATACATTTTAAGTTAGGACAAATACTGAATTTATTTGACATAGTTTATTTATTAAAATATACTTTCCGGAATACATTATTATTCGAGACCTTTCGAACTCTCCTCGCTAACTATTGTTCAATGTCATGCATAAAAGAATAGTTTATGGTATTGTATGAAGAAGTATTAGTCTTATTAGAAAAAGTATTAGCATTATTGTTTATGAAAAATACTCTTATATGTATATCCTTTTATGCATGATTATCTAACTCAAAAGACCTGGTTCATAGCTGCGTTTTATAATTGTGTTTTTATTTTTTTACTAACTTTTCATCAAACATGGCGTAATGATGTGCCAACATGGAATTTTACATTATAATACTTAAAGAAAAACAGAATCCATTTATCTTACTAATTGTCAATTTTCAAAAGTACCTCTAAAGAATGTTGAATTTTAAATGAGGAAACTATTAAAATATTAAAAGAATTTCGATAAAATATAAAAGCTTTTGTCTTACTAACAAACACTGAAATTAATAAGATTATTTCATGACCATCTGCAATCATATATTTTAAGTAACCACAAATACTGAGTTTCTTTGCCATAGTTTATTTATTAAAAATTACTTTTCAGAATACATCATTATTGGAGAACTTTCGAACTCTCTTCCTTTACTATTGCTCAGTGTGATGCATAAAAAAATAGTTTATGTTTTTGTATGAAAAAGTCTTATTAGAAAAAGCATTAGTATTATTATTTATGAAAAAAGTCTTTTACGTGTATATCCTCTTGTGTATAAGTATTTTACTCAAAACACCTGGTTGATAGCTGTGCTATATAATTTTGTTTTTATTTTTTTACTAATGTTTCCTCAAACATGGCGTAATGATGTGCCAACATGAAATTTTACATTATAATACTTAAAGAAAAACAGAATCAATTTATCTTATTAAATTAACTGTAAATTTTCAAAGTACCTCAAAATTTGTTTAATTTCAAATGTGGAAACTATTAAAATATTAAAGGAATTTCGATAAAATATAAAAGCTTTAGTTTTACTAATAAAAACTGATAAAAGCTATTACTAATTACTAATAAAAGGTTTTTTCATGACCATCTGCAATTATACATTTTAAGTTAGGACAAATACTGAATTCATTTGACATAGTTTATTTATTAAAAAATACTTTCCGAAATACATCATTATTGGAGACCTTTAGAACTTCGTTAACTATTGCTCAATGTGATGCAGAAAAAAGTGGCTTATATTTTAGTATGAAACATTATTAGTCTTATTAGAAAACGTATTAGCATTATTATTTAAGAAAAAGTATTTTAAGTGTAAATCCTCTTGTGAATAATTATCTTTCTAAAAAGACATGGTTCATAACTATGTTGTATAATTGTGTTTCTATATTTTTACTAACTTTTCCTCAAATATGAAGTAATGATGTGCCAACATGAAATTTTACATTATAATATTTAAAGAAAAACTAATATATTTATCTCATTAAATTCATTATCAAATTACATTTATTGTATTACAAGTACCTCTAAAATAAATTGAATTTCAAATGTTGAAACTATTAAAATATTAAAGGACTTTCAATAAAGCATAAAAACTTTTGTTTTACTAATAAAAACAGAAAATAAGCTTTTTTTTACCATCTGCAATTATACATTTTATTTAAGCACAAATACTGAATTTATTTGCCATGGTTTATTTATTAAAAAATACTTTCCGGAATGCATCATTATTGGAGACTATTCGAACTCTCTTCGTTAACTATTGCATAAAATATAATATAGTAGTGATGCATAAAATAGTAGTTTATGTTTTAGTATAAAATAGTAATGTAATGGATGAAATTTTCCTTTCTCATGGGAAATTGTTTTCGCTTCCTTACAGAAACACGAAGTTAAATTATACATAGAAATGTGCTTTGAATAAAATGTATTTTAAATTTGATCAGACTTTAAATTCCTGTTCTACTTTCGATTCACCTGGAATTAGAGAATACAACTTCCTTAAGCCGATGTTCTCAGATCTTAAGACATTTCCCTTTCTTCCGATTCCTTGAATCTTCACTCAAGTATAGTTAAAATATTTCAAAAACATCTAAAGTTGGGGTTTTACGTTTCTTTACAATACTGTTTATTTTATCAAGTTAAATCTATGTATAAAACAAGATTAAAATTTCATAAACAAATATTTTCGGTTTTTTTTTTTATTTTGTTTTTATAGTTCTAACAGTTTACCCTGGTGAAGTATTAAGCATGATTTTAATTTCTCTTATTATATTAAATATATACGTAACATTACATACATTAAGTTCGAATGACTTAATATTTAAATATCTAAATTAGGGCTAGTCAAAGCAGTACAGTTGGCAAATGATTTCATCTCATAAACGGATGGTTGTAGGTTCGAGACACGAGATGGGCCAAAATCTTCCGATTTCCTTAATAACGGCATGAGAGCGTAAAATAATTTAATGATTGAGATATTTTTTGAGTACTACGTTACCTTTAGAGGTGGTAGAAAATCGTAGGTTTCTCCCAGTTAATCCCTACCTCTAAATTATGAAGATTCAGCAGTGATAAAGTTACTCCTATCCGTAACTATTCATTTTACATCATTCAATAACCACGGGTAGATCTAAATATGTATCAACTTCACAGCCGTGTATGACATAAATGTATCTGTTTATATTCAAAGTTGCATTGGTAAAAAGTATAATTAAGAGTTAAAATGACCTGTAACTAAAGTAACTGTTGTGAGAAGTCTGTTATACATATCTTTCTGAATACAAGAGTTGATTAAAAAGTAATGTTACAAAACCTGCAGTGATCATTAAATTTCATTTCAGACGATCAATACAGGAGTGAAGGCCATCAAACAGCACCAAAGAATCCTACTGTATTATGGACAGCTTTAACCAATATTTCACAAGCCATTCCCGTAGAATGCTTGCAGAAACTTGTTGATTCTATGCTTCGTCGTGTTGCAGCCGTTATCAAGGCCAGGGGAGGCCAACATGTTACTAAATAGGTATCTCTAATTCAGTGACACTTCAGTAAATTATTTATATATATATATATATATATATATACACATGTATTATACATATATATATATATATATATATATATATATATATATATATATATTTATAATATCTTATATATATATATATATATATATATAGATATATATATATATATATGTATATATTATATCTATATGTATATATATATTTATATATATATATATATATTTATATATATTTATTATATTTCATATATATATATATATATATATATATATATATATATATATATATATATATAATCTATATATATATATAATCTTTCTAACTAATTTATTGTGTTTAAAATGTGTTTATGTGTTTCCAGGTGATATACATTTTCTTTTTTCTTATAGGTTCAGTTCAGTTATTTGGTTTCATTTGGTATACTTTTATCTCTCTATGAATTGTCTCTTTCTCCAAACTTTCATCGTGTTTACCCCTATAAAATTTTTTTTTTGTAAAAGTCTCTAGATCAAAAAAGTACTTTATTTTTTTACAACAAAGTACTTTCTTTTTATTTCTATTTGATAGGACCTGACTGTATCTGTTATTTCTGTATTAATTATCTAATCATTTAATATTATTTTTGATATTAATTTTGTATCGCTCTATAGATCGCAAACTGTTAAGCATATCAGAAATGTCCTAATTAGTATGTTAGGTGAGTTAAAATTTTGTTTCTTCATATTTTTAATTCTAAAATATAAAATTAATAGACATGTAATGCGGTTATATGTTTTCTCCATTCAAGAAAAGTAGGATCGTTTTTATTTAGATACGAGAGAAAATATTTTAAACTTGCTGGTAAAAATACTTTTAAGTCTAAAAATTAATGCGTCTAAAGTACTCAGAATAATATTATTCTCTTAGAGGATATTTTATACATTAGCCCTCAATGAAAAAAAAGGGACTTAAAACTTCATGGAGACCAAGTAAAATAAAAAAAAAATGTGTTTAGAAGAATTGATGGGTGCACAAATTATCTTGAATCATTTCATTAAAAACTAAAATAGGTTAATTTAATTAATAGCATATTATATTATAGAATTTAATATTAAGAGATTTTTATTAATATCTAAATCTAAAAATCATAAATATGTAATATAAAATTTATTAAATTATTACCTGCAATAAGGTAGCTTAATTTTCAATTTACGTGTATTTATATTTATATTAAAATTTTAATCATAAAAAATTGGAAAGAAAATATATATTTGTTAAATTTACTATTTAAATTTTTGTATAAGAATTTCCATGTGAAATTATGATGGGAAACAATACTAATACCTGTTTGATATAAATTGTTTTAACCGATTTGTTTAGTGAAATTAAAAGCGTAAGCATTAAGATTAAGTAAAACTCTTTACAAAATAGTTTAATTGACAGATAATTACAGTAAAATGATTTTGAGACTTAATGTATTTTTTTAATTTGAGTATAATTGTGTTTACGTCATTAACTTATAATTTCCTAACTTACTCCTAATTTTATTTAATACAGCATGTATAACTTTCAGGTGATTATATAGGTAAGAATATTACATGCAGTTAACCTTTAAGAATCGGCTGACCGCTGGCTCGCGTTTGGACTAAAAATCGGCAGCCTTTTCGGAAATTTCTGTCCTCCTTGCACTTTCTCAAGGGAGAAAATGTTTTGTCTATTGTCACTCTCTGAGTGGAGGACGTTACAATGCAGAGTTGCTCTAAACCTGTCTTAAAGTTTTTATTTGACATCTCACTTTGAGAAAGAATGTTAAATTTTGGAGCATGATATATTAAATAAAAAAATAAACGATATGAAGGAAAGAAACTTTGACTCT